>CM053601.1:191530273-191556147 GCA_028646575.1 Pseudocheirus occidentalis | reverse complement strand
GACAGGTTCTCTTCCAGCCAAGGCCAGAAGGGATGGAGGCTTGATGGAGGCTGAGCCCTTGCCTCTGACCGACACGCCCTGGGCCCCTGGCCTTCTTTTTTGTGAGTCCCACCACACCACTAGATGTAACAGGCAAATCTGGAATTTTCAAAGTTAACTCAAAGCAAGTGTTTCCACAACCAACAGGAACAGATTCCATGTCACACCTAGCTGAAGTGTCTTTGATAGAGTGGGTTCTCTCAGGACATACCGTCCCTTGGTTCAGGTCTCTTGGATGGGTTTGTTTAGCATTTTGTCACTGAAGTAGAAAAGGGGTCATTGGTAACTGATTGAATAACACTTACAGATGATAAGACCCTAGATTCTTCTTCCTTGGCCCTAATCTGCTTTCTCCTGTCTTCTTGGGGAAGAGATTCTACCCTTCAGTTTCCCAATGTTCCAAGACATAAGGAGACTTATTTGTCCAGAGTCACAAAGTTCATAGAATTCTTGTGTTGGAATGAATCTCATCCAACATCTAGTCTAATCCATCCCCCAGTAGAATCTCTACCTCAATGCACCCAGCAAGCGGTCCCCTTGCTTCCCGAGAAGGCCTGTTTTATTTGGGGCAAATTTGTCCTTTTGTCATTCCTACCTCCTGCCCTGGCTCTATCTTCTTGGGTCCAAATAGGGAGCGACAGAGTCAGGATTTCAACTCAGGTACTCTGACTCTCTTGCGTTTTGGAGTTTGGAATAGGCAAATAAGCTGCCTTTTTTAACTAGCTATGCCTGGGTTTGCTGGACGAAGTCTTTTCACTTTGGGCCATCCTGGAGGTCCCTGGAGCTGAGAGAGAGTGGCAGACTATTGGTCCTGCCCATTCTGAGCCCATGGAACTGCAAACTGTGTGGCATCCTGGAGCAGCACAGGTCCCTCGTGACCCCAGAAGTGAATAACGTACCTGCGGGCTTTCTGTGTCACCAGAAAGTGGACAGACAAGATTCAAGGCCCTCTGTTTGCCAGGAGCAAACAGGTTGGGCTTGTATGTCACATCTTCTCTGGGGGTTCAATTGAGTTTCCTTGTGTATCCTATGAGCACCTGAGCTCATACCCCACAGAACAGCCGGATGTTTTTGTTCCTCTGTTTACCACGGCTGCTATTTCCTGAAATCCCCAGGGGTAACCTCGGACTGATGTGGGGCAGATTTTGGTTGAGAGTTGGCCAGAACACCCCTGGAGAAAAACCCGGGGACCTCAAAGGCCCTGTGAGGCAAATGTTGATTGCTGCAGAATGGGATTCATAGCTTCTCACCCCCGTCTTGCCTCCCCCCCCTTCCCAGTGGGTTTCATTCACCCTGCCCCCTTCTAAGGCAAGATGAGATGGGCAGGAGAGCTCTGGTTTTAGAGCTGAGGGATCTGGGTTTGAATTCTGACTTTCCCACATGCCAGCTTTATGATCTTGGGTAGGGGGTTATGACCGCCCTGGGCCTCAGTGTCTTCCTCTGAATTATGAGGTGATTGGTCTAGATGACCTCTAGGTGGCAGGTAGCCATAGATGTACAACCTTGTGACTCACCCTCCCCTTCAGGAAGAAAAAGCCAATAGCCCAAAAGACTTGACAACAGTGATTCTAAATGAGGGAAAATCCCTCCAGTGCAGACAAGTCAGAGATGGACTTTGGGAAGGCATCAGTGCCCCATCCCAAGGCTGAAGGCTGTGCTGATTCTTTGTTATAGATATATAATGCTTCCGGTCCTTCTCTGGATTGTCAGAGGCCTGCCTGTCTTCTAAGCAGGAGATTGGAGGAATGGAGACTGGGGAGAGGGACTGCCACCCCTGAGAGCTCCACCCCAACTTCTGGGAAAAACCATCTTCTAGAGTCAACAATGGCTCATCTTTCCTGGGCCCTGGGAGTCTGACAAAGCATTTCCAATCAGTCAGAAAAGCTGTGAAACTGGCTTTCGTTTCCACTTTTGAGATGGGGAAACTGTGGCTCGGGCAGGAGGTCTGACTTGTCTATAGTTCAAGAAAGGCAAAGCAGGGATTCAAACCATCCAGGCCCTCACGCACCTGAGGCCTGAATCCCTGAAGGCCAGGACTCCACTCTCGGTCTGAATGCCACCAGCGGCTGGGAGCTTACTTTACTCTCTAAGGAGGTAACTCACAGCAGTCATTCTTAGACTCTTTGGGGGGGGGGGGGGCAAAGAAGAGCATCTTATTTGGAATCAAAATTGGATCCAGTCCTTTCTCTCTCACTACCAGGAGTGACCTCAGCTTTCTGTGACTCAGTTTCCTCATCTATAAAAATGAAGGGCTTGGGAAAGATAACCTCTGAGCTCCTTTGAGCTGGGGTCCCATGATTCTTTGCCTTCACCTGGAATCTCCTTCCTTGTGCCTTCTCCTCGTTGGTCTGTCCCACTTCTGTCTTCTAGACCAGGGGTGTCAAACACTGAGAGAAGGAGCCTCCTATCAACTTGGAAAACCACAACCTAACATCATCTATGTCTTTGTGGGCACTGTATTCTTATTTATGCTGTGAAACATCTCGCAGTGACATTTTAATCAGGTTCAGGCCACACCTAACAGATTCGAAGGCTGCTTGAGGTCTACACCTCTCCCCTAGAGGCTGTCCTCTACAGTAATGAGATTCACCTCCCCACCCCACACCCAGTTATTGAGTGTTTATGAGCCCTGGGACCGAATCCTTCTTTTACATAATCACAGGGTCATAGTGGCAGAGCTGGGGGGAGAGGTCACTGAGTCCCCCCTGGGACCCAGAGACATTCATTGACTTGGGGGGAGGAGACCTTTAAATATCTGAAGACATGACCTCTCCTGCCTCATCACCACCCACCTTTCCTCCAGTCACTTTGGAACCCTGTTTCAGCCTCACAACACTATTCCCATGTAAATCAAAATGAGCAGGAGGCTAAATTCGGCCACAAAATAGGCAGTGTGGGACAGTGGATACCGGCCACTCACTTTGGCTTGGGCTCAAATCTTGCTAGCTGGGGACCATGTAAAAGTCTGAACCTCAGAAATGGAGAAAATAATGCCTTAGTCCCTAACTCAGAGGGACACAGTGAAGCTGGAATGCAAAATGGAGGGATAGCGAAGGCTTGGACCAACCCCAATGGGAGTTTACCAGTGGGCTTGGGAAAACCCGTTGTAAAATCATCAGGGGAACGCTTATACCTCTGAAATGGCCAGTACTACAAATCAGGCTGTGGCTGATTGTCATATTGATTGTCTACACTTGAGAAAGTGGTGGAGAAAATGTTAATAGGTCAGATTTGACCTTAAAAATGTGTCCTGTGTACATTATTTTAGAATCAGAGAGCCGGTTGTTAAATGTTTACCACACTGCCAAAGATAATGCAAGATAGACATTTATTTGTATAATCAGCATATAAACCAAGTTGTATAGTTAATATATAAATCAGTATATAAAGTGATGTGCATAATAAGTCTTATAAAAATTACCCAAATATCAGGCAGTTCTTCAGACAATAGCTCTTTTGTGGCTGTGGCCTTTTGTGACCAAGCCTGAGCAATGGTGACTGTCAGCAGTGACCATCACTAATAACGAAGTGATCTACTTAGGCAAGAACTTGACCGCTGGAGTCAGATGGTGGAGGGCAGATGGGAGTTAGGAAGGGTGTTTGAGAGGTGGAGTGACCGATCAGACTTGTGCCTAAGGAGGAAACTCCAGCAGTTGTGGGGAGACCATAGTTAATTGGGGAGGCGATGAGGGCCCAGATGAAGGGTGGCCGCGTGAGCAGATGGGAAGGGACATGATAGACCATTAGGGAATAGCTTCCTCAGATGGCAGGATATTTGGGGTGGGGGGAAAAGTCAAGGATTCGTTCCCAAGTAAGGAGCCTGGGTGAGTGGGAGGAGAGTTGGAATCCAGACAGCCCATTACTCTGTGGAGCAAAGCTTCCTCCTCTGTGAAGGAAGACCCAGAACTTGGGGTCAAGAGAAGGACAAGACACTTAGGACAGGAAATGTCTTTGAAAAAGTTTGAATAAAGTTTCCAAGAATACCCAAAGTGTGTGAAGGGGGGAAGGAGGAAGGGAGTGAGCATTAAACGCCTACTGCGTGTGGGACATGGGCTAAATGTTGTCTCACTTGATCCTCACAACAGCTCTGGGAGATGGGTGCTGTTACCAGCCCCATCTTACATATGAGGAAAATGAGTCAAGGAGTGTTTAAATGATTTGCCCAGGTCACATAACTAGTAAGTGTCTGCAGCTGGATTTGAATTCAGGGCTTCCTGACTCCAGACCCTGCTCTCTGGGCACTGGTGTGCCCCCAGCTGCCTCTAAGCAGGGAAGAGAGACCCTTCCTGCACTTGCTCATTGGGGGACTTTGTGGGTGAGACTCTAGCCCCTTGGAGAGTGCTGCCAGAAATATCCCCCACCAACGTAACCAATGAAAAATGATTTGTGAGCTTTGCATGGTAGTGCCTTGCAGAAAGTGTGTTGGAACAAAGGACAGGGGTGATGTAATGGCTGAGACTGGCAGGTTGGAGCTTCAAAGGGCTTGGGGAGGCTGGGAAAAGAAGAGCTGAGACCAAGGAAGAATCTGTCTCTGCTTACCTCACCAGGCCAAGGGAGTAAGACTCTGGATCTGATTACCACAGATACTCTCCCTGGAAAGGTGAGCCTTGCCAGTGATGGAGGAAAACCCAGCTGCTCCCATGGCCCAAGAGAAGACTGGCTCGGGTCAGAGTGGGAACCTCCTTCAATGGAGAGGTAAAATGAGGCCCAGAGAGATTCAGTGATGTTCTCCAGATCACCCAGGAATAGAGAAAGTGCGCAAGCTGGGATTTAAGCCCTCCAGCTCCCTTAGCTGAAAGTTGTCCTCTTCCCACTGGACCATACTGCCTTCTGCTCTGGCATTGACCTAGCCTCTCAGCACTTCAGTGATCTCATCTGCAAAATGGGAATACTGGGGTTCCCTCTTCCTACCTCTCAAAGTTCTTGGGTGGATCCTGTCGCACATGGATAGAAGCAGCCGTAGATATGGGAGGTGTCCTCATTGCATGAAGCCCCTATCCCTGCTCCCAAACCTGGGCTGAGAGGGCTTGGACACCTCCCAAAGCAAACAGGCAGAGGACCAGGCTTGGAGTCCTGGCCCTGTTGGTCACTGCCTAGGTGACCTTGGCTACATCCCTCCCTCCCTCCCTCCAAGCTTCCTTTTCCTCATCAGTAAAAGGGGCTGGGGGGCAGTGGCCCTGGCAGCTCTCAATCCAGTTCCGTGGCATTGCAAAGTTTCTCCAAATGAAACCTAGGAAGCCCAGAATGCCAATACCAGAAGGGTCCTTTGAGGCCATCAGGGCCAAGCTGTACCTGACTGAGAGTTCCTCTTATGCCATTCCCAGACCTCCCAGCTCTGCTTGCACACCACTATGAATGGGGAGTTCATTGCCTCTCCAGGCTGCTGTTCTTCTTTGGGAGGGTTCTAATTAGAGAACAACCATGCTTAGCTCTTTGTCCTGCCCTCTGGCAGCCCTTCACATACTTGAGGACAGTTCTCCTGTGCCCCTTGAATCTTCCCTTTCACAGACCCCCAAGGGACCCCTTCCTTGAATCCCTCCAGGCTGCTGTCCTCAGGTACCCACAACTAAAGCCGCTCCTCCAGAGGAGAGCCGATGAAGGCAGAAGACGTGGGAACGGCCTCTTACTGGGAACCGGGTCCCTTTCAAGGCAGCCTAAGATCTCATTAGTTTACTTGGGAGGCTTCCCCTCTTCCGTACATCATGCTGCTGACTCGTGTAATTGCCCCTTGCTCCCAAGAGGGGGGTGAGTGGCAACTGGGATCCTGGATACAGACGTGGAAGGGAGCTCTGAGACCATTGGGTCCAGCCCCCTCCCTTTACAGATGAGGAAACCAAAGTTGATGGGGGCATGGCTTGCTTGGCACCATCTAGCTGGTCACTGGCTGAGTCGGTGCTCTGCCCACTGTGCCACCTGGCTTCTTCTTTCAGAGCCTAGAACACCTTTGATCTGCACTGGCTGTGGGATCTTGGACGGATCATTTAACTCTTCAATGCCCTGAGTAATTCTCCAGGAGTGGCAGTGGTAGAGATGTGCAGACCTGCAGGGGTGGGGAGTGGTTCCTTGTGCCCATGAAATCCTGGGTCCAGCCCCATCCCCCGTCACCATTCTGACCTCTGAAGAGGCTAAGGTTCCACTGTGTCGGCTGGAAGCTGCTCCCCAGCCTGATTCTTCAGATCTCCCTTTGTCCAGCCAGACAAAACTGATTGGTTTCATGGAGGACATTTGCTTGGTCCCCTCTCTGAAAGATCAGATTCTGGTGACCACTGGAGCTGAGATGATGTTGTTAATAGAGGCTCCTACGGGGACTTCTCCTCTTCCTCTTTGTTGGGGACACAATGAGGCTGCATTCTTCCAGGGCACCAATGAGGCATTAAGGAAGGGGAGGTCTTTTCTCAAGGATACTTGGCCAGATAGGGCCCAGCCACAAAAGCAGTTTGGCTTTGTGGCATATTTATGACTTGGTGAATGAAAGGGCCTTTGGGGAATGAAAGGTCTCAGAGACCATCCTTCCAACATCCATTAGGGCTCACTTTATTGTGAGTTCTTGGAGCACCAGGGGAGGTCTGGAGACACTGTGCTGAATCACTTGGACCAGCCTCCCCAGGACCAAGCTCCCCCTGTCTCAGCCTCTCCAACTCCTGCCTGTCAGAAGCCTGACCAGGGAAACTTTAGGTGAGAGGGGTTCCTAGGAATTGCACATTCTCATTGCCAGAAATGAGGCACAGAGGGGTCTCTGCCCAATGAGGGGCTCGGCTCTATGTCCTCTGAGATCTCTCCCTCCTCCTGCAAGTGGCATGATCAGTGGCATTGGGGTGGCCATCCAGGCCTTTGCCAGGACAGGCCCTTCTAGGGATTCACCTCTTCTTAGATTCATTCATTCTACAAACACTTCTTTAGAGTCCTGGAGAGATGCTCAGGCAGAACCACCCAGAGGGCTGGGATGGCATGGCTCCTACTCACAGCCCAGGAGAGCTGGTGAGATGGGACCATTCTCTCTGGCCCTCCTAGGGCCTGAGGACTCTCCCTTCTCTTTCCCACCTACTATCCTCCTGGCTCCCAATCCCCCTCACATCCTAGGTAAAGACCAGCCAACACCTCCCCTTCTCCAGCAAGCCCTTCCCAATCCCCCTAATGCTAGTGCTTCTCCCCTGAGAAGTCAGAGTCAGTCGGTGAAAGCCGATGGGGCTTGGGGGTATGGGGCATATTGTCTGTGCCTAGATGCTGTGAGGGACAGAGGCTCAGAGGCAGCAAATCTTGTTCTTTGTGATAGATTCTTAGAATGGCAAAGCTCTCCTCCATCATCCAGTCTTCTGCTCCCACCTTGGGGGCCCTGCAGCTCCAATGGAGCCTCTGACCTTGGGCTGGGAGGAGCCCGTATAACATCTGTAGGTGTTCCCTGCTCCCCAAAAGTTTGAGTGAATTTGCTCCTGTCCAGGAATTAAGGAACCGCTAGGCCTGGCCAGCTGCCATTTCTGGCCCTGTGGCCCTGCTCTGGGAACAAGGGAAGGTGCTTTGGTCCTGCTATCAGAGGTGCCATGTTCAGTGGTTTTCAGTCATGCCTGACTCTCTGTGACCCCATTTGGGGTCTTCTCAGAACAGACCCTGCAGTGCTTTGCCATTTCCTTCTCCAGCTCATTTTACAGATGAGGAATCTGAAGCCAAGAGGGTAAAGGGACTTGCCCAGGGTCACATGGCTAGGAAGGGTCTGAGGCCAGATTTGAACTCCTGAAGATGAGTCTTCCTGACTCCAGGCCCAGCCCCCTGCACACTATAGTGCCCCAGAGCAGTCCAGGCTCCAGGACCTGGGTTCGGATCTCACCATTCTTAGTCCCCTGAGGGGAGCTCCCTGGGTCTTGGAGAGGCTGAGCTGCCCCTTCCTGATGCCGTGGAGGCTTTGAGACTTTATCTGCTTTTCATCTTCATGTACGCATGGGCTCCACTTCTGTGCCCTCATTCTGACTCTGGATGTTGGCTTAGGATGAAAGAATGATTCTTAGAACTAAAAGAACTTCACAACACCCTCATGAGACCCAGGAAGCTGAAGTCCATTTGCCCAAAGTGGCAGAGCCAAGCTGATGTTTGAACTCGGGCCCTCTGGGGAGGGTCCTGAAGCCTCCTCAGTTCCAGACCAGGATCTTTGGCCTCCTTGATCCACATGCTGGCTCAGTGCTGTCCCCACGGGCAGTGTCAGTGAGTGGGTCCAGAAAGGCCAGGCTCTGAGGCCTGCTTTGGGCTGTGAGCCTGGGGCGGTCCCCGCCAGTTCGCACCCTCCAACTCTGGGCATCAGACACTAACCCAAGGAAGCCGCAGCTTTGGGCAGCTACTCCTCAGCCTCAGACCAACAGGGAGGATGGTCATTGATGGGCCTGCATGAGAGTACCTGCCTTCTGTTGGGACATCCATCTACTCCTGGACTGGGCTGAAGCGACAGACCTCCCAGGGGATGTGCCCAGCACCCTACTGGCTGATGCCCCGACCGTGGATTCGGGGACAGCTTTTGTGAAGTGTACAAAAATGAAGACAAAGATACCCTGCCCTCAGGCAGGTGACATTCTGGCAGCAACACAGAGTGGACAGAATCACAAGGAAAGCTGAGCAGGGAGAGAATTCTGTCATCTGGGAGATCAGGGGAGTCCGCCTGGGGGCAGGTGCTACCTCAGCCAAACCTGAGGAGACTCAGGGAGGGAGAAATGCATTCCAGGCACAGAGATTGGGTTGGACCAACTCAGGATGGAGGGCTGAATTGGGAAAAGCCTCTTTGCCTGTCTCTGTTGGCTGGAGAATGTGTGAAGGAGGCAGGAGGAGGACGATGGAATCAGCTGGGGAAGGAGCCAAGGTGGGAACCAGGGAAGAAGGGCCTTGAATGCCAGGCCAGGCTGGGGCAATAGGGAACATCTGAAGGTGCTTGACTGGGAGTGGCCTGGTCAGGCAGGAGCCTCACAAAGATTTTGGCCGCTGGGCAAAGGGGGTAAAGAGAGAGTGCTCTGAGGACTGTAGACTAGGGAGAGGTGGCAGAGGCCCCACAGGCTCAGGTGTCTTTGGGAGTGAAAAGCCGGCTGTCTGATGGCAAGGCTTCTGAGAGGCCCAGAGCTGGGCACACCCAGAGTGCTGGACAGAAGCTTGTTGACTGGCTGACTGATTGAATGCATCCCTAGAGGTTTGGGCCAAGGCTGGAGTGTATTCTCTCAGGGGTTTCCTTTGGAGCCTGGGTTGGGTTAGATGGCACCAAGTTTTCTACCTTTCACACTCCAGGGTTCTGATCCCACTTCCCAGCGCCCTCCAGTGACTTGGGCACCACCCCAGCCTCTAACTTTCTGGGTGTCTTTAAGCAAAGCCCTTTCCCAGCCTGGGCTCCATCAACTCCCTGTAAAATGGGGGCAGCTGGGGTGGGGGGAGAGGAGGCAGGTAACCCCTTCTGGACTGGCTTTCAGGTCTCTCAGTCACCATTCCAAGTGACCTAAGAGCAGTTAGACACAGTGGAAATGACAATGACTAATGCTCATAGGACCCCCTTGGTGCCAGGCTCTGTGCTGTGCCGCTTTTACAAACAGCATCTCATAGCGGCTCTGAGAGACAGAGGCATTTCTTAACCTCATTTACAGCTGAGGAAACTGAGGTAAAGGGCAATCAAGGGACCTGACCAAGGTCATATAGCAAGCAAGCGTTTGAGGTAAAATCTGAACTTGGGTCTTCCTGTCCACTGTGGATAGAACCAGCCAGCCGGGAAGTGCTCTGAATTTAGCAAGACTAGCTAATTGTGTGGCTGTGCATAGGTCTGGCTCTAGGCCTTCTCCCCCAGGGCCCAGACACCCTCTGGGAGGCCTTAGCTACGACCCTGCATGTGCCCTGGACCCAGTCTGAGGTCAGGGGGTCTCCCAGCCTGCAGCACCTGGGCCCTGTCAATGAGCCTTTTGTGGACCTGTGGAAAGCGTCCAGAATAGGCGGACTTTTCAGCAGCACCCGCAGCAACTTGGAAATGTTAAAACAACACCATCTTCCTCATCTCCTTTATTCCCTGGGAGACTCTCTTGGTTCAGACTCCGGTGCTACCGGGAAGCTTCAAGTAACCTAACTGGTTTGGGGTGCTGCAGCTGTGATGGCCTGGGGGGCAGGCCCAAAAGGACCATCGAGGCTCGTGTGAGCAAACCGGAGATGCCTGGATCTTCTCCATCAGCTCAGAGTAGGGGAGAAAGCATTAGGTTTAGAGATAGAAATCCTGGCTTCAAATCCCACCTTTCTGTGTTCTTTGCTTCTCTCTGGGCTTCATATAGATGGGGGCTGGGCTAAAGGACCTCAGACTGTCCCTCACAGCCTTGCCCTCCCGGGCCTTACTTTGCCCCAGTCTAATCTCCCCTCATTCAGGCTCCCTACAGAACGGGCCCCACCCGTTATTTCAATAACAATGGGGCCAGCCTTGGTGCTGGGTGAGACTGGAGCTGCTTGTTTTTCATGAACAGCCCTCAGGCTACCTTGTCACTGAGCTGCAGTAAGGCAAGTGGCTTGGCCTGTACTGTCCCACGACCTGGGAACTAGGCCCCCCCCCCCCCTTCACAAACAGATAAAAAACCCATACTGGGGTCTCAGAGGCCGTGTCCTTTGAGTGCTACTCCTTTAGGGCACACAGTGCTACTCTGGCCCCTGATGAGCAGGAAAGGCAGTTCTCAGTAGGCTTTTGTGTAAGATGGGAAGAACTGGCTGGAATGGGGTCAGGATGGCTTGAGTGCAAATTCTACTCTTGGCATTCACTAGGCATTCTCTCTGACCGTGGGCATAGAGACATTAGGGACATCTCTGAGCCTCAGTCACCACCTCTGTAAAATCTGGCTGGTGCTGTGTGCCTCACAGGGCGGTGGCAGCATGAAGGAGATGATGCCAAGAAGAGGTTGGGCAAACTTCGGGAACGCTGGGGCAGCTGTTCTTACTACGACTGCAATTGTGGAGAATGTGTAAATTAATACAAATCCTCTGCAGACCCTGCCTGACCACCTCAGAAACAATGGACAGCTCTCTTTTACTATTTTTCTCTTTCTGAAATAAACAATATCTTCTCTAACCAAGAATAGCAGGATCAGCTTTCCCTTTGGAAATGTGGGCTAAAGGACAGGTTAAGTATGGGGGGAAGGGCAGAGGGAGGGGGGCAGAGAGACAGAGAGAGGGAGGGAGGAAGGGAGGAAGGAGAGAAAGAAGAGAAAGAATAAGGGAGAGAAACAGAGAGGGAAAGAAAGACAGATGGGGCAGAGGAAGGGAAGGAGAGGGAGAGGGAGACAGAGAGAGAGAGAGAGAGAGAGAGAGAGAGAGAGAGGAAGGAGAAGGAGAAGGAGAAGGAGAAGGAGACAACAACAATGGACATTCTTCTCATTTTTTCCCTTGGGGAAAGAGAAGCCCAACTCTTTTGAGCTGTCCATGTTTCTTCCAGGAGGCCATTTGTGTTCTGAGCCTTGATGCACTGATCTGATGTCATCCACAAACAGGAGAATGTCTGGTGGACCTCCCCATCTCTCAAGGATCCCTCCTGAACTTGGATTTGGGGTCGTGTGTCCTCCATACCAACAGTGGCAGGTGCACACCTCCCTTTTTGATACCTCATCTGCTGTCAATGATCCAGGTTCTTCAAGCAAAACAGTTGAATCCATCCCTGTGGTGACATCTTTGAAGCATTCTTGTAGGATTCCTGTTCTTGTTCATGCTTAATTTTCAGAGAGAACCAATGACATTGGGGGCTGATGTCTTGACTTGGACATGAATTGAATTTGAGGCAGAGCTGTGCAGAATCCTCAGAAGGGTGAAGTCCAGTGGTGGCAGGACAAAAGTCAAGATGACCAGTGATGTGTCAGGGAGACCCCTTGTTGAAAGAGATTCCCTAAGGCAACAACTAGACTCAGAAGTGAGATCTGAACAGGAAAGAAAGACTCAAGCTGGGGTGAACATTCAATCTAAGACCAGAGCTCCTTCTGAGCTGCTTTCCAGACTACTACACATGGGGATTGTTCTTATTCCAGTTTTATAGAGCTAGGGAATGGTAATCCATTCCATTACAGAATAGTAATCAATGGAACAACCAACCAGCATTTCTTTGGCACTTTTTATGGGTCAGACACTGCTAAGTGATGAGCGCACAAAGAAAGCCAAGAAGAGTCCCTGCTCTTGAGGAATTTACAATATCCTAGCCCAGGAGAGAGCATTTAAATAAATAGGGACATAGAAGCTGAAGAGAAAATGAGAGGTAACCATAAGGAGAAGGGTCTAAACCATGGAAGGAGGAGAAGGAACCCTCCTGCAGAAGGGGTGGTTTGAGTTCAGTCTTGAAAGAAGCCAGGGATTCAGCAGGAGGAGAGCACTCCAGGCAGGGCAGATAGCTAGCCCAAATGTATAGAATTGTTCTTTGTAGGGAACAATGACAAGGACAATGTGGCCGGACCCTAGACCATGTGACAGAAAGCCATATCTAGAAAGTCTTGAAAGAGAGTGTTGAGAAGATCTCTAATTGCCAGATGCTTCCTCTAGCCCCTTGTTTGCGTTGTTCCAGTCTGGGAACATTCTCCCCTCCTTGGGATACCTTGAGAAGTGATTCCTTAACATCCTCCAGCTCTGCTGCTCTCTCCAGCCCAGACTCCCTCTTATCTCCCAATTCAGTAGCAAAGTTCTTTTCCTGCATTCAAGGCCATCCATAATCTGGTACCACCTTACCTTTTCAGCTTTACTCCTATTACTCCTTTAACTCACAGCAAATGCATAACTAACTCCAACTCTCTCTCTCTCTCTCTCTCTCTCTCTCTCTCTCTCACACACACACACACACACACACACACTCCCCACAGACATACACATCTTGGTTTCTTCCACCTTCATGCCTATGTTTATGCCAGTCCTTATGCTAGGAATGTTTTCCTTTCTTCTCTTTGGTTATTAAATTCATACCCATGAGATAAAGTTCCATTGAGATGCCACCTATTCCAGAAAGCATTTACTGATCTTCCCTTATCTCAGTCAGTGAGTACTCTTCTCACAGCCCACTGAGCCCCTCTAATGAGCTTAACCACATGAAACTGGGAATAATTATCATTCCTGATGGTGTCTTAATCACTTTGCCAGACTGTGAACACCATGAGAGCAGGGACTGAGTCAAACCTTAATTTGGTATCCCCCCAGGGTCCACCACAGGACTCTACAGAAAAGAGGTGCTCGATAAATGTTTAGTGGATGCATGGATTTGTTTGGAGAGGCCTTAGAGAGACAACCTAGCATAGTGTACAGAGCACTAGACCTGAGGTCAGAAAGACCTGGGTTCAGATCCTGCCTCTGTGGATCCATGGGGAACTAGGAAAAAAATCGTCAAAGCCTCAGTTTCTTCATCTTTAAGATTGTATTAATAGTAGTTATTCTAGTGATGATGGTGGTAATGGTGGTGACAATGAGGATGATAGTGATGAGGATGAGGATGAGGATGATGGTGGTGATGAAGATGATGGTGATGATGGTCATGGTGATGATGATGGTGGTGACAATGAGGATGAGGATGAGGATGAGGATGAGGATGAGGATGATGGTGGTGATGAAGATGATGATGGTGATGATGGTCATGGTGATGATGATGATGGTGGTGACAATGAGGATGAGGATGATGGTGGTGATGAAGATGATGGTGATGATGGTCATGGTGATGATGATGATGATGGTGGTGACAATGAGGATGATAGTGATGAGGATGAGGATGAGGATGATATCTGTGCCATCTGCCTCCTACCTGTGGTTCAGGGCTTCAAGGAGGTCATGTGGTCAGAGCCATTTACTGGCTTTAAAAAGCTGGAGTCACTTCAGTCACTACCATGATGATGACATCTAAAGGAAAGTGACTTTTTTCCCTTTGGCTCAGTGTCAATCTCCCTCCCTGGAACAGGGACTCACTTGTATCTATCTTCATGTCGTCTTGCCAAGGAATTTAAAAATTGTCCTGGAAGAGTCCCCTGAGCAAAGATTCTTCCCCTCACTTGTCACATGTACATGGAGAATCTGGTCTGTGGCCACGTTCCTTCGACAATAAGGGAGTGGTGCCAGCCGGCTGTCGTGTGGCCCTTCCGTGTGACTGGCCTTGTCCCAAAGCAAGGCTTTGAGCTATGGAGGCTTCAACTGCAAAGAGTGCTCAGTGCAGCAACATCCATTGATTAGGCACCTATTGTATCCTGAAAGAACACCAAACACCTGCAGTGACAGAAGAGGCCTGCCCTCCCTGCTGCCTCTGAGGCTTGCTGGCTATGAGGCTGGGCATTTCCCTGGGCCTCAGTATCCTCTCACATAAAGAGAGGTGGTTGGACTTGCTGGCTTCTGAGGTCATCTGTCAGGAGACAGTCACCCCACATTTATTAAGTGCCTTCAGTGAGAATGGAAGACAGCATGTAATAAATACCTTGTATGCACAGATATGTACAGAGAGGTGCTGGGGACAGGGGGCAGTGCAGGAAAGGCCTCCCACAGAACAGGGCATTTGAGCTGAGTCTGGAAGGAAGCAAGGGAAGCAGGGAGGCAAAGGGGAAGAAGAAAGACCATCTGGGCACTCAAGACTAACTAGTATAAGTGCACAGAGCCAGGACACAGGGACCACCAAGGGAGATGAGGCTCCCCGGACAGCAGCCTTGGGTACAGTGGCTTTGGTCAAGTCACTCAGCCTCTCCATGCCTCAGTGTCCAAATCTGTACAAATGAGAAGATTGGATGAGATGGCCTGGAAGGGTGCATCAGGAGCCCATACTCTATGAGGATCTGTGGGGCTCTGAGGGACCATTATGGGGCGAGAGCTTTGGACTCAGTCTCCTTGGCTCCAGAAAGCAGAGATGGGGGGAGATGCCAAGAGGCAGAGCCTCCTCATTAAATCTTCCTGGAGTGGAATGAGCTGCCTTTGGAGGTGGCACCTCCCCCTGTCACCCCCCCCACTTCAAGTAGGGACTGGATGGAGATGTGACAAAGGGGAGCCCACTAAGAACCCCCAGGAATCTTTAATCATGACAAAGGTAACAGAGGCTGGAAGCGAACCCAGGTCTCCTCAAGCCAAGGTGGTGTTTGACTTCTTCTGTCAAAGACAGTGATCACTGTGGTGACACTCAGGAAATGGGAATAGGCATCAGAAGAAAGGAGACCCATGGCCTCTCCTCTGCTCTCCCTCTGAGGCCTCCTCATAGTTGGCTGGAGGTGGCTGCTGGGGCTACTTTGAGGTTGGCCTCCCAGGTGGAGGATGGAAAGGTGGTGAGAATGAGCCCAATAGCCAACAGAATGGCTACTGTCCCAGAAACAGTCAAAGAAATTGGCCCCAATGTCCTGGAATCTAGGGCGAGCATTCTTACCACTAGCTTGTTAATAGGGTTCTTCAAGGTCCTCAGAGCACTTTGGGGGTGAGCCCTGTGTGCAGGGACCAGAGGTGTAACATTTGGTCATTTTCAGTCATGTCCTACTCTTTGTGGCCCCATTGGGATTTTTCTTTCTTTTTTTTCTTTTCTGTTACTTGGTTTACTTACTTTTAGTTTACAACTTTCAGTTCCACAATCCCTTTAGTTTCAGATTTTCTCCCCTCCCTTTCCCCCTCCCCATGGTGGCATGCACTCAGATACAGGATCTACAAATACCTTCACATTAAACATTAGTCAGGTTGTAAAGAAGGATTATGACCAATGGAATGAACAATGGGAAAGGGGAAATAAAACAAAACAAGAAAAAGAAAGAGCAGGTACTTTGCTTCCATCTGCATTCAAACTCTGAAGCTCTTTCTCTGGATGTGGACATCTCTTTCCATCATGAGCCTTTTGGAGTTGTCTTATAACCTTGTATTGCTGAGGAGCCCGGTTTATCAAAGTTGGTCATCACACATACATTGTGTCTGTGATTATGTACAAAGTTCTCCTGGTTCTGCTCTCCTCACTCAGCATCAGTTTATATAAGAGTCTCCAGGTTATTATGAAGTTCGTCGGCTCCTCATTTCTTTTAGCACAATAGTATTCCATTACATTCATGTACCACAACTTGTTCAGCCATTCGCCAACTGATGGGCATCCCTTTGATTTCCAATTCTTGGTCACCACAAAAAAGAGCTGCTATAAATATTTATGTACATATGGAGCCTCTTCCCACTTCTCTGGTCTCTTTGGGATACAACCCTAGAAAGTGGTATTACTGGGTCAAAGGGTATGCACTTATTTATAGCCCTTTGGGCACAGTTCCAGATTGCCCTCCAGAATGGTTTTATCAGTTCACAGCTCCACCAACAATGCATTAGTGTTCCAATTTTTCACATCCTCTCTAGCACTTGTCATTTTCCTGTTTTGTCATCTTAGCTAATTTGGCTGTAGAAATGTGGTACCTCAGAGTTGTTTTGATTTGCATTTCTCTAATCAATAGTGATTTAGAGCATTTTTTCGTATGCTCAAAGATATATAGATATAGATATCTTTAATTTCTACCTCTGAAAATTGCCTGTTCATGTCCTTTGACCATTTATCAATTGGGGAATGTCTAGTATTCTTATAGATTTGACTCGGTTCTTTGTATATTGAGAAATGAAGCCTTTATCAGAGACACTGGTTGTAAAAATTCTTTCCCAATTTCCCACTTCTCTTTTTTTTTTTTGGAGGGCAGTTGGGGTTAAGTGACTTGCCCAAGGTCACACGGCTAGTTTTTTGTGTTAAGTGTCTAAGGCCGGATTTGAACTCAGGTACTCCTGACTCCAGGGCCGGTGCTCTATTCACTGCGCCACCTAGCCGCCCCTATTTCCCACTTCTCTTAATCTTGGTTACATTGGTTTTATTTTTACAGTAACTTTTTAATTTAATATAATCAAGATTATCCATTTTGCATTTTATAATGCTCTCTATCTCTTGTTTCATCATAAAATCTTCCTTTCTCCATTTATCTGACAGGTAAACCATTCCTTGCTTCCCCAGATTGCTTACAACATCAGCCTTTATACCTAGATCATGCACCCAATTTAGACTTGATTTTGTAATATGGTGTAAGGTACTGATCTATGCCCAGTTTCTGCCATATTATATTCCAGTTTTCCTAGCAGTTTTTGTCAGACAGCGAGTTCTTATCCCAGAAGCTGGAGTCTTTGGGTTTATCAAACAGTGAGTTACTATAGTCGTTGACTACTGAGTCTCATGTACCCAATCTATTCCACTGATCTACTATTCTATTCCTCAGCCACTAACAAGTAGGTTTGATGACTGCTGCTTTATTATACAAATTAAAATCTAGCATGGCTAGGTCACCTTCCCTAGCATTTCTTTTCATTAATTCCATTGGGGGTTTTCTTGGCAAAGATACTGGAGTCATTTGCCATTTTCTTTTCCAACTAATTTTACAGATGAGGAAACTGAGTCAAGTAAGGTTAAATGACTTGCCCAGGATCACACAGCCAATAAGTGTCTGAGGCCAGATTTGAACTCAGGAAGACAGTCAGAGCAGCGCTCTAGGAGCCTGAGGCAGAGGGAAAGTGACTTACCCAGGGTCATAGAGTTAATCAGAGTCTGAGGGAGGATTAGATCTTGCTTTTCACTTGATTCCAAGTCCCAGGCTCATTTGAGCACTCCACACTGCCAGTCACTCTTGAAGCCCAACTCCTAGAGCTTGCTTGGTGTCTGTGTCTGTACCAAGAGGACCCACACCAAGGAAAACCCAGGCCACTGGGTAATTAATCAATAAGCATGTTAGGAGCCTATTGTATAGACTCTGCATCCCAGATGGGGAAGCAGAGTTGAAATGAAGAAGGAAGGGTATGTGGCATCTGTGAAGGATTTGGGGCAAAGGTGTCTTAGGTCCTGAGGGTGGCACCCATTGGCATATGTGGGCTGTCTGCCCATGGTCACATGCTCTGCCAAGGCATGTTAAGACCACTGTACTTCAAGGAATTCATGGGAGCCATGCTCAAGCATTAGGCCTGGATGGGCTGCTGTCTATATCCTTGGAGGAAATACCACATTGGGGAGATCACAGATCCACTGGAGAGTTTGAGGGTTCATCTACTTATCTCTAAGTGCTTCAAGATCCTCTGCACTCGATGTCTGAGGGATGTGGGGCAACTCCATGGCCAGCCCTCAGGTTCTTTGCCTGGCTGGCCTCTAAGGATCCTTCCAAGTCCAGTCCAGGTCCAGGATTCTAGGACCCTGTGACATGGCATTCCTGGGCTTAGCACCTCAAAGATTTGGTCCCTTCTGTCACCCCAAGCACATTGTCACTGACTTGCCAACTATTTGGTTTTGTCTCAGAGGCAGATTCCTCCAGCCGAGGCTCAGGCATTTTTATTTTTTTTATTTTTTGCCTATGGCTGAAACCTTGGCTGAATGAGGGTGTTGTCAGCCCGGCTTCTGGTACCTCCTGTGGTGAGGTCATCCTGGGGATGGCAAGGGGATGTTAAACAATCTGTTGTCGGGGCAACGGCCATGTCACATCCTTGGCATGGGGCTCTTCCCTTGGAGCCCCGAGCAGGGGCTGCCAGAGGAGGAGGAGGAGGAGGAGGAAATGAGCTGTCGGAGAAAGAGCCTGCTTTGACACACCAATCTCTAAAAATGGACAAAGAGCAAGTTGCCTCAAAAATGGCTTGGCAGGTCTTAAAAATGGGGCAGGAGTCAGAGACTAAGCAGGGGCCAGCCTTCCCAGAGGGAGGTGGAGGAGGGAGCCAACCCCAGGGTGAGGGGCATCCCTGGGCTGGGCTCCTCCTCTTCCCTTGGCTGCTTTGCTTCTGCTCCTCACATAGCTCTAGGGTACTAACCACCTACTATGTGCCAGGCACACAGTAGGGCAGCCCCAAGGGAACCGGGTAGAAGAGTCTCAAAGGCAACTAAAGTTGGCCAGGTCCACAAAGAGAAGCACAAGGGAACACAAGCTCCATAATGCCTCAGGTCTTAACATTATCAGTAAATGCTCCTTATTGTCATTGACCAGACTCTCTATGGATTGTCAAGAAATTGATGGAACCATAGGAGATAAACTTCCTGCCCTCAATGACCTTGGGCTATGATGGGGGGGGGGGTCAGGGGCTAGCCATCCTTCAGAGCCTGCCTCAAATGCTGCCTCCTCCAGGGAGCCCTCTGGGATTGTGAGGGAATTGAGCGAACCTGTTGCAACTGCTTGGCCCTGCCATCTCCAGTCAGCTTGCCTTTATAGAGCCATACACGGGACTCCTTCCCTTCCTCCGGTCAGGCACCTCCTCCTGAAGAAAGTCACCTTCCCTCCTTGCTGCCCTTGCTCATCTCAGACTGCTTCCTAGTCTGGGAATCCCAGTAGAAGAAAGCAGGTTTCTTCCCTTTTGTCACAGTATTCCCAGCACACAGGTGGTTTGTTTGGTTTTTTTGAGGTGAGAGAGCAGGGCAATTGGGGTTAAATGACTTGCCCAAGGTCACATGGCTAGTAAGTATAAGTGTCTGAGGCTGAATTTGAACTCAGGTCCTCCTGACCCCAATGCGGGTGCTCTACTCACTGCACCATCTGGCCACCCGAAGCTCCCAGATTTTTAATCTGCTTGTTGCACTGGCTCTAATGTGCCCTCCCCCTCCTCTCTCCTCCTACACTTTGTCTCTGTCTTTGCTCAAGTCCTCCCCCCATGCTGCCCAATACCAGGATCATCTGGGAGCCAGGAACCAGGGCTTGCTCATCTGGGCCTCCCCAAGATGAAGCACGTGGCTTGACCAGCAGCAGGCATTCATTGGTGACCCGTTGTAGTGAGATAAAAGTGTGGAACTGTTTGGATGGGAGGCCCTCATGCAAAGCAGCCTGTGATGGTAAAGGACCATGAAAGAGGGAGGGATCAGGAGGTCAGGAGAGTCTGAGACAAAAAAAGAGGGAGTGAGGAAGAAATAGGGGAGAGAGAGTAGGAAGGGAGACAGAGAAAGGGGGGGAAGAGAGGAGAGACAGAGAGACAGAGAAAGACAGAAAGAAGAGAGGAGGAAAGAGAGAGAGAGAGGGAGAGAGAGAGGGATGGAGAGAGGGGGAAACAGACAGAGAGAGGGAGGGAGACACAGAGAGAGAGAGACAGAGAAGAGAAAGATGGAGAGAGAGAGAGAGACAGAGAGAGAGAGAGAGAGAGAGAGAGAGAGAGAGAGAGAGAGAGAGAGAGAGAGAGAGAGAGAAAGAGAGAGAGAGGGAGGGAGGGAGACAGAGGAGAAAGACAGAGACAGAGAGAGGAGAGAGAGAAGGAGGGAGACACAGAGACAGAGAGACAGAGACAGAGAAGAGAAAGATGGGGAGAGAGAGAGACAGAGACAGAGACAGAGAGACAGAGAGACAGAGAGACAGAGACAGAGAAGAAAAAGATGGAGAGAGAGAGAGAGAGGAGAGGGAATGAAAGACAGAGACAGAAAAAGAGAGGAAAGGAAGGGAAGTATGGGGGCAGGGGAAAGTGAGGGAGATGAGAGAGAGAGAAGGGGGGAAAGAGAGGGAGGAGAGGAGGGGAAGAGTCACACACACACACACACACACACACACCTCTGACTGAGTGAATCCCCAAGGCTTCCTGGTAGAAGTGACGTTTGAATGGCACCTGACATTTTATTAGACTTAAATACACCAGGTCTAGGCTGCTAAATATTTTTTTAATGAGGATCACATACAATAACATTTGTAAAATGCCTAGTGCGGTGCCTGGCACTCAGCAAATGCCTAATAACCGTATGTTCCCTTCCCCTTCTTCCCTTGTTCTTTCCAATAGGCTGGAACAGATTTCAAGGATCAAGTCAAACTATATACCTCCCTCTCTCAAGAAGCTTCTGTGGCTCTCTAGTGTTTCTAGGATTAAAAACAACTCTTCACCTTAGCACTTAAAACACAGTGATGCTTTCTAAAGAGAACTTAATTATTTTGTAAAGGTTTTAGACTTCTAGAAGGGAATCAGCAAAACCCACTAGGCTCTTAAAAATATTCAGATGGAAACTGAAAATGAATTGGAAACTCACCCCTGCACCTGGCGTGAAGTGAGAACTTGATAAGTGTTGATTTAGTGATTGAGTTGCCCAAAACTGAGCTTCATGTTTAGGTTCCATTCAGATGAGTATATCCCAGGATTTCCATCCATGTTAAGTGGAAACTCTCAGGCCAACATGGAAACTCTCAGGTCCAACGTTATTTGAATGGAGGAAATGACCATAATAAGACTTCTTACCTGCCTTATCTCAGTAATAAGCTTCCATGTCAGGTCTTCCCCAGGTTTAATTGAGTGGCTTTCGGCAGACTGTGGGGTGGGTCTGGTGGCTGTTACTTCAAAGTTTGTTTATCAGAACCCAGAGGTAACTGTGGCAGAAAGCCTGAGCAAGAACCCTCACAACAGGGCTGAGTCACTGGCTGCTTATTCCTTCCATGCTCCTTACCTCCCTCCCTAAGCCACTGAGTCTGCAGCTCCCGAGAGCACCCCTGGATACCTCACAACCAGTGGAAGATATTGTCCCAGCCCTTGAAGGAATACAGTCAGTCTATATATCCATGCGCACCCATGCACCAGAACTGGCCCACAGGAAAGGCAACAGATCATAGGTTTAAAGATTGTCAGTGACCATCTAGGCAAGTTTCCCTCCATTTTACAGATGGAGAAACTGAGATCCAGAGAAAGTGAGGGACCTTTGAGGTCATACAGTTAGGGTAGTGTGCTGGGAATAGAACTCAGAGGATCTAGGTTCACGCCTACACCCACCCCCCATCCCAACCCTTTCTTCTGTGACCAGGATCTGGGCTGCTTCCTGGACGAGAACTGGTTCACTGTCTGTAACTGCTAAGGTGCCTCTCAGTGTTGAACCTAATGCAAAGATCACGTGACCTCTCTGGACCTCAGCTTCTCATCTCTAAAATGAAAGGACAGGACCAAGTGACCTCTAAGGGCCCCACCAGCTCTGAATTTCTAATCCTAAGACTTTATTGCCTCTTTGGGCTCCAGTTTCCTCTTCTGAAATGAAAGCATTTGACTCAATGAGCCTGGAGTTCCTTCTCCAAAGCCCCACAATTCCAATTGGTTCCACACTCCTTTCCAAATTTATTCATCTTCAAAATGAGACAAGCCTACCTGGAAGGAGCTTCCCGTAAGGAAATTTCTGGCTGAACTGCCCCATGAAATGTTCATAGTTTTTAGTCTTGGAGGGAGAAGCTGAAGGAAACTTTTTCAGTGCCCGAAAAAGTGGGCGGGGAGAGAGTGCCTGGAAAAGCACTTTGAACTTGGCGGTTGAGGAAGAGCTGATAAGCAATTCAGGAACATTCCTGCCTGGCATCAGATCTTTTAAACTTGGAGTTCTGCTGAGGTTTCAGGTTTCCCATTTCATTGCTCCCTTTTTCTCAGAGGGCACAAGTCTCTGGGTAGGTGCATCCCAAGGGGACCCCTCTGTCCATGGAGCACAGAGCACCACGTGCCTGGGTCTAACCAACTTAGGTGGTGGTTCCGAGTCCAATCAGGGCAGGTTGGATGCCGAGGGCAGGTGTTACCATCCTGGAAGCATGACCAACTTTACCCATTCCCATCGATTCTAGAATGCCTATGAGATGTCAGCGGAGGCATCCCCTCTCACTGAGGGTCTGTGACATTACAGCCAGCACCAAAGAACAATTGATTGAGGGAGAAGAGGGAGGTCACCAGCAAAACTCTAACAAAGGGCACCTTTCTTCTACCCAGATTGGCTTACTCAGGTTCTTCCCTCAGCCAAAAGGGAGTTTAGCCAGCAATAGCCATCTACCAGTGTATGTGCCCAATAAAGAAAGAATTACTGTGAAGCAGTTGCTCCAATTTATCCTAGTCAATAGCCATTTTGTACCCAGACCCTTGTTTTCTGAGCTGGGGGAGGCGTGAAGTTTAGATCGGGAGGGACTGATCCTCGTGACCTGCCAGCCCTAAAATCATTCCAATCTTTCTTAAAGTCATTGCTACTTTTCAGCATCTGCCCACACTTCGGGCTAGCGAATTCTTATTAGTTATTTTTCATTCAATTCAATAAGCAGGTATTCAGTACCTTCTAATGCCAGTCCCTATATTGGGTCCTGGGACTTGGAAGGCAGGATGGAAACATTCCCTGTCTTTGAAAATATATATATGCATATACACAAATGTGTATGTGTACATGGCTGCATGTACACACATATACACATATATATGTCTTTCCTCATTTCTTACAAGCACAGATCCTGGATAAAGGTATCTATGGCAAACTTATCAAATACTGCAGTGCTTGGCACATAGGCATTTTATAAATGCTTGTTGACTGACTGGATAATGTCAGGATTCAATGGGAACTGAACAGATCAGATTTTGGGGCTGGCTCTAATAAAAAAAATTGAACAATAACAAATGTAAAGTTTCAGACTTGAATAAACAAATTCAGCACCACAGGTACAAGGTGGGGGGAAGGGCAGAGTACAACAGTTTGTGTGATGGGGCTCAGGGAGATCAGCGGACTCAGCAGTGGGATGGGTCAGCCTTAACATCCAGTGGGAGCCAACCTGACCTCCAGAGACCTGGAGGCAATTGACTGGATGGTCTGTGCCTCAGGCACGCCACTGCTGGAGTCCTGTCCTCAGCCTCGGGCATCATTTTTGAGGAAGGATGTTGGTGGGGAGTGTCTTGGGAAGCCAAGGAACTCCAGTCCACCTCCTCTAAGGATCGCTTGAAGGACTAGTCTTGTTTACCCTGAGTTAGAGAAGCGGGGTAGGGGTGTGCTGTCAGTGAAGAGAGGGAGGGCTCAGGCAGGGACTGGATGACGGACTTCGGCTTCATCCTCTGCCTCACGGCTCTGCGGTCTTGGACAACTCAGCATAGCAGCATTACACAATCTTGCTTGTTTACCAACAAGGAGATGAGGTTGCACAATGCAACCTTATTTTTATTTTGGGAAGTCTTTTCCAGCTCTGGAAACTTGAAGCTGGACATCAGAGGCTTCCCCTAGCCTGATGGATGAAATGGTCCAGAATCGGTGAGGAAGGACCTTCTCCACATCCCCATTTGGCAGATGAGGAAACTGAGGCCTAGAGACAGTGAGGAAGGAACTCCCCCACTTACTAGACATTTTGGTCCAGTCCTGTGATTTCCTTGGAACTCCAGAGCTGGGCTCTGACCGGTTCCCCACTTCCCCAGTCCAAATACTTGCTTATTATGTGAGACTTAGGAAATGATTTCCCCAAGGCCTGTCCCTTTGAAGGTGCCAATGGGAAGGGGAGGAGCCCCTGCAGGCTAACCTGAGAAATAGGATTTGGTGGCTTTGAAATATGTTCCCATTCAGCCGCTGGCATTTGTCCTAAGAATTCACACTTCCAGCTCAATTGTTGAGCCTCTTGGTGAAGACTCAGCCACTCTCAAATGGCAGCAAACTCCAAGGCTGGGAAGTCTACTGACCTATCGAACATATCTGACCATTCTAGCTAGGTCAGCCTCCCGTAATGGGGAGCTCATCACCTCCAGATTTTATGGCCCATCTTCCAGTTCCCAAGGAAGTGGAAAGCTTTCTGCTTTTCTAGCGACACTTATTGGCTGAGTAGATAAGAAAATTTGCAGTCAGAAAGAAGGCAAAACCCAGAATGAAACCAAAAGTCTGTCCCTAACGATTGACCAAGCCTACCTCTGCACACCTACCTGCTGGGCAGGCAGTCATCTCTGACCTTGGTATCACTGAGAAAGAGGAGCGTCTAGACTGGGGCTCCAGAGATTCAAGGTCCTCTGAGCAGATGGCCCCATTGAGTGGCTTCAGGGCCTGCCAAGTGGTGGGCATCCTCTGGATCTGCTATGTGCCCAATGTGTGACCTTATATGTTTAGTTTTCTAGACTGACTTGAATGGAAGGATTGGGGGAGGGCTGATTTCTGAGGGCATGGTCCTATGGAGTAGGGAGCTTAGTTCAATGAGCCTCCTTACTCATTAGGATAGTCCCTTACTCAGCCTCCTCCCAAGACTCCCTGTGGCCCCAGGGGGCTCTGGGCTCTAAAAGCCTCGGCCAGCAGAGGGCAGATTCCTCTGTCTCCTACCAGTTCATTTATAAAGTTTATGCTGTTGATACAAGGTCTTGTGCTGTGAGTGCTGAGCAGCAGAAAATCCCTGCTCACTTAAGGAGTTTATAATCTAATTGGGGTGTGGGGGAGGAGGCTTGGATACCTCTGAGACAAGGTGGAATGAGGTAAGAAGGGAGGAGAGGTGCAGGTTGTGGAAGGTGGGAGCAAGACAGTTAGTTACCTTTCAGCTGAGGGAAAAGCCAAAGGCCTCTGGTAATGGGTGCCCGGCTGGGCAGGTGCCAGACATAGGTGGGTTCATTCCCTGAGGGGCCAGATGATTGTGAAGATCCAGCAGCTCTGGAAGCTTCAGTCCTGAGGGCTGCAATTTAAAGAAAACAATCTGCCTCTTAGATTGCTCAGTATGTGAGGAAGAAGGTAGGTGGGAAGGCCATGATTATCTCTTTGATGGATGAGGAAACTGAGGCGTGAACAAGGAACTTAACCACTTAGTACAAATTTGGTCCAGTCGGGTGACTTCAGAGGAGGTGGGGGAACTTCCCAGATGGGACATTTCCTTCCATTTTAGTCTTAGAATTGCCTGAGGCACTGAGGAATTAAGTGATTGCCCAGGCCCTTTGGGATTGGAATCCAAATCTTTCAGGCTGAGACTGGCCGGGCCGGTCTCCATTTCTGACCACTAATGCCCAGTGATAAAATGAGCAGGCTCCACTTCAGGCGCTGTGAGGTAGGAGACCTGGGCGACCTGGGTTCTTCTGGCTCTGGGCTGGACGAAGCTGCACTGCAAGGAAAGGGCCAAGTAATGGAGTCAGGGTACAAAGGTTAGAATACCAGCTTTGCCTCTTCTGGGGTCTCTAAGGGCTGTGGGACCATGGCTAAGTCCCTTATC
>CM053601.1:191517791-191530173 GCA_028646575.1 Pseudocheirus occidentalis | reverse complement strand
GAACCTTCTGTGGCAGAGGCCGAAGGCTCCACTCGGGGCCTGGTCAGGCATACTACAGGTAGCTAGCCAACTCCTCCAAGTCTGCGACCACTCCTGAGCCTGGGGTTGCTTGGTAAAAGACGAGTGGGAGATGGCCGGGCCTAGATGTCACTTAGGAGGTTGAGCAAGGGTATGGGCCGTCCCCACCCCATTCCCCAATTGCCCGGAGGCCGGTGTCCCCCGGGACCAAAAAAAGCCACTTTGCGCCTGGGTCTTCTTTCCTTTTCCAGATGGGTGGAGCTGTCCTGGGTAGGAGCCTGACGAGGCTGTCAGATAAGGGGGAAAGCAGCCAGGAGGGGCACTGAGGGGCACCAGGGCCTGGGACCATCAGGAAAATACTGAGAAGGGCAGCGTGACTATGGGAAGGAAGCCTCGGGCCTAACAAGATCTGGCAGGAGAGAAAAGGCGCCAGGGCTTTCTTCGGACGAGAGAGCGGGAGGATGGACGGTGTGGCGGCTGGCCGGCAAGCGCACCCCTCCCTCTATTCCGGCAGCTGGGCTGGGCAGGGGCGGGGAAACTGGAGGGCGGGGTGGTGCCTTGAGCCAGTGTGAGCAGGGAGGGAGGGAGGGACTGAAGCTAACAGCCCGATGAGCCCGCGCTCTCTCTCTCTCTTCTGGGGTCAGAAGACGCCGGCGCGGTGCATGCGGAGGCCAAGCCGCTTGGACCTGCAGCCGCCTCCCTCGCCAGTTTGGGAGAAGCCCCGAGCTACGAAGCCATGAGGGTGAACGAAAAGTACTCGTCGCTGCCCGCCGCGGCCGACAGGGGCGTACACATTATCAACATCCGCGCCATCGACGACCTGGGCTACCTGCAGTCCGAGGGCACGGTGAGTGCTCTCTGACCAGAATGGGGGGCGACGGGCGCGGGGTGGAGCGCACCTCTCAGCGACCCTGCCCAGCGGAAGGTGAAGGTAGGGCGCAGTCCGAAGAGGGGAGAAACGGACCAAGAGAGCGCACTGCGCCCCGAGCTCCGGACCCCGACTGGGTCCAAATCTGGGCTCCCGGGGCTATCTGGGGGCGGGGATTCTGTTCTGTCTGGCCCTCATTTGTTCTGTCTGGCCCTCATTTGTTCTGTCTGGCCCTCTGGTCTTTGACCCGAGAGGTGGTGATTTAGAGAAGCCCTAAGGTGCGTCCGGCTCAGAGTCTCCAAGGCTGTACGCTCGGCAGAGGTGCAGGAGGGGGCAGCCTTAGGTCCTGGGTCCGAGCTTATCCAAAACTGGAAGAGAAAAGCTCAGAAAGGCTGGCGATGGGCAGGAAGGAGAGAAGCTCCCTCAGAGGAGGGGGCAGTCTAGAACTGGCAAGTCCAGATTCCCACCACCGCGGCCCTCCTCCCCTTCCCCCATCTGGTTTCCTCCCTACTCTATCGAAGGACTACTCTGGAAGAGAGACCGGCATTCCTTCTCCGTAGGGTTCTGTATCCCTCCTTGATCTCCACCTCCCTTCCTAAAGCCCCAGGGGACAGTGGGTGGCAGCTCTGCTCCTCACCCCAACTCCTTGGAGCTACTTCATACCCCTCTTGCTTAGCTGCGGTGTGGGTGGAGTTCGCTCTGGCTGGACTGAACCCCCAGTTACCTCTTGGGGACTTCCCAATAAGATGCCGGCGCTCCTCCCTACAACTGCTGGGTGCCAATAGGTACCTTCTCTTCCCAGGAATACGGCCCCACACTGGCAGCCCGACTGTACTCAGGGCTGCCTCGGCCCCCTCAGGGACTCCTTCCTTCCACAGGCCAGCTCACAGCCGGCCGTGTTGGGCACCGAGTGAGCGTGTGCGTTTCTATCCCTGTGCTCTCTCTGGGGGCTCCCCTGCCCCGCAGGGGTCCTATGAGGACTGCCAGCAGCTCCCTCAGACCCAGGCTGGTGAGGGAGGAGGCCCAAGGCTGCTACAGAGAGGGCAGAAAGTTCGTTTGAGACAACTGTCTTCAAAAATACTCCTTTTAGCTTTGTGAAAGGAGCTGGGCCAGCCTTCCCTAGTGCCTCCGATTTGGGGGACTTATTTCCAGCTACCCAGGCTCCAGGGCTCACTAGAGAATCTCAGCCAATCCGGAAGAGAAGTGGCCAAGCCCCCTTGACTACTGAGGTACGCACAAGTTTGTCGTTCTCCCCACCTGGGAGATCTAATTGGGAAATCTGCATCCAAGCTGGGGAAGGATCCACCGCCAGCCGTCTCTACTCCTGAAAAAGCCTGGGGCAGGGACAGCCTTTTCTCTGGTCTCATAAGTCAATCTGAACCCAAATCCAAGGCACTTTCCTTCACAGCACAATGGTTCAATTCAGTTGGAACCAACAAACTCTTGTTAAGTAAATGCCTACTGTGTACAGGGTAGTGATTAGAAGTCCCCCACTTCCTCCCAAAAGGTGGCCAGGGGAGTTGGTGAAGGAGAGGAGGCCAGAAATTACTAAAAACCAAAGTACCCTAAACAAAAGAGCAGCAACATGTTGGGAGGGAGTGGGGGGGGGGTGAGAGCAGAGGAGAGTGGATCAGAGTGGGGGAGTGAGTTATGAAACAGCAACATCCTACGGGAATCGGGGCCAGAAGGAGATTCCAAATGAGGTGACAGGACCCTGGCTTTTCAGAAGTGGGCAGTTTGTTCCAGCCCTCAGTTCCACCTTTCCCACCTACATGGTCTTGGGCTCATTTACTCTCTTTGGCCCTCAATGTCTGCATCTGTAAAATGGGGGTGATGTGAATTTTGCTTATGTTCTCATGTTGTTGGGAAAATCACAGGAGATTCTCAGTGCACATCATTTAAAAGTAGGACAGACTTTGGAGATCATTCAGTCTCTCACTTTACAGAAAAGATTGAGAGCCACAGACAAGCAGCAGTTCCACCAAGGTCAGGCAGCCAGGCAGGAGAAGACCTGGGACTGATGGGCCAATGGGACCCGGACCCAGAATTTCCCTCACAGTTCAGGTGAGATGCCAGTGATTTGTGCTGCTGTAACATGTGGGAAAATTCCGGTTTGGGTTCCGTCACACCATCACTATGTCTGAGCCCAGTTCTCTGCCTCCACGTCCCACAGTCTTCATACTTTGACATTTGTAAATGATGGCCTTTCAGGAAGACAGAGTCAGAGCATGCAGACAATCTTTGAAAAGAGCACCTGACATGAGTGTTTTCTTTGGAGGGGAGGGGGATAAGTCTTAGAAGAATTTTTGTGCCTTGAAGCTGGAAGAGAGGAAGGTGGAAAGTACAGCCAAAGACCATCCCTATCTAGTAGACTCAGGTGGAAGGAGAAGGAAAATAAAAGGCTTCTGAGCAACCAAGAGATGCCACAATGCCCATGCACTTTTCTCACTGAAGAGCCCTCACTCAGAGCCTGTTTACTCTTTGTTTACACATGATCCTGACAAGTTTTGTTTTCTGGTTTCCTAGCCAACTGTGACTTAGAAAGTCCAAGAGGAACTGCTAAAGGTGGCACCTAGGGACCACAGAGAGCCTGAGTTCAGTGGTCCCACCCTCTAGCTGCTTCTAGTCCTTTCTCTGCCTTTCCTCTCTCCTACTCAGCCCCAAAACCTTCCACATGTAACATCATCATTGATTACGCCCTCCCAACAACTATGAGTCATCAAGAGAAGGTTAGATGGTTTATTGTCTTCTCTTCAAAAAGACAGGGAGTCTGCTGCAGGGGGAGACTTTTTAGAAAGATTTTCATCCCAGAAGGTTAACAAATACAATGTTTTGGTCCTTTAAAAAGAAAGCTTGACTATCTGCTGTTCTAGGTCACTGACGTTATAACCTCCCAGCCCAGCCTCACCTCTTACTACTCCCCTCCTCAAACTCCAAAAGCAGACAAACCCAGGGGATTAGTAGCCCCCCTGGCTGGAGTTGTACTTTCTCATCTCCAAGCCTTTGCCCACACAGTGCCTTTTTGTATGGAATGACCTGCCCTCCACATCTCACTTTCTTTCTTCAAGACCCAGCTCTGATGCACCTCCTCCAAGAAATCTGCCATGCTCTCTCACCTTCCCCTCTGCAATTGTCTCTCATTACCTTATATCAGGTAGACATGCCCCATTTCAGCAAGGGTCAGTGGGGTGCCCTGGACCTGGCACTAGGACTTCTGGCTTGAATGTAGCCCTAGCTATGTAGCCCTAGGCTGGTCATTTTACAGCTCTGAGCATCAGTTTCTTCATCTGTAAGTTGGGGAAAAGAATATTTACTCCTCTTACCTCATGTGGTTGTTGAGAGAAAATTGATTTTAAACCTTAAACTCTATTAAGGCAAGCCCTTGTGAGCTCCTAGAGAGCATGGCTCCGGTGGCAACTTGTCTTTCTGTATCCCTAGGGCCTGGCAGGAGCAGGTGTTTAATCTGTGCTTCCTGAATTGAATTCAGGAAATAAATATAGTATTGCTTTAGCTTAGATTTATTTGATGGAGCTGACATCTGAGCCGTCATTTCTTCCCCCCCCCCCCCCAGTTACGTAGTCAAAGGTCCCACCTTTTTCCTCCCAAATGCCCAGGGAGAGAAGGGCAAACTCTAAAACTGAGCCAGAGGTCAAGCCAGCTGAGCCCCTGCAAGGGGCTAGAGCCATCCCAGACACATTTCATACATTCATCTTTTTATTAATAAATCTTTCAAGGCTTCTTCTCCAGTCTTTACAAATTAAAAACCCTGAAATATATGATGTTCTCTCTCCCCGATCGTCTTTCTCCCTGTATGTTCTTTTCTGTCCCCCCTCCTTTTCTTTCCCTTTCTCTCTTTTTCCTCCTCGTTTTCTTTCTTCCTGTTTCCTTTCCTTTTTTCCCTTCCACCTCCCGCTCATTCTTCCTTCTCTCCCTCTTCCTTTTACTGAAACCATCTGTCAGTGTCTCCCTCTCCTCCTCCAGTCATTTCTTTTCTCTCTCCCTGCCTGTCCTTTCCCTGCTAACCCCCTCCCACAGAAACCTTTCCTTGGGAGACTTGCGGCTGCCTCCCGATTGGGGAAATTTTACTCCTTATCTTGTTGCCACTTTATCTCTTTGGTGACTGGCTTGTCTCCTTTTGCCTCCAGGCAGAGGTAGGGCCAGCTTCTTCAGTCCAGGAGTCTAAATTCTAGGGGGATTGGTACTTAGGCTCCTCTTTGTGGGATCTTGGGATTCACCCACTTACTCTGCTGGGACTATTGTCCTGTGTCTCCCCTTCCAATTGGGGGTGGGGCCACCCTTCCTCTAGGTATTTAACATTCCCCACTTAGGGACAGGTGGGAGGAGGGGAGCAGTTTCAAGGTAGGGTGGGGCACAGTGGGTGTCTCTTAGCCCTACATGTTGCTGTTACTTTCTCTTACCTTAGAGATAAGGCTCCTTCCAGACTAAACCTTCCATTTCTTTGGGAACTCCCTAGTAGGGAAACTTTGTCCATTAGATCTGTCCAGCCCCCACCTCTCCCTTGACCTCTTCTCTCACAGCCTATGGCTGTGGGTCACTTCCAACTGGATGCCCTAAAGAAATCTTACTCAGCAGCTCCTGGACAGAGCTCATCTTTCCTCCTCTTCCTCCCTCCTTCCTCACTTCCACATTACTGGTGAGGCTACAGCCAGCCCAGCTGACGTCCAAGCCCTTCCTCCTCCACTCCTTTCTCTCACCTCCCATATTGAATTAGTTGCTTACTCCTGTCATTTTTACCTTCCTCTGCTTTGTCCAGCCCTACCCCAGCCTCATCACCTCCCACCCCAGGGTTCTCCTCCTCCATCCTCCTTCCACACCCTCCGCTTTCTTGTAGTTCTCCCAGCATGACCCTTTTCTCTCCACAGCTCTTCCTCCTACCTCCCAGGTTCCTTCAAGGCCCAGCTAGAATGTCACCTTTTCCCTACCTCTGGATGCCAATTAGAGCCTCTCCTCTGTGGCTTATCTCCTGTCTGGTTTGCACCCAGGTGTTTAAGCGTCTGCCTTATTAGACTGTGAGCTCTGAGGGCAGGGACTGTCTTTGGCCTTCCCTCATAGCCCCTGTGCTTGGAACAGAGTTTACTGACTTGTCTAGGGTTGCATGGCCAAGATGTGTCAGTCAGGATTTGAATTCAGGTCTGCCTGATTACACCAAGCCTCTCTCTTTTCCTACAATAATAATGTTACAACTGTGGCACTGCCCACCAGGTTGCACTGCCTCTCTCTCTTCCTATACTGATAACACACTAGAGCATGCTTCCATAGCACTTTAGGATTCATAGATCATTTCCTTCTCATTGGATCCTCCCAGTGTGAGGGAACTAGCTCTTTCTGAAGATTAATCACTTGCTCCAGTGGTGTTGTGAGCTGAATTGACTGGGGAGCTCCCTGAGACACTAGAGACTCCTTGGCCTGCCCATAGATAGGGAGTCACCCTGGGGCAGTCCATCCCCTGGGCCGCCAGTCCAGCTCCTCCACCGGCCTGCCGTCCTCTGATAGTGTCTTCTGGCTCTGTTACTCCTTCCATTTCCTGCAGCTGGCTCACACTCACACTGGCCACACAGCTCAGAAAGAGAGCTTGGCTTTCTTCTAGCTCATACGGCTTCCATCAGCTTCTGCCTTCCTGGGCAAATGAAGGTGGGAGAGGCCACCCAGCTCCCCATCCTGTCCATAGCCATCTGCCCACATCTCATGTGCCCATACTTCTGGCAGAGCTGCCCAGCAAGCTGACAGGGTAGGGGCGGTGGTACTCTTGTGGTAGAGAGGCCCAGGAAGGGTTGATGGTTCCTTCTCTTCTACTCCTTGAGGGTCGGGCCATTACTCATGGATTTGGAGCAGGAAGGTGCCTTAGAGGCCATCAGTCCTGCCAGAAATCTCTGGAGCATTGCCAGCAAGGACTCATATAGCCCCTGACCTGCAGTGAAGGGGGGTGGACCTTTGATGTGTGGCCGGCCCTATCCTCTGTCTTTATCCAGTCTCAAATCTCAGGTGCCTGTTGTTCATCTTAGACTAGACAAGCTGGAAGCATCTTAAACAGGGCTCAGGAACTCCCCCCTTTCCCCCCAGGCTCCTTTCCCTTTCTGAATTTCCTTCTTGCTGTGGAGAGTATGACTTTGTCCCAGTCATTCTGCCTCACAAACTGGGCATCACCATTCACACCTTTCATGTTACCTGTTGCCTGGCACTTCCGATTCTCCCTTTGCACCATCCCTTGCATGAGTCCCTTTCTGTCTTCTGACACAGTTGTGGTCCTGGTACAGACCCCCATCACCTCTCAGCTGCTTGGGGGGGGGGGGTGAAATCCCCCTACTCCCAGGCTCCTCTCTGCATTTCCTCTCCTTCCCAGCCGCCAAGGAATATTCCTAAAGTGTGAGGTTGATCCTGCCATCCCCACCTCCAACTGCTCAGTCAACTTCAGGATCAAATCTCAAGCCCTCTGTTTGGCATTCAAAGCCCTTCCCAGCCTGGGCTCCTCCTGCCTTTCTGGTCTTCTTCCACCTTCCATCTTCTTCCCCCAGTTCTATATAGGCCCCTGATGCTGGGTTCCCAGCTCTTCCTCACACAAGGCCCTGTCTCAGCTTCTAGCATTTTCTCTGGCTTTCTTCCATTCCTGGAATTCCCTCCCCTCCCTCATCACCGTCCCCCAGCTTCCCTGTCTTCCTTTTCCAAGGAAAATCTCTTTTTGCCAGAAGCCTTTCCCAGCTCCCTGCCCCCTCCCTCCCAAGGGTGGTGCCTTTCCCTCTGAGATTAACTTCTATCTGCTCTGTGCCTTGTATTTACCTGGTTATTTTCAGGTTAACTTCCCCACTAGACTGTGAGCTCCTTTACCGTGGGGACTGTCTTTGCCTTCCTTTATATGCCTAGCACATAGTCAGGTGCTTAAGAAGTACCTGCCCTGACCGAGGCCACCCACGGTAGTCCTACAGGCTGTTTTTCCTTTGATTAAGCCCAAGTCTGCCTCTTTGCTCTCCCCTCCCCCCATCCCTTCTAGTTCAGCCGTGGGAACCAAGTAGAGCCTGGCTGCTCCCTCTTCCACCTGACTGCCCCAAGCTACTAGGGCATTGATCGCTATGACCCCTTTGACCCCAAGCTCCTCTTCTCCAAATGAATCATCTTGTTCTTTTATTCATCCATGTAATAGCCAGGCCCCAAGGCCCCTTGGCATCCTGGTCACCTTCCTCTGGACACTCCTCAGCTTCTCAATGCCTTCTTGTTATTGTTAACGAGCATTTTTTCCGCTTAACCCCGTGCTTCAAACAGTAAGCTCTCGTAAGCCAGGTGAACAGTCAAACTAGGTGCTGCACCTGCCCTCCAAGAGCTTGGAATGAAGCTGGGGGAGACTGGAGGCATTTACAAAATGGATCTAAGATGACTGAGGGGGCAGGTTGGAATGGCTGGGTGTTCAAAGAGGAGGCAATCAGTGGTGACTGCAGTCTAGGCAAGGGCAAAGGTGTACACACAGCACAGGGAGTGCCAGCTCTCTGAAGGGGAGTAACATAGGCTGAAAAAGGTGGAAGGGGCCAGCCTTTGATGAGGCTGGATTAGACTGGGGAGGGAGAGGCAGTGAGGGCAGGTGTGGAAGGTAAAAGAACAGGCTTTAGCACCTGATTGGATGTGGGGGAGAGAGTGAGAGTAGGTGTGCCAGGTACCGTGCTAAGCAGTGGCATGGAAGGAGAAATACAGACAGTCCTTGACTCTCAGGGCCTCCCATCCTAATGGAGAAGATGAGGTTATGGTGGCAGCCACTGTGCACACACAAGATGCAGCAGACAGACACAACAGATGGGAGGTCATCCCCTGAGGGAAAGGCTCCAGCAGCTGGGGAAACCAAGGCAGGGCTCCTGCTGCACACAGTTGTGTGAGATGAAAGAGTTTGGAGTCTGAGATCAGAAAAGGTCTTTGTTCTTTCTCATGAAAAGGGTACTGCCCTGTCACTCAAATGTGTCTTCCACGGAGGGAGCAGCATGTGGAAGCAAGCCCCTAATGCAGAAACTCCAACCCCCAACCAGCCTTCACTCCCATTGGTGGGGAGGCAGGCTCACAATCTAAGTGTGGGAATCCATCTCAGAGACAAAGAACACAGATACATGTGGGTGTCCAGTGCAAGGCCAGGAAAGCAGTTTTGTCCTTATTTGGCATATCTTGTATTGAGGTGGCCTGGGGAGGGTCTCCATTGCTCTAAGTCCCAGATTCCTAGAAGGTCAGGTGACTTCTTAACTTCTGCTTAGGGGATGCTCAAGCAGTTCTAGATTTGATATTTCAGACTGGGAAGACTTCACTGCAAGTTATCCCTCACTATTCCCCTTGTCCTTTTATACCTTTTGAAGTTTCCCCACTTTTCTTAATTCTAATTCCCCTCATTGCAATTGACAACATACAAGGGGGCAATCCCCTTTATAAGTGCAGATACAGAGATTCAAAAGAAAGCAATAACAAAGAATTGTCCTTTCAAAGTCCAAAAGTCTCTTTTCCTTTTTTAAAATAAATAAATTAATTTATTTTCTTGTTTATATCATTCATTTCCACGAGATTTTGAGTTCCAAATTTTCTCCCCATCTTTCCCCTACCCAACACCAAAAGTCTCTTTTCACACTGCTGTCTGGCAGGGGGTATACCATCTAATAGAAATCCTCTGGTCACTTAGGGTCATCAGTCTTCAGTCCTGCACCCCCAGGCTCTTTTTCTTCTGCCTTCTTTCATTCACTTTCCTACAAAAGGACCTTGGAACCAATTTAAATGACCACTCCAGAACCCTTATCATTCATACAAAATTAAAACTGGAGTCTTGGTCAATTGTCATGATCCCACATTAAAACCAATTATTTCCTTATATTTTGCATTAATCCGTTATTAATTCCTCCACCAGGAAGATGGGATTACACTAAGGGATTTACATTAAGCTCACAATTAAAACAATTAAAATATTTACCAAGTAGTCCAGAAACTGTTCTCCTTTTAACCTTGACTAATTATAACAAAGCTGAAACAAATGTGACACTAACTATGTAAGGGAATGATATTCCCACAAACCCTTGACCTACTTGTCCTCAAATTATTAAAAAGAACTAAAGCACCCTGACTCATGCAGGAACACCTACACTAAACCCTAAGCCTAATAGCTTTATCTTATAGTAATTTAAGACATTCCAGAATCAAGTATTTAATGAATTTGTTGTTGTTTATTTGAAAACTTTTGATTGGACAAAACTGTAATGAGGGAGCCGTTATTTCCCCAACTTCAGAATGTCAATGTCAGGCAAAATGTACACCATGTTGCAATCTCCATTGAGCCAAGCTTCAAGTCTGCCAGGTGTCAATGGGGGAAATCGAGTCAGAGGAATTCTACCTACACTCATGGGGACCAGTTGTTCTCCAGACCTTCCCTCTGCATTCCATGCCCATACCTCACAGGGTCTGGCACTGTGGATCAGTGGCTCGGATAGCTTGGATAGCCTTTCTTAATATTCATACCAGGAGTTAGACTCAGAGAAATAGTCACTTAACAGTCCCATGAAATCTAAAATAACAAGCTCCAACAATCAGCTTAAAATATGGTTACAATCTCACGTTGGTTAAGGAACATCTTTAAAGTGAGCCTCAATTAACCTGTATTCATTTGTATGTTTTTGCTTGTTCATAAAAGTCAAATCTCCCATTGGGATTATGAATTATTGCTCTAATAGATTTGCTTCTGCTTCCCAAGCATCTCTATCTTCCTGAGACTGTTGAATCTGAACTTATACTGTAATCCCTATTTCTAACCCAATCTCCATTTATCTTTTCAACTCTCTGATCCCCATTACTAAAATAACTGTTCTAAACTGGAATCCCAGAGTAGATAAAACAGAGAAGTTAATATCTAACCTCACAAACTGATGAATTATGTATCTAATTATTCCCATAACATTCTGGAAGAATGTCCTTAAAACAGAAAAATTCATTCATTTGCCTTATGCCTAACTTTCCATTGATTTATCATAAAGATGAAAAGTAGGGACCTGATTGGACAAAGCATCCACATGCAGTATGGTCCCCAAACCCTTTTACCTTAACATCAATTTACTCTCATTGAGTTGCAATATGCCACATTTACCAGGACTCACATATCTAAGGAATTCCTTTTAACGTCTTACCAAGATTCCCATCCTAAATTCCAAATTTGTACTAAAAACCAGTTACTAGAAATCAATTTTATTGACTTTAAAGGCCAGTTTGGAGACTGGATGGTTTCTAACTCTACTGTCCCTCAGTCAAACTTCTTTAGAGACCCTTATTATAATTGCTGCCTCTCTGTCCTCCTTCTCTTCTTCCTGATAGGGAGGGGTGAAGCTCTCTTCTTAATCTGATCTGTGATAAATCAAATGACTCTTTAGGCAATCCCCCTGAACTCCCCAAATCTCAGAGTCCTTTCTAGAAACTTCAGAAAATTCATAGTAAATTCAAATATTACAAAATCTATATATATTGATAAAATGACCAGAAATCTTACAGTCTTTATAATTACTAACTTTTCCTTCACAAATTTTAAACTTATCCTTAAACAATTGGTTATAAAAACCAATTATTAGAGATCCATATTTATTCTTTTGTACATAGACTTGCTACTTCTCAGCAAGTCAAGTTCATTGTTTAGGAGCTTCATAACTAAAACAAGCTCCCTTCCAGGACTGATGAGATTGCTTCCCCGTCCTGAAGCATAAAATTTTCCTTGTCTCTCTTTTCTTGTTCCTAATCTTCCCCATAAAACTTCTGAAACTACTTCACTATTTTGAAGTGAAATACTTGAATACTTGTTCTCTACTTCACTCTCCAAATATCAGGATTTGTCTCTCTTAGCCTTCTTGCCAGGAGACTCACACTGCTTTCCTAATACCCTTTTGTTTACTTCCTTGCATATAAGACACTCTTCATAGCAAATATGTATACACACACACACACACACACACACACATTTCTTTAAAGCTAGGACACACATTGCTCACACTCCCCAATGGACTCCTTGGTGTAAAAATTGACAAAATCTCTCTCGTGATTTGTTAATTAACCATTTCTCTCCCATCAAACAATAACCAATGGTCTTGCTCAGTTTCAATCAAATTTTTCTTTTCAGCTTCTGGGAACACAAGTATTACTTTTGTCTTAGAGACTCGGGAATTCAACAGGTGCATCTTCATAGATTCTACTGACTGGACAGCCTCCCCTAGTTTCCTTGTCTGGTAATCTGTTCCCCATTATCTCCTACCAAAGATCTTATAAAACACTTCTTAATAAGAATATTTCTCTTTTTTTTTCAAAAACAGTTTATCTTGACATTAACTACTACACAGTTCCTAAATTGGTTTCACATTGCTTTCTATTTTTTCATTTCTTTGTAAATGTGTAATAGTATCTTGGTTTCTCAAAAAGTCATTAGCTTCTACTTGCTCCACTCTAATTCTGAAGGAATTATTCTCTTCAGAATGCTTTTGAGATTCTTTTTTC
>CM053601.1:191492937-191517291 GCA_028646575.1 Pseudocheirus occidentalis | reverse complement strand
ATCTATTTTTTAAAGTGTTGTTTTCTTCAGTCAGGTTGTTGACTCTCTTTTCATGATTTTCTCGCATCATTCCCATTTCTCTTCCCAATTTTTCCTCCACTTCTCTTATTTGGTTTTCAAAGTTCTTTTTCAGTTGATGTATAGCTTCTACACATTCTTCAAGTGTCTTGGAAGCATTTGGTGTAGGAGTTCTGACTGTGTTGTCTTCCTCCCCTTCCATGCTTTGATTCTTTTTGTCCACAAAAAAGGATTCTAGAGTTTTATTGCTGTTCTTATTTTGCTTCCTTTTCCTTATGGTTGGCCAGTCAATTAATTGGTTGGGTTTTTTTTAGCTTTGTGGAACGCTGATTCCAGGAGGGAAAGCTCTGTTCCAAATTGCTGGGGTTTTCCCAGCTGCTGGAGCTATTAGAGGGGTGTTGCAGCCCCCCCCCCAGTTTTGGCTTGCTTAGAGCGCACCCCAGGACCACCACCCAAGACCACGATCCGGATCCAGGCCTCTCAATGTAAGAGCACTTGGCCCTGATCAATGGATTCAGCACCTCTGCAGGGTCCACAGGCTAGGGGCTCTGAAGCAGCCCAGTTGGGGCAGCCACCGAGTTACACCAGTTCCTGCTCTTCCCCCACTGCTTCCTTACCCTGGGGGCAGATTGGCCTGAACTTCTTTTCTTCCCCCAAATTAATTTTCAAAGTTCCACCTTCACTGACCTTCTGTAATTCTGGCTTGCTAGATGTGAAAATCCCGCCAGGTGCTGTAGATCTGCACCCCAGGGTAGACTCACGCTGTGGCTTGGGAGACTCAGCTCCTCCTGACTGCCCTGAGGCCTGGCCATGGTTATGGTTTTCCTGTTGGGCAGATCTCAGCTCCTGGCCTGCTGGCCTGCAAGATAAGCCCCTGCTGTCGAGCTAACTTTCTCTAATCCTTGTTTTTCATGCCTTACTAGATGTGGAGTTTGCTGGAGGTGAGGTAGATCTTCCCTCTTGTAGATTGGCTGTTACTCAGCTCCTCCTGACCACCCTGAAGCCTGGCCGTGTTTCCGTTTCAGGCTGGGCTGGCCTTGGCTCCCAGCCTGCCACAGTGAGCCCCTCTTGCTGAGCTGTCCTAGAATTTGTTTAGGGTCATATTTTATGGGTATTTTGGGTGGTTGTGTGGGAGCTGCAGATCCTTTCTGCTTCTATGCCACCATCTTGGCTCCGCCCCCCCCCACAATTCTCCAATTCTACTTCTAAAATCTTATGACTATATTGGTGAGGTGTCGACAGTATAATTCTTAATTTAACAGCATTTAGACTATAAGAGAAACTGCTTCTCTTATAACATAAATAAGACAACTGTTTATCAGTAACAATTTTCATGTGCCTAAATTTAAACTTTGAAACCAAAATCAAGTAATTGCTAATCTGGTGACCTTAATTTACTTATTTCCAAATTACTTACAATTATATTAGTCCCATAAAATCCCTACGATGTGGATTCTACCACCATCCCCTTACTAAACAGTAAGCTAGGATAAATAAGAGTTTCTGGGGCCTACACTGAATCAATTTCTTAATGCCAAATAATAATATGTACCTTTTTGATAATATAACCATACATTTCTAAGTTCTAATACCTTTGGCCCTCAAAAAGGAAATATTATCCACAAATTTATATGTTTTCAGTTCCCAATTCATGTTCACATTTTCCTGAGAAAGTTTACAAGCAGTTTGAAATCATTTATTATAATCAAGTCACTTTAAAATACGCTGGGCCAATATTCTAACTGCTTCTTTTGGTTCTCATAATAATTACAAATCACAGTAATCTATATCTTTAACATAATCTATGCTCATCTTTAAATTCAAATTCAATAACCAACCAATTTTAGCCTTTCCACTTAAAACAAAAACTCCTTTTTTAAAGCAAAAACAAACCTTCAAATATGGGAATTCTTTAAAATTAATTTGGTATAAAATGTCCTTAAGCTGTATAAATCCCCAAAACATATATTTTACGTACATCCAAATTAACATGCACAACTATATTCTTAGATGAAACAGACTTGAAAAATCAGAACTCTTATCTTTCCCCAGGATTCTCATCTGCGAAATAGGAATCCTTACAACACAACTTTTGTACAGAGTTCATAAGAACTTTAAGGTACTTTACAGCTTCTGAACAACAATAAGAAAATTGTTTTTAACAACACAGTTCGTAATTTCACCAAATTACACAATTTAGAAATGTACTATGTCTCAAACATTATGCATTTAAAACTTGCTTCCATCCCATTAACAATTTTAGATGAATGCATTTCCAAACTACTTTATATAGGAAATAAATTTATATATTATATATATGTGTGTGTGTGTGTGTGTGTGTGTGTGTGTGTATGAAATAACCTTAAACTGCATTATACATTTTTATAACAGTCAAGATTTCAAATGAACAGCCTGAACTTTATTACATTTATACCCAAATATAATGGTTTCACATTTTTAAAAATCACATCCCTTCCAAAATCTGTTCAATTTAATTTAATTTAATTTAGAAATTTCTTTACACTATTTCTATGTTTTACAATCTAAGCAAAGTTATCAGGTATGAAACATTTACCTTAAATTGGAATATGCCCATTCCTTTATCTTTTTTTAAAATACTTTACAATCATAACACCAATATTCAACAATCCAACAACAATCCAATATTCCTGGCCTTTTAAAAGACATGTGGCTATAAGTTCCCAACTCTACAACATGTCCTTAAAAAAAAAGGAAGTCCTGTCTCCTTTCAGAGACTTCAAACAAAACTGCTGGAGGCTTCCATTCTTGTGAGTATTCATCAGATTGGATAAAAGATTTGACCCAGATTGGATCAGATTGGAATTTGAAGAGGGTGTGGTTAATTTCCTTTCCAAGCAGAGAGCTTGGGAACTTAATAATCAAATTGATCTTTCTTCTCTTTTTTTAATCCCCTCCCCCCTTTCCTAATCTTTAACCCAACTGCCTCAGATATTTCAGATAAATTAAAAAAAAAAAAGAATTTCACTAACCAATTCTGTCCCCACTTCACCTAAAATACTGGAAGTTAAATCAAAAGTCTTAACAATTTACATACTAAAAACCTGAGACTTCTCTCTTTCTTGAACACACAGACACCTACCACACAAAAGCACATGGAATGAGCACACAGAGTGAACACAGAGCCACAACCAGACAGAACCAGAAATCCCGACCATTCAAGGCAATTTTACTCGGTCATTTCATTTTTACCCTTCCCTTTATACTTTTGGCAACTCATCCCAGTTGCCAAAATTTCCCAAGATAGTATCAGAGGGGATTGAAGGGAAAATCCCTTCCCAACTATGTTCCCAATTAATTCGCCGCTTATGAGTTAAAGTGAAATTTCCCTTAACCCAGGGTCAGGCAAGAGGACATCTTCCCGGCCTGCAGGTTCAAGGTCTAGACAAACTGTGTCCATCTCTTGGTCCAGGAATTTTGGGAGACCAAAGCTCTAAATCTAAGCAGTCTTTGGCAGGGGCCCCCTTCATCAGGGTTCCCTCAAAAATGAGCCTCCCAGTCTTCTCAACTCCTGGCCAGACTCAACTAACTCCATCCACCACCGAGTTACCCAAGCCTCTCCTTGCCTAGGTCCATGCACAGACGTACATGACTGCCATAACTTTTTCTTTCTCACAAGTAATCTTTGTTTCCCCCTTTAGATGTTTTTTGCTCATGGCTTCAGGCTCCTTCAGGTCTCACTCTCAACAGAGAGGAGTGCTTCCCCTGCCTCACCAAGAGGCCACTGGAAAAACCTAGTGGGACATCTTGCCTATTGGTCAAGGCTAGGGAGCCCTTCCTCTCCTCTGTAGAGAGGAGTCCGGAAAATCTCAGTGGGACCTCCAAATTATGTGAGATGAAAGAGTTTGGAGTCAGAGTCTGAGATCAGAAAAGGTCTTTATTCTTTCTCGTGAGAAAGGGCACTGCCCCTGTCACTCAAATGGCATCTGCCCAGGAGAGACACATGTGGAAGTAAGCCCATGGTTACATACTCCCTAATACAGAAACCCCAACCGGCCTTCACTCCCATTGGTGGGGAGGCAGGCTCACTATCTGAGACAAAACAGATACATGTGGGTGTCCAATACAAGGCCAGGAAAGCAATTTTGTCCTTATTTGGCCTATCTTTTGCTGAGGTGTCCTGGGGAGGGTCTCTGTTGCTCTAAGTCCCAGATTCCTGTAAGGCCAGGCAACTTCTAAACTTAGCAAATGCTGAAGCCACTCTATATTTGATGATTTCAGAATGGGGAGACTTCACCGAAAGTTATGTCACAAAGGTGTGCACACAGCATGGGGAGTGCCAGCTCTCTGAAGGGGAGTAACATAGACTGAAAAAGGTGGAAGAGGCCAGCCTTTGAGAAGATCAGAGGAAGCCTGAGGGCAGGCCTGGGATTGAGCAGAATCACTCTAGCAACTGTGATGAGGCTGGATTAGACTGGGGAGGGAGAGGCAGTGAGGGCAGGTGTGGAAGGTAAAAGAACAGGCTTTAGTACCTGATTGGATGTGGGAGAGAGAGTGAGAGTAGGTGTGCCAGGTACTGTGCTAAGCAGTGGCATGGAAGGAGGAATACAGACAGTCCTTGACTCTCAGGGCCTCCCATCCTAATGGAGAAGATGAGATTATGGTGGCAGCCACTGTGCATACACAAGATGCAGCAGACAGACACAACAGATGGGAGGTCATCCCCTGAGGGAAAGGCACCAGTAGCTGGGAAAACCAAGGCAGGGCTCCTGCTGCACACAGTGATGCTGTAACTGAGTGTTGAAGGGAGCCAGAGATGTGTGTGAGGTGCCCTTAGGGACCCCTAGTTCAAGATGTCCAACAGGTAGCTCTTCCTAAAATGTGGCACCTCCCACTGAACATGACTGCTCATCGTCGAATCATTTCGGTCACGTCTGACTCTCTGTGGCCCCGGTTGGGGTTTTCTTGGCAGATACGGGAACGATTGGTCATTTCCTTCTCTGGCTCATTTTACAGATGAGGAAACTGAGGGTGAAGGGTGAAGTGACTTGCCCAGGGTCATGAAACTAGGAAGTGCCTGAGTTCAGAAGATGACTCTCCCTGACCCCGGGCACAGTGGGCACTAGGTCACCCGGCTGCCCAGACACGGAATGATTCTTTAAGCTTTGGTTTTTCCCACCACTTAACAGTATTTTTTCCAATTACATGTAAAGATAGTTTCCAACATTCACTTCATAAGATTTTGAATTCCAAATGTTTTCTCCCTCCCTTCCACGGTCCACAAGATGGCAAACATTCTGATGTAGGTCCTACATGCACAATCAAATATTCCCACATTAACAAACAGGACGTGGTTGAGGCATCATTCATTCAGCTGTATATATCAGGAAATGGAGGATCCCTTGGGGACTCTGGAGGCTGCATGGCCAGCCTGGCTTCCCACTTCCCATTCCCTTCTCCACGCTGCCACCACCATAAAGATGACCTTTTTCTTTCCCATCTCCATAGCTATTCAGGGCTTACAAATGTTTTCTCTGCAAACAGCCTGGGAGTGAAGCACCGGCAGTCATTTTACAGATGGGGACACTAAGGCACAGAGAGAGGGGCAGCGTGGGGATGCAGGGCGGCAAAGCCAGCAGGATTTAAAGCCCAGGCCAGCTCATGTTCTTATGTACCCAGATGCAGAGGTCAAGTATCCTTCTGAGCTTGTGGCCCCTTAGGACTGGATTTTATCTCTCCCACAGAGATCCGCTCATTCACCTGGAGGAGCTACTGCAGTGGAATGTCCCATTTTTCTGTCTATATCCCCAGGGCCTCGCCTAGAGCTTGAATACAGGTTTTTTGATGGCCTCCGGTGTCCCCCCAGGAACTTTCCAGGTCCCTTTCCAGGACTGCCCGCTTTGCTTGACTTCCTCCCCCCGAAGCCTAATGGGAAATACCAAGACTGCATTAACAGCTCTCTCCTTGTGCCCAGCTTTAAAAGCTTCCCTCCCCTGCTTTGAAATCTTGACTTTTTGGGGGTCGCAAGATGCAGAACAGGAAGGAGCCCTCCAGGTCCCTCCTTTCACTGAGGAGCACACAGAGGCCCAGAGACAGAAGGGACTTAGCCAAGGTCTCACAGGTGGGATTAGCAGCAGCTGGATTCAAACCTTAGCACCCAAATCAGTGTTCTTTTCACTAGACCAGTAACGAGACAACTCAAGACAAACAAATTTGGGCACAGTGTACAGTGAGTCAGAGGAACTGGATTCTAATTCAGGCACGGTTACACCCTAGTTAGATGGCTTGGTGGGCTGAGCACTAGACTGAGAATCAGCATGGCTTGGGTTTGAATCCTCCACTTACAAGCTTCTCAGTCTGTTTCCTCAGCTGTATAATGGGATCATAAAAGTACCTTTACCTCCCAGGGTTGTTCTAAAGATCCAATAAGATAAGTATCTCAAAGTGCTTAGCAAACCTGGAAGAAAAGCTGGCAGCTGTTATTACCTGGGGGCCTGGACTTGGGACTTCCTGACTTAGTCTAGTAAAGGGAGGAAACCAATCTGGGTGCCTCCAAAGCCCTAAACCTCTCCAAACACTCAGCGCAAACCTCGAGTGTCTGGAAGAGCTCAGGAAGGTGAGGCTTGGACAGGAGCTGGGGTTTGAGGACAGTCCTGAAGGTCTGGCCAGGTAGACAGACCTTGGTTAAAAAAAGGCAGTGTCCCCAACCCAGGGACCGGATGGAAGAGTTAAGGAAGAGCTCCATAGTCTTAGGGGACCAGCCTTTGTGGAGTGCTCATGATGTAGAGTCAGGTGCCCTGGGTTCTAGCTCTAACTAACACAAGTAGCTGGGTGATGTGAGTCTCACTTTCCTCACCTATGAAATGGGTCCAAAAGTCCTTGCACTATTCTGTGCTAAAAGGCTTTTGTGAGGAAGCTGTGACGTCCCTTGGAAATGGGACAGCTTGTTAGTGCTGACCCACAGTGGGACATAAATGGGTTGGAGTCAGATTGTGGAGTGTCTAGGGTACCAGGCGTGAGAGTTTGGACACTGTCCTACAGGCAATTGGCATCCCCAGGTCCCTTCAGCAGACATTTCCTAAGGGTCTACCATGTTTCTGGCAGACTGCTAGGTACTAGGGAAACAAAGCCCTCCAGAACAGGGCTCTGTTTGGGGAAAGAGCCATCCCGAGCATTTATTAACACATTCGTAGATAAGGGAATGGGAACAAATTTCAGGAATGGGCACATACCAAATCTAGGTAGGTCAAGGGGGGCTGGAGGCCTTAAGGCTGGGAGGGAAAGGGAAGGAGGGAGAGCAGCCCTGCTGTAAGCCAGGGTCCAAAGCAGGGCCGGTCCTCAAAGCTGCCTCATTTTTGTCACCTTCTCCCATAGTCCTGGGAGAAATCTTTGGATATGGCTCAAACATGCCTCCTGCCTCGGTCTCCCATAGACTCCCACAGTTACTCAAGGTAACTGTGTATATCAGGCTCTATTAGCCTATGGGTTTGGCTTGTGGGAATTTCCAAAGGCAAGAGGTCACATGTTAAATGGAGAGAGCAGCTAACAGACATTTGGCCTGCAAGTCAAGGAAGTGAAGAGTATCAAGGTGAAGGAAGGAAAAGTGAGAGCTGGCATTGTTTGCACCGGCTAGAAAGGCCAGGCTGACTTTGCATTTTCTTCCAATAGCACTAATGGAAACACTGGGCGTCTCTGAGCCGGGAAGCGCCATAGGCAGGCCTGTGTCTTGGTGAGGTGATTTTCCCAGCTGGGTGGAAGATGAATTGGAGAGGAGGCACCATGTGAGAGGAGAGGGTGGCACTGGCGCAGAGATGGAGTGAAGGGCAGATCAGAATGAAGGGATGGATGTCTGGTGCAGGAAGGACCCAGAAGGGCCAAGACTGAAGACTGGAGGCTCATGTAAGAAGCCACTGAAACAGTCTGGGCCTGAGCTAATACAGACCCATAGAGGGAGGGTTCCCCAGCGGATACAGTGGTTTTAGAGTCAGGGAGACCAGAGTTGGAATCCTCCTACCTCCTGCTCTTAGGAACAGTGTGACAAAGAGCATTCTACCTGCCTCTAAAATGGGCGTGATGATGACTGTAGCTGCTCCTTCACTGAGGAGGTGGATCCCTGGAGCGTGTGAGCACCTTGTACTGACCTTAGCTGACCAGTGGGACTGGAAAAGAAGGGATGATGGACTGGGACTTTGAAAGGAGTGTCTCAGGAGACAAAAGGGACACCAGAAGGCATTCTAGGAGGACCTGGAATCTACCTGGGAAAGACTTTGGGCAAATTCCACAAATTCCTCCAGGCCAGAATGCTCAGATTCCATTTATGGAATGAGAACAGCTGACCTTTTTATCAGTCCTCACAACACCCCTTGAAGGGAAGTGCTATTATCCCCATTTGATAGATGGAGAAACTGAGGCAAACAGAAATTAAGTGACTTGACTAGAGTGGACAGATGAGTAAGTACCTACAGCAGGATTCAAACCCAGAGCTTGCTCTAACCATTCTGCTAGGTTGTTTTGCTATAGTCTGTCAGCCACTTCACAAGCATTTTGAATAAGTGCTTACAGTCTGCCTCAGACTGTGCTGCTAAGTTCTGGAGATACAAAGGAGGACAAAAAAATCCATCTTTCTGCCCTCCAAGAGCTCATAGAGCAACAGGAGAGACGACATGGCTGTAAGGGAAACTGCAAGGGGAAGGAAGGCTCTGGGAACTGGGGCAGGGGTGGAGGGCTGAGGCATGAAAGCCTTCTTCAGAAGGTAGGAGCTGAACTGAGTCTTGAAGGAAGCCAGGGGGAGCAAACGAGTGGAGGTGAGGAGCCAAAGTATTCTAGACATGTGCAAAGGTGCAGAGGTGGGAGATGAGAGATAGCATGTACTGTCAGGAACTCTGTGTCTTTAGAAACAAATGAATGAGTGAGCGTGTATTAAGCACATGTTGCATGTCCCACATCCTGTGGCAGGGCAGGGTTCATCCTGGCACCCTGCCTGTTGGGGCCTTTGTCCAGCCCTTGCCAATGGGAGCAGAGCTGTGACAGGTGGGTGAGCCTCCTACTTCCTGAAGCTGATATCTTGAGGGTCCAGCCTCTGTAGCTCAGACTTTAGATCAAACCTCCCACAAATCTAAGCAGATAAAAGTGCCCTAAGACCCCCTCCAACTGCCAGTGCCTGGCATTGCTTCTTGGCGCTGGTGGCAAGCTTGATAAGGTTGAGCCCTGGGCACTGCACTCAGAAAGGGCTTCCAAGCATTGCTGCTAGCCCCAGCTGGACCTCTAGCCAGCACTTGGCAGGACCACCTGAACCTCTGACTCCAATGACCTGGGGTCTCCCTCCCGTTTCCAGACTCTCTCAATCTGCAGAATTTCTCAGAAAGGCAGTCAAATATTAGTGAAGGGAGCCTTGGGCTTGGGGTCGGGGAAGACCCAGGTCCCAATCCTGGGGCTGTTACTACCGAGTGACCCTGGACAAGTCATGTCACATCATAGACATAGAGCTAGAGAGGCCTTTATGTCAAAGATGGCAGGCATACGGCCTGAACACTCCCCAGTGTGGCGGAACCAGATTAGAATGTGATTGGGAAACATTTCTCAAAATAAGAAAAAATAACAAATAATAAGCCACAGATACCAGCACATTTTAGAGCTTGTCAACACGGAGCCCCCAGGGATCTTGACAGGTGACTTAGGGACCCCATTTCTGTTGGAGCTCAACTGTCTAGTTCAGCCTCTGCTCTCCACTTTACTGCAGGAAGCAGAGGCAGAGAGCCAGCAACAGTTTGGTCCCTCCACACTGTCCTTCTATCCTTCCTCTCTCTACTCCCAGCCAGTGTCCCGGCTCACGCCCCCTCACCTAATCTCCCTAAAACAGGTTAGGCCATATGTCTTCCCCGCTTAAGAACCTTCCAGGGTTGGGGCGGCTAGGTGGAGGCTTAACACAAAAACTAGCCGTGTGACCCTGGGCAAGTCACTTAATCCCAATTGCCTTCTAAAAAAAGAAAAAAAGAAGAAGAAGAAGAACCTTCTAGGGCTCCCTATGGACTCTAGACCCAAACAGAAACTTTTCCATTTGACTTATTTTGGGGGGAGGCAGTAGGAGGTTAAGTGACTTGCCCAGGGTCACACAGCTAGTAGTAAGCGACTGAGGCTGAATTTGAATTCAGGTCCTCCTGGTGTGCTATTGGCTGCACCACCCAGCCACCCCCTGTCTGACTCTTAAAGCCCTTCATGGCTGGTTTAGGGTACAGTTCTCTCCTTCACATACACTACATTCCAGCAAACTGGCCTCCTTGCAGAGGTCCCAGTCTTCATTGTCTTCCACTTCTGTGCCTTTGTCCAGGCGATGCTCCATGCACATGCTCCATGTGCCCTCCCTCTTCACTTCCCCCTGCTAGAATCAAGCTCAGCTCCCTCAATTAGCAGCAATTGCCTCAAAATCACTTTGGTTTTGCTTTGTATGTATCATGATTTATTTCTCTGGGTGTCTTATTTCTCTCTAGAGAATGTAAGCTCCTCAAGGACAGGGACTGGTTTTCATTCTTTTCCATCTCTCCAGAGACTAGCACAGTGCTTGCCATAGTTGGTGCTTAATCAGTGGTTGTCCAGTTGGACTTAGGTCAGGAAATCCTGAATCTTAATAGGGAGGGATGTCAGAGACCATCATGAGGTAGCTGGGGCCAAAGAGAGGAAGCTGGGCACGCTTGGTGGATTTCAAGCTAGAAGGGGCTGCTGGAGACACTGTGCTCCAGTACCTTCATTTTATGGAGCCAGTTCTGAAGCCGAGAGATGGGAACAGAAGTGCCCAAAGTCCCACAGGGAGTAAGGGGCAGAGTAGGGATTCAAACTCTACCACTTTCTCCAAAACAGATTTTTCTTTTTCTTCTTTCATTCCCATTAACCTTTCTAAACTTCACTTTCTCCATCTGTAAAAGGGAAGGGATGGTGAGACTACTTTTTGAAAGACTGTTGGGATGGCCAGCATCAGCACCTCTACTTGTTAGGGCCTCATCCTCCCTCCATCTTGGGTGGCTATGATGACCTTGGTCACATGGGTGGGCTCAGTGGACTAGGGCCCCAGCCGTGTTGGGGACCTGCTCTGTGCTCTGGTTTCTCCTCTGTGAAACTGAGCTGACACTCGGCACATTCTTATTTGAGATTTCTGATGACCCTTTATTTATAGCCTTTGTTGAGTGGTATTTGTGGGCTGAGCAGCAGCCTGGGCTCTGAGCAGCACATGGACCATTAGCAGAGACAGCACCAGTCTGGAAGGAGCTGTCCTTCTTGGGGAGGAAGGCAGTCATCTACAAGCAAGACTGAATCATACAGACTTAACCCCTGAGTCCCAGGGCAAACCTGTGCTTCCCTCTACCTGCTTGGCTCCTCCCTCCCCCCATTTTCTTTTTAAAATTACAAACTTCTGATGTGTTTCCCCTCCTTCCCACGTTGAATTCGATGCAATTCAATACACTTAATAAATCCCAACTAATGCACTAGGCATCAGGATACAGAGACTGAATAAAAGAAACAGATCCTGCCCTCAGTGAGCTTACATTCCACTGAGGGGAACAATTGGTAACAGATAAATAGAAAGTAATGTGGGGTGTAAAGGGAGAGAATATTAATAACTCGGGGGATCCCCCTCATAGAGGATAGGGAGCCTGAGCTGTGCTTGCCCTTGTTCTTAGGCAGCTATGTGGTACAGCAGATAGAGTGCTCAGCCTGAAGGCAGGAAGATGTGAGTTCAAATCCAGTCTCAGACACATCTGCCTCAGTTTCCTCAACTGCAAAATGGGCACCTACCTTCCAGGATGGTTGTGAGGATCAAATGAGGTTGTAATTGTCAAGTTCTGAATACATAGTAGGCGCTTAAATCCTGTTTCCTCCCTTCAAGGCCATCTTTTCCATGTAGTAGCTGCCTCTAAGGAGGAAATTCATCCTAAGTTTTCTTTATAATCAGCTCCTTAGTATTTGTGTGACCTTGGTCAAGTCTCTTTCCCCATCTGGGTCCCATTCCCTCATTTTGCAGATGAGGCTCAGAAGCTTCAAGTCCTCACTCAAGGTCACCAAGGTCAATAGAAGCCAAGTCAGAATCTGAGCCGAGACCTCTGGCCCCAAAGCCTATGCCACATGACTAAACTCAGGGGATTAGGCCACACAATATCCAAAGTCCCATCCAGTTTTGCACTCTGTAAATTTCCAGAATTTCGCATGAAATCAGGTTTAATATTGATCTGGGCCTTGGTCTTAGAACCAGGGAGGCCTTTTGAAATGATCTCCTCTAACTCAGGAGGGTGGTGAAAAGATTCCTGAATTTCAAGTAAGTCAGGCTGTTTGAATTCTCACTTTGTCACCTATGGGGTGCCTTTGGATGAGTCCCCTTCCATCTCTGTGACACAGTTTCCTCCCTTGTGAAAAAGCAGATGTTGAACTGGATGAGCCCTAAAGCTCCCAGCTTGAGGCTCAGAGCTGAAAGGGCCTCACCAAGGTCACCCAGGGAGGGATCATTGGGATTGATGCCTCAGGGCATCCATGGCAAGAGCAGGCACCTGGTCCCATCTCCTAAAATGCCCAGTAACATTTTAAATCTGGGCAGAGCCTTGGAAAGCTGTCCTCGGGCACAGCATGTCTACAGGGGAGTGGAGCAGAGCCCAGCCCTCTGGCCTGGGTCCATGCTGTGTATATGTGTGTGTGTGTGTGTGTGTGTGTGTGTGTGTGTGTGTGTGTGTGTGTGTGTGTGTGTGTGTGTGGCAGCCAGCTGGCTGCCTTCATCCACACTCTGGGTGGATTCCTTGTCAGATGGTGCAGCATATACCAGAGTGAGAAATGCCTGCACAGAACGATATTAATCTCAGGGTCAGGACGACAGCCCAGATGTCTTCAGAGAGAGCAGGCTGCTCTATATTAAGATTAATTAACCCACTCAGAGGAAAAGTAAATGAGGCAACAGTGAGCCCTCTAAAGCTAGCAATTAGAATAATTCCCAGTATAGCACCTTATACACCAGCACCCCCCGCCCAAAAAAAGTCCCAAGTTGTGACTCAGCACATCTGGGCACCTGAATGTGGGGCTGGGAATCAGGAAGACAGGGAAGAGGGCAGATCCAGCCTCAGTCATTGCCTAGTTGTGTGACCCTGGGCAAGTCTTTCACTACTGTCTGCCTTACTTTGCTCACCTATAAAATGGGAATAATCACAACTCCTCCTTCCCATGGTTGTTGTGAGGCTCAAATGAGACAGTTTACAGAAAGGGTTTTGTGAACTTGAAAACTTTATGGAAATGCTCACCTGATCTTTCTCCTCAGAATCCCTTTGGAGAACCAGAAAGGCAGGTTCAAAGGCCCTCTCCATCTTGGTTGGCCTTGTACATCCCCTGGGCTCTAACCTGCTTTTACACCCAAAGTTATATTGGGATGGTCTATGCACACAGCTACTCCCAACCCCCAGGAACCAGGCTCAGAATTCTTATTCACCTCCTTGGCCTTGTCAGGAATCCAAAGCATGGGGGGGATGGAGGGGAGAAGAGCCGCGCTTCCCAGCCCAGTGTTCTCAGAGTCTGTCCACCTAGTGAGGAACAGAGCTGGAACCCAAGTTGCTAGGTCTGAAGAATGCCTCCTTCCTGCTGGCTCCAGCCTGTTGTCTTTTTGGTGGGATCAGAACCTTTCTATTAGAAATCTGAGAGCCCCTGACTAGCACCTCTTCTCCAGTCTGGGGGGTTGGTCAGTGGCCTTGGGCCAAAAGAAGGAAGAATCTGGCCAAGACTTGAGGTCAGTTCACCTCATTGCCAATCTATCCCATGGTCTCTCTACTGTGTCACATAGACTGCTGCATTTAGTAAGCCCCTACTATGTTCCAGGCCCATCAGTCAGAAGAGACTACTATGCTCCAGACTACTATGCTGACTAGGTTCTGGGGATCCAAGATGGCTATGAAATCAGTTACTGCCCTCAGGGACTTTCTTTTATCTGGGTCCTGGACCCCTTTAGTATTGGGGGTGGCCAATGAGCAATCTTTCCTCTCTCTTTTCAGCTGAAAATCCTCTGGTTAATTCAGCAAGTACTCATCTGGCACCTGCTGTGGGTCTGTCACTGTGCTAGAGGGACAGAAAAGGAGCAGTCCCTGCCCTCCCAACTCTTATATTCTGCTGGAGAGGACAGTTGACGCTGAGATGAAAATGCAAGAGATTTGATCTCCCTATTTCATCCAGACCAGAAGTGAAGTAGCTGCTCATAGTCTTGATCCCACTACTGACTGGTATGGAAGCTTTGGTCTGCTGTGGCTTTAGCCTGGCCTGGTCACCTCCTTCCCTGGCAGCTTGGCCCTCTGGTCCCTGGGGCCCACCAGATTGGTGTCTGACTTTGCAGACACCTGCTTGACTTTTGTTGTCAGTCATGTTCAAGTTCTTCATGAGCCCATCAGGGGTTTTCTTGTTTTTTTTTTTTTTGGAGGGCAATTGGGGTTAAGTGGTTTGCCCAAGGTCACACAGCTAGTTTTTGTGTTAGATATCTGAGGCTGGATTTGAACTCAGATCCTCCTGACTCCAGGGCTGGTGCTCTATTCACTGTGCCACCTAGCCGCCCCTTGGGGTTTTCTTGGACGAGATACTGGAGCAGTTTGCCATTTCCTTCTCCAGCTGATTTTGTAGATGAGGAAACTGAGGCAAACAGGGTTAAAGGATTTCTCCAGGGTTACACAATTAGTGTCTAAGGCCAAATCTGAACTCAGGTCTTCCTGACTCCAGCCTAGGATTCTTATCTACTTATGCAACAAAGTCTATATAAGCTTCTATAATGTAACTGTATCTATATAAACTTTTACAATGTAACTATATCTATGTGAGCTTCTATAATGTAACTGTATCTATATAAACTTTTACAATGTAACTATATCTATGTGAGCGTCTATAATGTAACTGTATCTATATAAACTTTTACAATGTAACTATATCTATGTGAGCTTCTACAATGTGATTCCTTTATTGCTCTCTCTGGGAGATAGGACTAAAAATAAGAAAGTTCTGCTCTCCCCAGTTTGCCTTCTGGGTTCTCTTCTCCAGAGACACAAATCATTTCTTGTTGCAATCTGTTTCCTTTTAAATGATTGTGGAGTACCATGACCAGTGACCTTTCTCTTTCCTTTCTCCACAGCTGCTGAACTCACTGACCGTGGACCCCGATGCCAACTGCAAGCATGGCCTCTATTTTCGAGATGGCCAGAAGAAAGTGGACTACATCCTTGTCTACAATTACAAGAGGACCTCAGGCCACAACATCCTGGCCCGAGTGCTCCATGTTGATCCCTCCCTGGGGGCCCAGAGTCTCAAGCAGGAGCCTCTGCCTGGCAAGGATGGGCCCCTGGACACAGGCGAGATTGACCATCATGAAGATGACAAGAGATTCCGCCGGGAAGAGTATGAGAGCAACCTCCTGGAGGCTGGACTCGAGCTGGAGAAAGATGAGGATGTAATTATCTCTTCCCTAAATCAGTGTGCCTGGTGGGCATTGAAGGCCCAAGGGGGAGGGGAAGGCCAGAGATGGGCTGCTGGGAAGCTGAGTTGGGAGAGTCAAGGTTTATTTTTAGATGGGGAGGACTGGGAAGATTTATTTTTTCACTATTAACATCTTGCTCCATCCCTGGGTTTCCAGATCTTCCCAAGGCAAGGACCAAGGCATACAGTCTACTCTGAGAATTGAACACATGTTCAGCCTTCCCTCTCCTTCCGTAGCTACTTTCAAACCAAGCATAGCTAATGAACTGCTTCCTTCTTCCTAAACCTACAACCAGCCTTCTATGACACAAGTTCTTAATGACTTCCCCCCTTCTCCCTCTTTTGCCATAGCCCTGCTTAATTAAAGGATCAGGGGATAGCTGCTGGGGAGGGGGGCACAGAGGGGCAAGGGGCTGGGTGCTCTGCCATCTACACTAGCTTGATGATGAGGCAGTCACTTTCACTTGATCATGGGATTTCTGAAAAATTCATACCATGTCTCCAGCTGAGTTCTGGGATGCTGTGAGCTTGTAAGAATGAGCAGCTAAAGAAAAGTGCTGCACAGAGAAAGCAACAGAGAGACTGAGGACTGGGTGCTTCTGGGAGATTGGCTTTGGGTTCAGATCCGCTTCATATTTAGCTGGAAAGAAAGAAGGAATCCAATTTAAGTCAACAGGCATTTTATTAATTATGTAGGGGAGTGACACAGTTGAGAGATGACTTTGGTAGCTGTAGGGAGGCAGGATTGGAAAGGGACCAGCATGGAAGCTGGGAGATGATTGCTGTAGTCCAGGTGAGGGGGGATGGGGCTGCCTATGAATGGAAGAAGGGCAATTAGACTAGGGGAGGGGAGAAATTTACAGACTTTGCAACTGAGCGAGAATGAGGAAGGGGGGAAGAGGGAGGAGGGAGAGGAGAGACCTCAGGGGGACAAACCCAGCCTAGGAGGATGGGGAGACCTTGGCCGTGCAGTGACCACCTGTAAGTGAGGCATCACATTCTGGTACATCGAGGAGTCCAGGTTGGCCCCTTAGTGTTAATTATGCAGACCACAGATCTCTCTTCTGTGAACTCCTCCCACCCCCAAGGGCTTTTATTGACTCCCAGGCATTAGATGGAGGCTTACTCAATCATTGTTTACCTGCCTGGAAAGTGAATCTTAATGCTCAGCAAATAAGGAACTCCTATCTGGATGAGCAGTTGCCTCTTGTAGGACCCGGTTATCTGGAAATCCAGCACAAAGCACCAAAGGAAACATTGGCAGGGAATCTTCAGCAGACAGTCTTATCAATGGAAGAGGCCCAGCTTTTAAGGGAGGCTTCAAATTCCCAAAGGACATGTTCCCTTTTTTTGAGACAGATTGGGAAGCAGATATTGGCTATGCCTTATATCCATTGTGGAACTTCCTAGGAATGGGAGGGCACCCAGACTCCTCCCTTTTCCAGCTGGGCCTGAGCTAGAAGCCCTTCAGGGCATCACAAGCCTCCACCTAGAAGTAGAGTCACCAAGCCCTTACTGAGACCACCAGGAGGGAGCTTGCTCCCTGCCTTCCCCCCCCCCAGGTGGCCCCTTCATTTTGGGATAGCTCTCCATGAAAGAAGCTTTTCAAGTCTAAATCGTTCTCTTTACAGCTCCACCCGTTTGTTTGGTTTTGCCTTAATGGAGGTTAACAGTCATGCTCTGTAGTTCCCAGAGCCGAATCTCCTTTTGAGATTGAAAGCACCTACTACCTTCCAGCCACTGTTCTAGTCACTGGCGATACAAAGGAAAAAAGTGAGGCAGTCCCTGTCCTCAGGAAGCTCACCTTCTGCTGGGGGGAGGAGGACACTCCCCGTATTCCTAGAAGTGCAGCAGAGGACATAGACAAAAGAAGCACACTTCTCTTTCCAGGGAATTGGGAAGATAGAGGTTGGAAGAGAACCGAGGAGATGAAGAGAGCTTCAAGGTGGGAGGTGACATGTGAGCTAGGAATTCCATAAGGGGGAAGCGTTCCAGACATGGGGGGGCAGCCTGGGCAAAGTCCCAGGGGCAGGATATGGAATTCTTTATACAGGGAATGGCAGCTAGGCCAATTAATCTGCACCACAGAATGGGGGTTTGGGGGAACGCGTTATTCACCTCAAAATATAGGCTAAAGCAGTTAGTATTTGATTTTGGAGGCAGTGGAAAAACAAAACATTCTTGAGAAAAGGAGTGGCTTAGACCTGTGTATAAAGGATATCAATCTGCCAGCTCTGTCCAGGATGTTTGGAAATAGGGAGAAGCTAGAGGCAAGGAGAGCAATTAGGAGGCCAGGCAAAAGGTGCTGACAGTCTGAGTTACAGTGATGGTGTCAGTCAAGAGAATGGGATTGGCCCGGGTATTGAGGAGGCAGAATCAGCAAGCCTTGGCAGGACTGGTCCTGGGGAAGAATGAGAGGTGGACACACAGATGGCGACCCTGGTTGAGTGGTAGAACATGGTAATGTTGGTAGAAAACCCAAGTTAGGAACAAGCTTGGGTTTGGGATGAATGATGGTAAGGCAGGTTGAATAGATGCCCATGGGCCTTCCAGGAAGAGATGGCCATCAGACAGTGGGAGCCGCTTGACTGAAACTCAGGAGAGACCGGAGGACTGGATGTGGAGATCTCATAGCTTGATTAGCTTGGCACCAGGCAACCTGCCAAGAGACAAAGGGCCAATTGTTGCTGGCTCCCCAGGAACCCCATTCCTTCCAATGGACTGGAAGGCTTTTCTCTTCCAAAATCCTGCTACTCTGCAAGGTTTCTTCAGAGAACAAGGGTGGAAAAGGTTTGGGGAAAACTCAATTTGGGTAGCAGCAATTTCATGCTGAGTTCTGTAGTTGTTGGAGTAGATCCCTGGTGTCATCGACCATGACAGGATGTGACTCAAGGTGTATTCACATAGCTCAGCAATCAGCCTTCCCGCCCTCCCCCCCCCAATAGTTCTAAATAAGATCCTAAAATGAACATAGCCCTGAGGGAGCTAAGTTCAAGGCGAAGGTTTTGTCCCTTCCAAAGAAGTGAATCCATTTATTTGGGGATTGACCCTTAAGCCTGCCTTGTGGCCACTTGGACATCTCTCCTGGGCATGGACTGAAACATCACTATGACTATTCAAAGTTGTCAAACACTTTAAGGCTCTTGACGCTGGTCTCAATTTCTCCAACCTCACCTAATCTGGTGTGCATGATGCAGCATGGTTGGGAAGAGCCTTCATCAAGGTTCAAGGCCAGTTAGTCTATGCCCCAATGGAACTTCACCCCCAGAAGTGGGTCTGTTGTAGAGGGCAGCCCACAGCTGCTGTCTGTACAAACCCGTACCAGAATCTATTAAAAGGCTCCCTGGATGATGGGGAATATGTGAGGAGCCAGGCTGATTACCAGGGACAGCTACTCAGACCCACGTCAAAGGGCAGAGAGGAACTGACTTGTCAGAGATCTGGCCTCAGCAAGACACGTCTGTCGGGTCCTTGGAGAAAAGGACATTTAGGCTAGACGCTCAAGGCCTACACTCTACTCTTTTCTTTTCAAGAGATGGCCAGAGAAAGAGTCAGTAAAACAGGAAGAAACAGAAATGAAAGTAAAATAAACAAAAACCAGCCCAATTGTCAGAACCCACCTGGGTGGGATTGTGTTACCCTGGAGGGAGCTTTGCCCCTGGCTTGCAGCCTGACTCTCTTCTGCTGAGCTTAGAGACCAGGGATGTAATGCTTCCCTCCCTGCCCCCTTACAACTTACTGAGCATCCTAGAGATCCTCCAGCTCTGGGTAAGAGGAAACTAGCCCTTCTTCAAGGATCCCATAGCTCTGGGTGCAGTTTCTCATACGCACATTTGGTATCTTGCAGGGATAGGAAAGGTATGGTATGATTCAGGTACCTCTTGGGACCCAAATCAGGCAGGATGCCTTGCCCTTTGCTCTAAGATTGTCTGGTGCCTGTGGTGAATGTTTCTGGAGAAAGAGTCTCATGGTACATGCCACCCTTAGCCTTTCTTAGGGTTAGTAATGAAAACCACCACAAAGCCTTCTATTTCTATACACTTGTCATTTACCAGGCCTATGTGGCTAATATCTGACAGCACTGGTAGGGTCCTTACAAAGACCCCAGGGCAACAGGCTCCTAGAGCCATTTTGAGGCTCCACAAGGTTCCATTGTTTCTGTAGTACTACCCTGGGACAAGCTTAAGGCAGACTCTGCCCCTGGTCTCTTTTAGCCATCTTGAACTACAACACACAGTCAGAAAGGTTTGTGACTAGAATTGTTTTCCCAAGAGTGGTGCTGGATTGATCCTCCCCCTGTAGAGAGGTAGGAGGCTGCCTGTGGCATCACATACACAAGAAGGCTACTGCAAGGGACAGCTGTTGAGATGACCTTTTTTATATAAGTGCATGAGTTTTGAATGCCAGCAATTTCAGTGGCCTAGAACATTGCTGGGAGACACCAGTGTTACAGTGGTGGTTCCAAGCCTCCATGCAACATCACCTTTGTACCTGGCCACAATGGCATGGCTCCCTTGTGGCGCTTGAGACGAGTCTGGTAGATAGGATTAAAGGAGTGATCAGATCAATGGCAATGGATGTTGGTGCCCCTGGAACAGGACCTGCACCTGTGCCCTTGGCCACCCTCACTGATGGATGAGTCAACCAAATTCCTCAGACTTTTTTTTTTATTGTGAAGTACCTGCTGTATGCAAAGCCTGATGCTGGACATTAGCAGGACAGAAATGAAGACTTTCCTCTCCCTGCCCTTGGAGCTAACAGCATGAAAAGTTAGACAGGCCGGCTCATGCCTTCCACAGGATGAGATCCCAGGCTCCTAGAGGTAGAGCTAGGAGGAAACACAGGGTCCACATAGCACAGTGTGCTCGTTTTACAGATGAGGACACGAGACACTGGTGTTCTGAGTCTGGGCAGTCCATTGTGAATGCCATCCAAAGGCCTCTGTTCACTGAAGTGCTTGGAAGCCTCAGCACACCTGAGGGCCAAGGGCTCAGGCATCCAGCAGTGGAGTTCCATGAGTGGGAATATGGATGCACTCCACCACCCAAATACCTTTTTCCTGTCTAAAACAGACAGTTTTGAAGCTGTGCCATATAGGATGTTGGATGTTTATATTATGGGACTAATTTATTTTTAGAAAGTGCCGAATACTCCAGACCCAAAATAGCTGGACTCTATGCCCTTGGAGGCTGGCCTTTAAGGGGGAGAGGAAGCACACCCTGTCCCAGTGTTGAACTTGGAGAGACCCTATTAAAGGCATGACCATTAAAAGCTGGTAAGGCTACGTGAGTGTGAGCTACGTGAGTGAGCTATGCAAGTGTGAGCTATGTGAGTGTGAGCTATGGGAATGGAAGCATTCCTACCTTTAATTCTGAATGCTTGTTTCCAGACTTGTCCTAGAATTTATCTCCCTCTCTGTCCTGATTCCATGGATGCTCCCACTTTGGAGAAGGCAGACAGACTCCTTTATAGGCTGCTGGGTGACTTTTCTGGTCCAATGGCTGATCTGGGAGCTGGTGGAGGGACTCCAGGGATTGGGCCTGCTGACTTAGCAGAAGCAGAAGAAACTAAGAATAGGGAAAGGTCTCCCTGCACATAGGTCAGCAGATAAGGAAACAAGCTGGGTGGCAAATGACTGGCAGCTAGGGGGCATCATGGAGAAGGGGAAGAAAGGACTGGGAGTCAGAGAAGATCCCAGCAGATCCAGCTTTGGACACTTACAAGCCAGGTGACACAGGATCATCATTTCTTACCTCAGTTTCCTTGTCTCTTCGGCAGCCTAGGCAGGGCTCCATGATGCTTTCATGCCTGTGTTTCCATTAGGAAAGACTCATTCCTTTGGATGTGAAGGACACCTTTGAATCCCTTAGATCAGCATAGATGCTGGGGGGGGGGGTGACCCCCTGTAACAGCTGAGTGGGAATTCTTGGGCAGCTCCAAAATCAATCACAGGAAAAACATGGGAACCCAAAGAGTGGGTAAAAGAGGGGACAGACACTTCCTAAGTGGCTACCATGTGCTAGGCGCTGTGCAAAACATTTAGTTTTACAAATGTCTCGTTATTTAAAGAAGCAATGGGAAGAGATCTGAGTGTCTTAGTGGACCCCAAGCTCCATTTGAAGCAGCTACGTGACTCATTGTGGGCTGAGACCTTGCAAAGAGGTAGAGTGTTCAGGACTAAGGAGGTGACGGCCATGCTGCCCTCTCCCTTGGCCGTCACTCTCCGATTGTAGAGTGCCTTCTGCTGTTCAGAAGAGATGTTAATACGCTAGCCAATGTTCAGAGGCTGCTGACAACCCAGGTATGAGCAGGGCTGACCACACAAGGATCAAGAAGGAAGTTGAATGTGTGTGTGCATGTGAGTGTGTGTGTGTATTTCTGTGTGTGTGTGCATGTGTGAGTGTCTGTATGTGTGTGTAAGTCTGTGTGTGTGCGTGTGCATGTGTGTGTGTGTGTGTGTGTGTGATGGCTGTGTTCAAGAATCTGCAGGATTGTTTGGATTGGGGATTAAATCTGATCCCAGAAGACAGAACCAGGAGAGTGGGTGGCAGGTGGCAGGAGTCCCATTTAGACCTAACCACGAGAGCCACTGTCCCAAGTGGACTGGGCTGTGACTGATGAACTTTATGCAGAAGTTTGGTGGCCATTGGTTGGCTTTGTTCAGAGTTCTTGGTACTAGGCTGAATTTGCCTCACTGTCCCCACTCACCTCCTTCCCCACCTCATATCTCTAAGTTCCTGCTTCCTGGAGGCTGAACCAGGAGGGGGTAAGTGTGCCAAGGACCTCCCTCACAGCCTTCCAGGTTGGCCTGGGGCCATCCTTGTGTAGAGGGACCCCCTCCAGCCTCAGCCCTGAGGGGATACCCAGATGCCCAGGCATGCTGAGTTTGAACAGAGGCAGGTGGACTCTGTGACCCAGAAAAAGAAAGGACCCAACATTTCTAGAGCTCTTCTAGGATTAGAAATTCTCCTCTCAATACCTTGTGAGGTAGGGAAAGTGTCCTTAACTCCATTTGAAACATGAGAAATGGAGGTCCATAGACTGGGGACTTGTCCTGGCTCACACAGCAGGCAAGGAGAGCTCTCTGACTTTATCCCAAAAAGCCATGCTCTGGCCATGATCATGACCTCATTATTTGCTCCCCCTGCTCTGAGCTCTTTATGATTACAGTGACTGTGGACACCCCTTTTCAGGCAGCACCGTGACAGCACAAGCTCACCAGTGCTCTGGCCCCTGCCTCTCCCTGCTTCTCTGTCACCCCTGAGTGTCCCAATAGCCTTGGTCCCTGAAGCCACTCCTCTACTTGTGGCCTTCCTGTTTCCTGGGACCACAGTGCATACCTGCAGAAACGGCACCCAAATCTACCTCTTCAAGTAGAAGACTCACGCTCACTGGAAAGAGAACTTGAGCCCAGGGTGGTTCCTGTTTTCTGAGAGTGGGTATCTCAGCCCCCAGAAGCCTAATTTGTCATGAAGCCTGTGAGGCAGGACCTGGAATAGAGCCCAGGGTTTGCTGGGCATCTCACCCACCAGAGTGTCTGGCACAGTGCCTGGTACCCCACGGGCACTGGGTCATTGGTTATGGAATGTTTATTGGCCCTTGTGGAATTGTCAAGAGAGAAAGTGCTTCAGCACTGCAGGCTGCCCGCTACCAGGAGTGCTCATGGCTCCTGGAGAGCACCAGCTTACAGTCAGGAGTTCTTCCTTACTCTCCAAGAGGGTGAAGCCATCCTGACCAGGATCAGGAGGTGTGGCACCAATCGATTGGTGGGTACAGGGGAAAGCATGGACTTCCCAAGGCCTGGGTTCGAGTGCCACAGACAGTTTACTTCGGAGGACTTGCCTGGGTCCCAGGATTGCTTGCCATTTGGTTTGCAGTGGATAGAGCTCCCAGCTCAGGAAGACACTGGTCTTCCCCCCCCCCCCCCCCCGCATGACACAGGGTCACACAGCCCCGGACAAGGCATTTAGTCTCCTCTGCCTCAATTTCTGCATCTGTCAAATGGAGTTCATGATTGTGCCCACCTCCAGGGCTGTTGTAAGGACCAAATGCAGGGGAGTTCTAAAGTGTCTGGTGCAGAGTATGTGCTGTATAAAAGTTAACAGTTCTAGGCTCTTGGTATCTTTATGCAGTAACAGGAGTTAGGGAGTTCCCTTAGGGAACTTAGGAAGGTCTGGGTTCCAATTCTGCCATAGAACTGTAAGGTTTCATGCTTTATAAATGTTATATTAATTCCACCTTGGACATTCTCTCTTTCCTGAGAGGAAGAATCTGAGAAGCCTCATTTTCCTCATCTTTAAAATGGGGTGATAGTAGGCATCTAGGTGGCATAGGAGATTGAGCACTGAGCCTGGAGGCAAGAACATCTGAGTTCAAATCTGGCCTCAGAGGATTCCTAGCTGCATGACATGGGCAAGTCACTTAAACCTGTTTGCTTCAGTTTCCTCATATGCAAAATGAACTGGGGAAGGAAAAGGCAGACCAACCACTGCAGGGTCTTTGCCAAGAAAACACCCAGTGGGATCACGAAGAGGAAGACATGACTGAAAAGTCTGAACATCAACCATAGTATCCTTCATATCTACCTTATTGTGAGGATCAGATGAGATACAGGTATCAGCCCTTGGGGGGATAGCCTTTCCTCTCCCTCCCCCTGAGGTTTGGCACAATTCAGAAAGCATTTATGAAGCACCTACTGTATGTGTGGCTCGCTTGTCATGGGTTCCTGCCCTGTATGACCAGAAGCCTGAGTTGCTAGGGACCTGCTCTTAGGCCATCTGGCCTTCCCTCTCCTGAGCAGGAATCCCCTTTCCAGTATTCCTACCAAGTGCTGGGCAGCAGGGGCCAGTCCCGAGGCAGCCCCTTTCTCTCTGGCAGCTCAGCTTT
>CM053601.1:191381468-191492437 GCA_028646575.1 Pseudocheirus occidentalis | reverse complement strand
CCTGGGCTTCCTGGTTAACTGAGGCTTGGTGGTTGGTGTTTGTTTTCTGTTGAATCTGTTCTTCGTGTTGCAAGTCTTGGCTCTTACAGAACCTCTTGTCCTGTGGCAGTGGGTGGAATCAGTCTGATGGGGGGGCAGCAGGCATGGGGCTCCAGCAGAAGAATGATATTGGGTTGATAGCACTGTTACAAGACAGTAATACATGATTCTCTAGCATTTTACCGAAGGCAGTGGGCTTTTCTTGAAGCGCCTGGGAAGGCAGATCATGCTCGGTTCATTGTTCCCATTTGACAGGTGAGAAAGCAGAGTTTGGAAGACCTGGCCAGGTCTCCTGATTCCAAGCCCAGGGCTCTTTGGAGGAGAGGTAGGAAGAGCCTTGGTCAAGGAGTGAGGTGAGCCAGGTTTAAGGCAGGTACTTGATTTGTGTGACTCTAGACAAGTCACCTAATTTCTCCATGACTCAGTTTCCTCACCAGTCCTTCTCAGTTCAAATCTATGATGCTAACATCACACTAATCAGGTGACTGGGGAGGCGCTCGCTTCCTTTCTGCAAATGAGCACAGTGAGATTTCTTCTCCAGTCCTTGAGGGGGCATTGAATGAATACACCTTCAGGCCGCTGTGACTTCCTCAGAGAACCTCCAGAAGAGTCTTTGAAGCACATTCATTTATTAAATGCTTGCTATGTGTACCTTCCTTTAATAAATGCCTGCTGTGTGCACCTTCATTTAGTGAATGCCTACTATGTGCTGGATCTTGAGTGCTGGGAGTACAACAGAGGCAAAAGACAGTCTTGGCCCCTATTCCAGGAGCTTACAGTCTAGTGGATATGCTGGGTGGGGAGGCCCCCCGAGGCTCCCCAGCTTTGTACCCCTCTTTCTTGTCTTCTTTATGGCTCTGAATGGGCCTCCCAATCATGAGAGGAAGTGCCTTGAGCCTAGGGCACATGACTAGCCAACAGATACAGACACAGTGAGCTCTGAAAATAAGAGGGGCTTCCTGGAGAGGGAGGGAATGTTAATTAGGGCTTAAGGGACTGAAAAGGGATTGCGCTAAGTTTGTGGTTCTCCCTCCTAAACATGGCTTCCAGATCAATGTGTCATTGATCAGAAGCAGAGAGAGCCCTCTAAGGGACACTGATCCATCCCCTTCACTTGGCAGGTGAGGAATCAAAGCCAGGGAGGTGAGAACTTCTCTGAGGTCAGTTAATCAGCATTTATCAGGCACCTGCTTCTTGATAGGTGCTAAGCCCAATAATGAGGCAGAATTTGAACCGGGATTCCTCCAGCTCCAAATCCATTGCCCCAGGTCAGCAGAGGTTCATTAACTCCTTTACATTGGTCTCTGTTCAGAAGATTTCTCACCTTCCTATCAGAATCCGTCTCACTCCCTTTGAATGAGCTGCTGTGCTTCTGTGCTTTGCTGGGGGGGTGGGGGAGCTAATTTGGATGTGGTGATCCTGAGGCCTGGCTTTGGCTGAGCTCCCTCAGGCAGCTTTCTCACTTTTGACTTCTCACTGAACCACCACACTAACTGACTCTTGTGTCTGGGAGCCCCTAGAGGAAAGCAGTTGGAAACCTGCTGAGCCCCACGTCGTCTTTGGCATTTAGCTTGGGAAAAAATGAAGCCCCGGTTGGTTCCCTGAGTTTTCCTGCAAGCTTCCCAGCCTCCTTGGCCAATAAACTGGGCACTACTGTTAACCCATCCTGCGTGAGCTGTGTGCACCCTGGGTCCCATGACCCGGAGCCTGCTCTGGCCAGATGTTTCCAAGGATGGGCTGTGTTGTTCACATAAACCAAGGAGCCAGAAACAAACAGCAGGTCGGGGGCCACTGTCAGGAGCGGTCTCCACGGATTTTGAGGCATATAATTGGAGTCTCTGGTGTGGTAGTGTACTGTGCATGGGAAGAAAACCCTTGGGATGATAATGATTCCTCCTCCCTTCCCCATCCCCATTTCCATCCCCATCCCCATGAGGTTTAGGGCATCTCAGAAATCATTTACTGAGCATGACTGGGATGGACACTGGCTCCCCACAAGGATGGGTCCCCACTGCACCCCTGCAGTGAATTTGTGAGTGTAAGACCAAGGAGCTGGGGTCATTGTGGGGAGGGGGGGAGCCGCTTGGAGGGTCTCTGTCTTGTGTGCCTTCCTTGAGAGGCAGGGCTGAGTGTGGAGTCAGATGCCCTGGGTTAAAATTCCACCTGTGTGACCTTGGAAAAATCACTTGTAGTCTGTAGGTCTCAGTTCTAAAATGAGAGCACTGCACTAGATGGCCTCTGAGGCCCCTCCCAGCCCTAGCTCTAGGACCCTGTGACTTCCCTCAGCCTTAGTTTCTCCATCTGTAAAATGACACTGTCAAATTCAGTGGCCTCTGAGCTTCCTTCTACTTTTGCCTGTTAGATATCCCCAAAACCCTGTTTGCATACCCACTTCTCCAGGAAACCCTGGCACTTCTTATGCTCCCATTTTTCCCCCTCAAACCTCAAATGGTCCTCACTTTTCCCCTTTCTAAGCCCCTTGTGTGATTGCCACGGTATCACATTTCCTTTGGAGGCTTCTCCCTGAGCTGAACTTTGGCTCTTCCCACAAAACCCTACTTTGCATCTCCCTCAGAACCCAACACAATATCTGGCAGTCAGTAGGCATTAATCAATGTTGAATTAATTAATTGACTGTCAGTGTCCATGAAGACTAAGCATCATAGAATAAAAACACCACTGACACAATATACACAAGCATGAAGGACTCATTCAGCAAGTGAGGACCTACTGTGTGCAGGGCTACGTGCCAGATGTGGAGGAAAGACAAAACTGTGACTCCAGTGCCCACAGTTGCTAGTGTCCCTCATGTTCTGATAAAATGAAGTTGTATCTGCTTTATATATTTAAAAATAATTTCTCTTTGTTGATATTCTTTTCATCTAATGGAATATATGCTCCCTGAGGGCAATGTTTGTTTCATTTTTTTTTTTGTCTTTGTCCCCAGAACCAAACTCAGTGCCTGGCATATAGAAGGAAATTAATTGGTATTTGTAGAATGAATGAAACAGTCTTTCTCCTCAATGAGCTTACATTCTATTGGGAAAGAATGTGTGGGGATGTGTACAGAGCTCTAGAGTTAGGGCCAGAGGGCCTAATACTAATTCTAGCTCTCTGTGTGTGACGCCAGGTGGGTCATCTGCAAAATGAGAATTTGGACTTTTTTGTCTTCTGAGGACCTTAGAGGTCATCTTTTTACAGATGAGGAAACTGAGGGTGGTTATGCTGCTAACAGGCTGGGTCAATTTGACACAAAGTCCAGTGTGCTTTCCCTGGGTCACCTGACTGCCAATAGCCTATGAACTTGCGATCTCACTGTCTTCCCAGCTGAAACTCTAGCCAGAGCCTTGCCCAGTGTCACACACCTAGGATCTAAAGCTGGTTTGGAACTTAGGTCATCCTGATTCTGCTGTACAGCTGAGATGCCTCAGAATCTTGGTGCTCAAAGGATATGTTTTTGTGGACCAATATCTTGGGATAATTTTATTTCTTGGTATTCTCTCCTAAAGTTGTCCTTGAGTCCAAGACTCTGATAGCATGTTAAATCATACAGTACCAAATACAGATCCCTGTGGCACTCCCATAGAGACCCCAATCCAAACTGACTGTTAATAATTGTTTCCTTACAGACACTTTGCTGTCCAGTCATTTCTTGGTCCACCCAAATGTCCTCTCATTAGGTCCACATCTCTCATTCTTAGCATAGATTTTGAAAGACTTTGTCAAATGCTTTTCCCAAATTAAAGTAAGCACCCCTGAGTAATTTTCCCCCCTGATCTACCAGGCTATTAATAACCTAGTCAGAAAAGAAAATCAGCTTAGGCTGACCTGCATGACCTATCTTGGATGAAATCAGTCAGACTCTGGGTGATCACTGCTTCCCTTTCTAGAGGTTAACTAGCCATCCCTTTAATAAGAAATACCTGAATTGAAATCACACTTACTGACCTGAAGTGGTCCTTTCTTTGAAGAGTGATACATTTGCCTTTTTCCAGTCTTTCAGCACCCTCATTCTCCACAGTCTTTCCTTGTCCTTGACTCAGCCATCACATCCTCTGGATCCTTACCTAAGGATATAGTTCCTTTGGCCCAGTGACTTCAGCTCATCCAGAGGATATCTTGGTCCTCTCTTCCTTCAGTCACATTATCCTCCTATCTCCCTCCACCAATACATTTGAGATTTCCTTCAGAGTATCTTTGTTACCTACACATACCCTGTGTTTTCCAACCTCCATGCCCCTGCTAAGGCAATCACAGTAGACTAGGAAGACAGGATTTGAGAGGACTCATCCAGCAGTTAGATGCTTCACAGGGTGCCCATGGAGAGGCCAAAGTTTACCTGGATGATTTCCTGTGGCTTAAAATTGAGCTGGGATGCCAAGCCCAATGTGCTCTCCCACTGCCCCAGTTGAAACTGTTTTCTCTCCTTCCAGACTAAAATACACGGAATTGGATTTGTGAAAATCCATGCTCCCTGGAATGTTCTGTGCCGAGAGGCTGAATTTTTGAAACTCAAAATGCCCACAAAGAAGGTCAGTAGTTCAATGTCTATCCGAGCTCTACTACAGCTTCAGGAAGCTTAGGAGCATATGAGCCTCCTATGAGGATGTTGACATGGGGCTGGGCTGCTTGACGAGATGGGTTGCATGGCAATGGTGACTGGTCTTTTTTCTCCACCAAAGTATTCTGTTCCTTTTATAGAAAAGAAACGCAGTCCTGAGTCTGGGTCTGATATTTTGTAGCATATGGAAGACCAGCCCAAACTGGGGGGGGAGGGGGAGGGAAAGGCCTGAGATACTAGAAGAGATGGCTTTAAAGCCCCCTGAAATTGATGGCCAATGAAAATTAAATTAAACATTGGGCTCCAGGCCTCATTGTGGTGTCTTAGCCCAATTTATCCCTTTCCTTTTCTTCCCATTTCCTGCTTGCTGCACTCCTGAAAATGGACAGTTACGAAGGGATTTTACAGCCTGTTCCTCACACTTTGTTTAGCGTGGTTTATTTCTCTGTAGAGACAAGGACCGGAGATATGAGGGGCCGTTTACATAGTCCTGTCAATCAGGCCATGCCTTCTTGCATCATCTAACAGTTTCTGAAAACAGGAATCTCATTGGACGTGTTAGGGAAAATTTGCTGGCTTTGACAACATTGCTGCTTTCTCTCCCTCTTTACAGGAACTTGCTGTTCATCTGTCTGTCTGTCTATCTTAATATGAGCAACAGGTTCTTTGGGAACCTGTGCTGGACTAGATCAGAAAGATCACCCCACACACAGCCAAATGAATCCTGTTTCCTTTCTCCTCCAATCTTCAGATGTACCAGATTAACCAGAGTCGGGGCCTCCTCAAAAAAATTAATTCCGTCTTCCAGAAAATAACAGAGCCCATCCAACCCCGAGTGGCTGACAACAGATCCCAGACCATGAAGAGACTTTCTTTTGCCTTCTCCAGGGAAAAGCAGCACCTGTGAGTATGAACTGAGCCTGGCCTGGCCCAGGCTGCCAACTTCTTGTCCATCACACTTCCCTGGGTGCCTGAGTATCTTGTCTTTAGAAGTGGAAAAGACGCATGTCTGTTCTGACTCAGTGGATGTTCGGCATGGTTCTTCTGCCAGGAGAGTTTGTAGATATGGTCAATATTGAGGTCGATCAGTGAATCTCTGATTCCAGAAAGGTGGACTGGGCCCTCTGACATCAGGAGTCCAGGGCTGGCTTGAATACAGACTGGCCAGCTAGTCCTATATGTATCTGTTCTTCTTCCTCACCTGCCTCTTAGCATCTCAAGGGTCACTAAAGTGGGACCTCCTACTCAAAGTCTTCATCAAACCCCCATCCCTTTGTGCTCTCCCTCCCCCAAATATACTACTTGGCATTCCATTTGCGCAGCTTTTCTATTCAGAGGACACATGCATGCATGTGTGTAGATATAAGGTCTGTTCCTCCCTTCCATTGGTAGGATATAGGCTCCTTGAGGTACCAGGACCATTCTCACTTTGTATCCTTGAATACAAAGTAAGCCTGGCACATAGTGGGTACTTTATAAAAGCTTGTGGAGATGAATGAAAAACCACCTAGTCCCTGTCCCCAAGGAACCTAGAATCCAAGGGGTGGGGGGTAGGCAGTCCAGTGAGAGTGCCCTATGAAGCTATAGGCCGGATCAAAGTTGAGCAAATAAAGGCGTTTTGGGAGCAGTCTGAGAAGGGAGAGCTCTCTCCCTCTAGAGCAGGTGAGAAGAAAAGCCAACTTCTCTGTGGTCTGAGAGCAGATAGCCAACTCCAGAGGGAAAGGGTCCCTGGACCTACAGGCTGTGCTGCTAAGAGCCTAGTGGCCAGCTGAGGAAGCCAGAAGAAGGCAGAGGATTTGGCCCCATGGGGAGAGGGTGGGAGGGGATCAAGGCTCCTAAGGAAGCCAGGCCTGACCCAGGCACCTCCTCCGTCACCAGCCCGAGGAGGCAGTCTGGTCTGGGCAGAGGGCAGTTGGCCTAGCTCCTAAAAAGGGAATATTGTTTTCTTTAGTTTGGAAGAAGAGGCCCCTATATCAATAAGTCTGCCCCTCCTTCACCCTGGTGTCATCACACAAGCGAACAGTGCTTGCAGTTACACCCTTAGTGATACTGAGCAAGCCAGTGAGACTTGTTAACAGATCCCACCACAGCCTCAGACCTCCATCTTCCTCAGGGTGTCCCTGTAAATAGCAACACATGTCAAGGACCAGGGATCCAGTGATGCAGATCCCAGCCCACCAATAATGTAGAGCTTCAGCAGAGGGGAATGGACTGGCCCAAGGTCTCACAGCCTAGGACGTCTTCCCCTTCCAAGTCTCCCACCCCAACTGACTCAATGGCCGAGTCCCAGGCTTGATGGCACCATGGACGAGGCCGGGTCTGTTTCACTAGGAGGTCCGCTCCATTAGCTGGGCTACGAAGAGGTACCACTTACCTTGGGGTCTCTGCGGGCTCTGGACAGTAGTGACCAACAACCCTCCTGTGTGAGGCTGCTGACGTCTCTACTCTGCCATGTCATCGGTATTCCACATAGGGGCCTTATACCCTGCTGAGACCAGAAGCTCCCTAAGGGAGCCCTGGAGTTCCATAGTGTTGCTTGGGGGGAGGTCAATACCCCCAACCATGTAAATGGCAGCAGTAGCAATAATGTTAGCTGGCATCTGTAGGGCTACAGGGTGGGTAAAGTCCTTGTGTTCTTATCTCATTTGACCCTCACAACTCTTACAGATGGGGAAACTGAGGCAGGCAGGGTTTGGGTGATTTGTACAGGGACACACAGGTAGGAAGAGTCTGAAGCAGGATCTGGAGGCTTGTACTACTGTGCTACTGGGCTGTCCACAGGCCGAGGAACCTGTGGGCTCGTGTGTCAGGGGTGGCAGTGTGGAGATGTCCAGCTGTGATTCAGCTCCCTGCCTTTCTTCACTGTGTAGTTTTAGTCAGCCTGGAGTCCAGCCCTCTGCTCTTTGAGCTGAGCTGCCCTGGTTCTGATGGGCCGGAGGCTAAAGGATACAGGAGGTTGGGCTGGGTGATATCTGAGGGCCCCTTCAAGCCCTCCCTCTGAGATCTACATTAGATCCATGAGGAAAGAGATGCTCAGAGAGAGGTGAGGGGGCGCAGCTGTGGTCACACAGAGGTGGCTGTGGTGAAATGGGAACCAGGCGATGGAACCTTGGTGGCTGAGCTGGATGAGGCACACCCTGCTGGGTCAGCCTCTGGGGCCAGCTGGCCCAGTGACCCATCCCCCAGGGCGTCTTTTCTATGATGGGCAGGGTGATGTGGGAAAAAGACAAAGTTAAGTTACTTGCTAGCAGTGTGTGACCCTGGACTCTCACTCCCCTTCTCTAAGGGTCAGTTTCCTTACCTGTAAAGTGTGTGTGGGTGTGTGGGTGTGGGTGTGTGTGTGTGTGAGTGAGATCATGGGATATGAGCTCTAGACTGCTTGTTCCGGAATGTCTGACTCCCTGTGACCCCATCTGGGGTTTTGGTAAAGACACTGGAGTGGTTCCATTTCCTTCTCCAGCTCATTCTACAGGTGAGGACATTGAGGCAGACAACGTTCGGAGGGTCACAGCTAGTAACTGTCTGAGGCCAGACTTGAATTCAAGTCTTCCTGACTCTAGGCTCAGTGTTCTGCCTAGCGGCCCACAACTACTACCCCCTCTGTTTTACCCATTAAAAAACTACAGCCCAGAGAGGTTACCATACTTCATAAAGTCACATAGCTGGGATTAGAGTTTGGGTCTCCCTGACTCCCAGGTCCAGCATTCTCTCCATTGCCTTTCCCTGACAAAGTCAGTGAGTGAGCAGCCATTGGTCTTCAGTACCTGTTTATCTGAGCAGCCTATGAGGTTCTAACCCTATGCAAGTTTTCAGAGAAGGTGGATGGGGGAGCCTTGTAGGAAGCAGGAGAGATCGCTCTGTGCTGTCACCTGCTCGTGGCCTCCTTCCCCAAAGAAGGCTTGGCTACAGTGTTGTCCGAGTGGTCAGTCTTCCTTCCTAGCTGCCAGCAATGCTCCTGTTTCTGTGATCATTTGGTCCTAGGGACATTGTCACTTCCCAGTTCCCAGTAATTAGAACATGGGACAAGGCTCTGGCCAGTAACCAATGCCCTGTTCTCTTCAATCTCTCTACAGGTTTGACCTGAGTGATAAGGATTCCTTTTTTGACAGCAAAACTCGGAGCACCATAGTGAGTATGGCTAGCTAGTCTTCTCATGTCCCCTACAGTTGCGGGGTTGCCCTTGGGAACTCCAAAGTGAGTTTCCCTTCCAAGGTACTTGTCCAACGGGAGAATGGTGTTCATGTCGTAATCATGAAGTGACATTCTTGAGGTTAGAATATTGTGCTGACCAAAGGTGAGGAAGAAGGCACCTTTTTTGAATATAGTGGGAGAGAGACAGGACATAGAATGTATGTCTCTGGCCCTGAATCATCATAAATCAGGGAGAAAGTGCTAACTTCCTCAGAGCCCTCTGGAAATTCAGCCTGGGCTGTATTCTGTGAGCTTCTGCCCCATGGATGCCCCCTCAGCCTTGGAATTCTGTGGCCCTCAGACCTGCATATTATGGATCGTGGGGGAACCAGGTCTGGTGTGGAAATTGTGCCCATTGTCCAAAACAAATGAATGCCTGCAATCAGGCCAGGGCCACCCTGCCCTTGTGCAGGGGCTGCTTTGTGCTTCTCTACCAGTTGCCAGCTGGGAAGGCAGCCAGTCCTCACATTGTATGTGTCTCAGCTCTGGGCAAGCCTTTTATCTAAACAAGAAATTAATGTTTCAGCCAAGTTGTTCTCAGGCCTTCTGCAGAGCAAGCAGATGAGCCTGGGGTTGGACCCGCACTGGGGAAAGGAGGAGGGGATCAGGTGGCCACTAGTCCTAGCCAACACTTCTCCAATGGGTCCAGTAGACTTGGGGGGAAAGGGGCTTTTGTTAAAGCTGCATTGCAGCCGAAGAGTACGCCAGATTTTCTTGGGAGAGAATTAAGAAGAGTCTCTCTTCTCTTAGCAAAGTGCTTTTTAAGGCCTAAACAACTGGTGGGTACAGTCCCAGAGCCTGAGAACCCTAGCCAGATTAGGATCCAGATCACTGAGGCAGAGATTTAGAGCTAGGAGGAACCTTACAGATTCTCCAGACCCACCTCATTTGACACATGAAGGTCCAAAGACCTTACGGGGCTCGCATCCTTAAGGAAGGAGGGAACAGAGGTGGATTTGAACCCAGATCCCCTAAAACCAGTTCCAAGACACTGTGCTGCTTCTGCTCCCAACACAGCCTGGTCTGCTCCACCCTGAACCTAAATGAGAATCCCTGGAACATTCCCACCCAGTAACCATCCTTTCTGTGCTCCCTGACCTCAGAGTGCGGGAGTCTACTCCCACATCCAGAGAGGATCTTCCCACTGGGGCCAGCTCTCCTTGTCAAGGAGCTCTTATTCGGTCTAACTGAACTTGTCCTTTCTGCCGTCCACTGTTCTTGGTTCTGTCCAGAACTGAGCACAGGCCTCCAGGTGGTATCTGAGCAGGGAAGACTGATGGCCAATAAGGAAGGCCAAAGTCCATTCTCTGCCCCAATCCTTCCCCAGCTCCCCATTCCCCAGTGTTCTGAGACTTCCACCACTCCCATTAGCAATGGAAAGTCTTATCCCATATTATAACAGTACTTGTCAGGTCTTTGAAAAGCGGGCAGCCTCCAAGAGAGCTTTGGGTGCTTTGGAGTCCCCATTCTGCTACTTATGAATTGTGTGACCTTGGTTGAGTCACCTGCCTCTTCTTTTTTTTTCTTTTTGGAGGGCAATTGGGGTTAAGTGACTTGCCCAAGGTCACACAGCTAGTAAGTGTTAAGTGTCTGAGGCCACATTTGAACTCAGGTCCTCCTGACTCTAGGGCTGGTGTTCTATTCACTGTACCACCTAGCCACCCCCATCACCTGCCTCAGAGATTGTTGCTTGTCCTATCTCCATCAAAGGGTCCTTCAAAAAATAATTTCTTTGGTGTCTAGGTGGTGCAGTGAATAGAGCACTGAGGTCTGGAGTCAAGAGGACCTGAGTTCAAATCCAACCTCAAACACACACACACACACATACACACACACACACACACACACAAACTAGCCATGTGACCTTGGGCAAGTCACTTAACCCTGATTGCCCTACCTTCCCCCTCCAAAGCAAATAAATTAATTAATTGATGTTTGAAAAAATTTAAATTTAAATTAAAAAAAAAAAAAGAATTTCCTTGTCACCTTTCCAACCTGGTCCAAGAGGGAGCTGTTGTTTGCAGGCTGCTGAGATCACCAAGAGAGAAATGAAAAGTGCCTGGGAGCAAGTGGAGGGGGGACCCCAAGTTTAGAGACTGTCACAGATGGCCATCTAGCACAGGAGTGTAATTAACAAACCAGTAATAAACAAAAGGTCTTATCATGTTTAACTTTTCACAAATGTCTCCAGTTTTGTGTATGCCCTTGATCAAGGGGGTTCCCCGACCAGTTTACAAGGTGGGCAGGGAGAGTGATGACCAGCTTGGGGGAGAGGGGATTTTTGAACCTTTGAGACTCCAGTGTTTCCTCTTGGGAGCACTAAGGATACCCTTGATGAAGTCTCTATGCCTGGAGTTTCCTCCAAGATGGGCAGGTTGTGATAGAGATGACTTTGTACTGGCCTATCAAAGGTGGGTGGGGGAGGTCTTCATCTCAGCCCTTGCTTGCCCCCTCTTTCCTCCTGGTTTTGAGATCCTGAGAGTGCAGCAAACATAGCAGTCCCTGTGGCTGTCACCACCCCACTGGCCTAGGAGCCATCCTCCTAATCTTACGTAGGGGTGACCCCAGTCACAGAGACTTAGGCAAAGCCCACCCTGAGTCCTCCCAAAGAGATGCCTCCATAGCATAAGGACATACCCTCAGGACTTCCAAGTGGTGCCTCACCTCCTGGGGAGCTCACCAAGTTGATGGGGAACCCCAGCATTAGGGGTGTAATGACAAAATTAAAGCAGTTAAGGCTCTTTAGATGTCCTGCAGTAAGATTTCTGGATCCCTTATCTTCAATGGGCTTAAAGAATATTGATGTTGTTCCCTTTATAAAAGGTGAGACCTTTTATTTTATTAAAGTTGATGCTTGAAATAGGAAAAAATGGTTTGTGTATTTAATTAGGAAGATTAGAAAGAGCCGATGGGGATTAAGCCCCAGTTCAACATAGCTCTGAAAAGACAGCAGGGGGTCTGACCTCCCTCAGGTAACATAGCAGCGCCCCTCCTCCAGATTCTGCTCCCTGCCACTGAGCTGATAGCATCAACTTATGAGGCCCAGAGGAAAACTCTTGGGCAGCACACGAGGCCTCTAAGTGATCCCCTACTCGGTGGGAATAAAGGACAAAATCAACTGTAGCCCCATGCCAGCACGGTCTTGTTCCTTTGTGACAACATCTCCTAGGATTCTGGGCACACGCGGGCATGCACACACACACATGCACACATACACGCACGCACAATGCACGCACATGCACACATGCACATGCACACGCACACACATGCACACACACGCGCGCACACACATGCACACACACAACAGGCTCCTTGAGACTTCTCAGGAAAGGGGCTTCTTCTCCTTTGCTGACATCGTTCCAGAGCCAAGGACAAAGCTTACTCCTGGGGTCATAGTGGAACTTTGGGGATCTTTGGGAAGAACGCCATCGATGTTATACACTTCCTAAAAGTGAAACTCCCTCCCCCTGCTTTTGTCTCTGACCTAGGTCTATGAGATTTTGAAGAGGACAACCTGCTCCAAGGCGAGCATGGGTAAGGAGGCGTGTGGAAGGGGTGGAAATCTCCACCCCTTTTCCAGTGCAGACCTGGGAAAGGGGGAAAGGGGTGGCACCAGCCGGAACGGCCTTCCTTTATGACCCCCCATTCTAGAGTTTTTGATCATGGTTTAAGTTCATGTGCCAGCTTTCAAGAAGAGAGCCGGAAGGATTTTTTTTAAATATTGGACCAGTCTGGATGAACTGGCCCAGAGATCCTTCACCCTGAGGACTGTGCGCTGATCTACTCATCTATAGGGGGATCCTTCAAGCTCTGTGGCAGGAGATCTCAGAAGCACTGGTTATCCCTGGAGGGGACCAAGAGATCATGACTTTCTCAGGCCGAGCCAATAGCCATTGAGAAATGATATGAGTAACATGAGAACTTGGTATCAAGGTGCTTGACAGCAAGCGTCTCCTCTGGGCAAGGCCCTGTGCTTGGTGCTGGAGGTGCAAAGACAAAGAAGAAGCTAGGGCCTCCCTTCTAGAAGCCGACCCTCCAGGGCTCCCCAGGGGAGCTTTCTGACATGTGGACTTGGACCGGAGTTGGGCCTGACCTTAGACTCTCTAGTCCTAGTGAGGTTGGGATACAGGCCCAGCTCAGCCATCCCACCACTTCACAGAGGTTCATAGCAGAGTCTGATGATGAGTGAAGTCAGTTTGTTTTCAGGGGTGTTGATTCTAACCACAGCTGACTTCCTTTGGGAGTAGAAATCCCTCCCAAGGGAGCCCAGGTTGGGTGGGAGGCAAGCACAAGCTGTCAGAGTTTACCTCCTCCTTGCCTGGTGGCTGAAAGCATGCCCTGAGAGGCCTGAACTCTGGCCCCCTGTGGGACAAAAGGCATCAATGAGCAGAGTCGCTGGGACCACCTGAGCAAGAGAAATTCTTGGAGTGCCCATCCCTGCTGCTGATGGAGGCTTTATGTCCAGGGACTGGGGAGGAAAGGAGGGGACTCCAGAAGCCATCCGTCAGTCACTCAGTTACCAAGTATTAGATACCCGCCGGGTGCCCGGGACTCAAAACTATGGTTCCTGCCCCCCAGGAGCATCCATTCGGATGAGGAGGCGACATAAAAGCGCCTAAAGTGTACAAAATACAGAGCAGAGCCTGCTCCCCACTCAGTCCCTTCCATTCCATTGGAATAAACATCTCTGTGCAAGGCACCCAGGCCTGCCCTCTGCAGGCTTACGGTCCCAATGGGGGCGGGGCACGCAGCAGGCAGGCAGGAGGGGGTCAGGGCATTCTCCCTAGAATATTCACAATGAATCCTTTCCTCTTCAGAGACAGAACATAGGATGAGGGCTAGTGGGAAGGACCTGAGAGGTCCTTGTTGAACAATGAGGAAGTGACTTGTACAAGGTCCTTTGGTCAGCAGGAGAAAATCTTGGAACCTATGTCCCATTTTTCTGTTCTGCCATGAACTCTATGTTTTGTTCTGGTTCAGCCAGTGAAGTAACCTAGCCACCCTTCACTAAAGAACCCTGTTCTGGGGAAACTTCCCCTTCTATTTAGAGGAGGCCTCTACAAACTCCCTGGGCCGAGTCCCTCAGGACAGGCGAGTGGTCTCGGCGCGAGGGTTCAGACCGGCCTTGCCTTACAGAATTGGGTCCCAATATCTTAGGATCATAAGACCTTAGGCCTCTTCAAGGTTAAAAGTGCTGGAGATTAAGCAGTAACTAGCCAGCCTTTGAGATGGAATTCAAGCCTAATTCCACTGTGTTCTTTCAACCAGTGCTCTTTTCACTGTGCCAGACAGAAGGTTATAAGAAGCTGGCCCCTACGGGCCTATCTGCCCATCCCTGACTCCCAGGGCTAGCTGGGACGGCTTCCAGGAGTAAGTCTGGCCTTGGAAACATTCCCCCTACCAGAAGGGCCCAGAAGTTTGGTGGCCTTTGCACGGGTCTGAGCCCAGTCCACAGGGGGACAGTCGGTCCCCAAGGCTTTCTGAATCCCCCAGCTCCCTTCTCTGTCAGTGTGCTTCTTTTATTTCCAAATGCAACATGAAATTGCTTGGGGGCCCATTCATGTAACTAATAGACTGATGTGTAAACAGGGCAAGGAGAGGGAAGAAAGAAGGATTCTGCCCTTTTAAATAAAAGGAGAAAGTGTGGTCAATATGGTAAGTCCCACCTCCCCACTCCTGCCCAAGGCTGTGGGAAAGCTCTCCCTCCTGCTCAATCTCCAACCTCGTTCTAAATTGTGTGTGTGTGTTTTCTCACACCATCGATTTCCCCTTCCAGACCTTTCCTAACCCCTCCGATACATACTTTCAAATCTGCAGGCTTTCCCTCCCAAGCAGGTGGGGTAATAGGAGTATCTGGTTCTCCGTCCCTCGGTCCCTCCTGGGTGTAATGCTGTCTTTTTTCCTCTGTAACTTTCTAATCCTGGAAATTGAGCATGTTTTAATCTTCTGCTCAGTAACAGCCGTGAGGGAGGCGGCCTCCCCGGGAAGATCAGTGCAAAGGGATTTCCGATTTCTGGGAAGCCAGACTTACTGATTTCTCTTGGTGGTAACTCTTTTGGTGGCTGAGATCTTTCTGCTGATTTCAGGAGAACGTGGGATGTGGGGCTAGTCACTAATTCCTCACATGCCTTTCTTTTTAAGGAATCACCAGCCTCCTGGCCAATGGAGTATATACCGCAGCCTACCCCCTGCACGATGTAAGTGACTTGGGAACACACTTCATCCCTGTTTGAAGGGAAGAGGGAAATGATTCATTTTACAATTTCAGTTCTTTGTCACTTTATAAGCATTGATCCAGCCCTGCTGTGTGCTGGGGACCAGGACAGGTGCTGGAGATACAGAGACAAAAAATGATAATGATCTTTGTCCTTGAAAGCCTACATTTCATTCTGCTCCCAAATCAGCGTAAATCCATTTATACTGATGACAGTTTGAGGCAGGAGAGACCACTGCCAGACCAAAGGGAACAAGAAAGGCTTCCCCTTTCTTGAAAGAAGCCGAGGATTCTAGGAGACAACAATAAGGATGAAGGGTATGTCTGGCATGCTGGACAGCCTGAGTGAAGGTGGGAGAGATGGACTGCTGAGCTCATGGAGCCAGAGGTAGCCTATTTGACTGGTGCATTAAGTAGAAGAGGAATGACGGTGAACAGGTGCAGAGAGCTGGCCTTAGAGCCTGATGATGAGAAGTGTTGGCTTCCAAGAAGGCACATTGTATGTGATACCAGATGCAATAGGGGGCACTAACATGGAACAGGGGTGTGACATGTGCTTTAGGAAGATGATTTTGGCCACCACAGTGTGGGTACTAATTGCTAATCGATTAGGAAGAGCCCTGGCTTTGGACTCAATTCTTGGGTTTGGATTCTGGATCTGCTATTTGCTCCCTGGGTCACTGTTAGGGGCCCAGGGCCTCTCTTTACCTAACTGTAAAAAGAAAGGGTCTGGAAGCTAGGAGTCACTTGGGAGGTGGTTGCAGTAGTCCAAGAAAGGCTGCTGCTCTGATCATCCGATGGGGAGGAGGTTTACTTGCAGTGTCGACTGACTCTGGCCCTATGTGCCAGGTGAGAACCCTGCCCCCTGCCCCTTGCTTCCCTTGTAAGCCCCCCCCCCACACACCCTCTGCCTTCTGAGGGTCATGAGAGCAGTTCTCCAGTACTACTTCACAGGGGCAACTGAGGACTAGGCTGAGAGGTGAGGTATTTTCTCTGGGGCAGACTGCCTGCTCAGCCTGGTTTATTCAGAGCAAGAAGCTGGCTTTCTGGACGCATCCCACAGGGTCCTCTGTACCCTGGCAGGTGGGAGCCCTTCTGTAACTTTAGCCCTTCAGGCTAAAGAGAAGAACCACTCATTCTTATTGGCTCTATAGGAACAGGGCTAAAACGGAGGGATGTTAGAACAGACAGGGTTCCAGGTCAGTCTAAGCAGTGTGGGAGCCTGGGGATTTTCCAAGAGTGCTTGTGGCTTAGAACTAGCTAGTAGCAGGGGAGTAAAAAGCAGGAGACTGGGACTGTAGGCTGGGATTAATCACCAAGCATACCCTCAGTGTGGCCTTAGATGAGCCTTGATCTGCGTTTACTCATCTGTAAAATGAGGGTGTTCAGACCCCAAATCATAAGACTGTGGAGCTGGGTAGGACTGCAAGGGCCATCCAATCAAAACTTTTCTTTCATAGTTGGGGAAACCCCTCACAGTGACCCAGAGAGCAAGAAGTAGATCTGGAAGCCAAACCCAAGACCTAAGTCCAGAGCCACGACTCTTTCCACTCGATCAGCAAGCTCTTATGATGCCCCTACTGGGTGCCACGAATACAAGAAGGAATGGCACAATCCATCCCTTTTCTCATGCATGGTGCTCCCTCAATGATCTGTCTTTGCCTTATAAGACCAACTGGACAGTCTTAGCTGGGGGTGGGGGGAGCATGGGGAGTGGTATGTGAGCACATCTCTGAGGACGTCAGAGAAGGTGCCTCACCTGGCTAACCACAGTCATGTGACTTCTATTCCCTTTTATTTTTTTTAAACAGGGTGACTTTGAAGGAGAAGACATTGAGTTGAATGACAGAAAAGTAAGTTAAGACAGAGTATTCATGTGGCTGTCCTCCCAGCTAGCTGCCAGCATTGATTGAGCACCTGCCCTTATGAAGGACTCAGTGCTCAGCTTTGGGGCAAAAAAAAAACTAAAATGGAAACAGTTGAGCCCTCAAGGAACTTCCATTCTATTGGGGGGGGGGTATATACATGAATGTTTGGAGAGGGAGCAAGTGCTGACAAACTGGACATCAGGGGCTTCCTTGGGGAGCCTGGCTCTGGGGCTGACTTCAGTTAGGCTAGGGGTTCTCAGTCCTCCTCCTTATACAATGGTAAGGAACCTGGACCTAGGGCAGAAGACCTGCCCCCTGACGCTTCATAGTCTGGTCACTTGATGTCTCTAGGTCTCAGTTTTCTCATAAATTAAGGCTATAAATTAGGTTATTTGTGATGGCTTCAAAGTGTACTCACCCCTCTAACTCAGTGATCTAAAAATCCCAAGAATCCCTAGTGGGTGCCTCTATCGAGTTTGGTCAGAGTCCAGGGTATCCCTGCTCTGATCTAGATGATGTCCTGCCATTCCTTGGGAGCCATCTTACTGATCAATCATTCTGTCAAGCAGCAACTATTCATTGAACACCCACTCTGTGCTGGAGACACAAAGACAAAGACAAAATCAGACCCTGGGCTCAAGGAGCTGTCCATCAATTGGGGTCAACTATATGAATTTGTGTATTCAAAATGAAAATCCATACCCATTCCATATGAGAGAGGTAGTGAGGGAAGGAACCTCCCTGTAGGTGGAGGCATCAGGAAAGGTTTCATGTAGCAGGGGAGAATCTTGACACAAACAGGATTTTTGGCAGGGGCCAAGTGGGAAGGACTTTCAAAAAGCCAAGGAGGGGCTTTCTGCTTGATCCTGGAGGTGACCAGGAACCACTAGAGATTAATGAAGGGAGAGTGTTATGGATAACATGGTCATGTCTGCTTTAGAAAAAGTCACTTTGGTGGCTCAGCAGAGTGTCCATTAAAGAGGAGAGATGCTGAAGGCAGGGAGGCCAATCCAGAGTCAGCTCTGGGGTGATCTCCAGGGTCACCTTGCATCACCATGCCTCCTGGCCTCTCACTCTCAGTAAATAGCCTTGCCTCCTCCTGGCATGCCATCACAGAATGGTAGAGATCATTGGGGTCCAGCCCATCCATTTGAAAGGAAGAGAGGGTCCCTCACATTATCCCCACATCTCAGCATTGTCAGACTGCTCTCCCAGACCATCAGCTTGGGAGCTGTTTCTAAATGCTTTAGTGGTTTTCTTCATAAGATTCGTCTCCACTGAGTAACCCAGAGTTTAACCTTTTACCCTCTCCTCTATTAAAAAAAAAGTGAGTTTCCCAGGATTGTTCAATGACATAATGAACTGTGTTCAGTATCAGAGCTCAGTGGCTTTCCCAATGCCCAGCCAAGAACAGGCTCTTGGTCTGAGGAAGGAATCAGCTGAGGGTCCAACATTACCCTCAGTATGACCCAGGAGACTTGTAGAAATCCGCCTTTGGGGACAGGGACTTAATGAACACCTCTTCCTTTTCAGTCCCATCCACCAAACTCCCAACTGAAGGAATTGCAGAAGCCCATCTGCAGCCCTGTGTCAATCTCTTTTTTTTTTTGAAAGGATTAGTTTCTTGTAATGAATCTATCCAGATAGTAGAGAATGAAGCCCTTGTTGCCTCTAAGACTAACTGTGGGCCTTAGTTAGATATCACAAAACATGGTTTTATCCCCTTGTGAGGAGGCTCCTTCTCTTAGGACTCCAGCCATCGACAGCCCTGCTGGAAGGAAAGGTGGAGCCCAAACAGACCATGGTCTCATGAGTTCAGCCTGTGTTTACTGAATGGCTCAGTGGCCAAACACTTGGGAATGTTGAATGGGGGCAGTACTAGAAGGGGAGCACTGGAAATCCCTTTGATATACTTCAATTTGGTCTACTTGGTTCATCCCGACTAAGGCCCTTGTCCCAGCACACTCCTGAGTCTTCATGATGGTGTACCCTCCAGCATCCCTTACCTGGTGGCCAGCCTTCTAGGGATGAAGGGAATAATTGACCTAAAAAGCTTCACACATATGCATTATGTGGAAGGGTGGGAGTGTTAGGGAAGCCTTCCTCCTCTCCCCAGGGCAGAGTCTTCATCTTCCTACAGAGCCCTTCCCTGAAGGTGGGTGTCCCATTCCCCAGGGTCAGGGGGGTGACAGTAGTGTGCCTGCATGTGTGGATGGACGTTTTTTCCTAAGGGCTATAAATAATTCCACCAGTCCTCCCAAGAGAAATGGGACCGTGTTCTTTTTGCCCTGAAGGATATACCAGTGTGGCTGTCCCCTGCCAATAACCTTTTTCTGCTGTTTCTCATGGAGAGCGTGGGTGCACTCCAGGGACTTAAGTACAGGAAAGCCACAATTTCCAATGAAAAGCCCATTTTTTCCACCCAGAGCTGTGGGCGCGGTCCTGAGCTGCGATTTCATGGTATGAGAATTCTTGGTGCGTAAGTTTCATCCACTAATGCTCAACAGCCACTTTTCTGTACCTCAGAAAAGTTAAGCTGGGGCTGGTCTGTGTCTTGGATCTTCCTGAGGCAGTAGGCAACCTTCAGGCACTGAACCCACCAACTTTCCACTGTCCCATACCCACCTAGAAATGACCCAGGACACTAACCTTAATGCTCCATCTATGCCTCCTACTGGCATTGTCTTTGATTCCTGGCTGCCTTGTCTTTCTAAGGACACAGGAAAGTTGATGGTTGTGATTTACTCCTCTTCATAACCCCTTCTGTCTTCCAGATTCTGTGTGAGGAGTGGGCCACCTATGGGGCCTTCTACAAGTACCAGCCAATCCACCTGATCAGGTGAGGTCAACTTGGCCTTGAATAGACTGTGCCTCTCCGGCCAGAGGTCATGCGAAATATAGGCCAGGGTTACAAGTAGCATCTGATCCACCTCCCAGTTAGGAACATAGGTTTTAAATCTGTCCCATGACTGGAGCTACATTCCACCTTGGAGCCTGTTGGAACTTGAAGGAGATTGTGGCTTATAGCAACCAAACCATCTCCTCTTGAGAATTTGGCGGTTTTTCTTAGGCTGTGTAATGTAGCCTGAGGTGACTTAAGTCTGATGTAGAGCCTATTGAGTCTTTATTCAAGGTAGACAATGGACTTCAAAGGAAAACCCCACTTAGAAGGAAGAGTTCCTCTCCTTCCTGTCTCTGAGTGCCCCCTCTTCCAGCCCTTGGCGTCTCACCTAGGTTGCTGTGAGGGAGATGCCGTGTGCACAGGGGACAACAGGACAAAATCATCTCTTAGGCAGCAGACAAGGAGCTCTCTTGTTCTTATGAGCAAAAGATTCTTTTCAGGAGAATGAAAAGGGAAGGCTTGGGACAGCGAGTTCAGGAAGCCAGAACCCTTCCCGTGTGTCAGGAAGACTCAGGAAAATGAGAGACTAAGGAGAGAAAGAAGGGTGGGGAAGAGAGAGGGGGAAAGGAAACATCTCCAAGAAAGTGTGTGCTTGGCACCCCATCCTCCACCCTCCAGCACTGGAGTGACAGCCCAGCCACGGGCTTTGGAAGCCGAATGGGGCTTCCAAATGGGGCACCTTTCACCATCCACTTGGGGGGATCGCTCTTCCTCTGAGCCCTTCTCCCCTCATTGGTTTCAGGAAATATTTTGGAGAGAAGGTCGGCCTGTACTTTGCCTGGCTGGGTGTGTACACTCAAATGCTCATCCCTGCTTCCGTGGTCGGGATCATTGTGTTTCTCTATGGATGTCTCACGGTGGACGAAAACATACCCAGGTAGGCCAAAAAACCAATCAGTCCGAGTGCCCAGCTTCAAGCCCAGGCTGGGCTACTTAGGACCTCTGTGACCTGCGGCCAAGCCCCTCCCTAGACCTGAATTTCCTCACCTCTAAATGGGATGGGACTCAATGACCTCCTAGGACCTTGTGATCCCGTAGTTCTACCCAAACCCTCAAGTGGGATAAGAAAGGGTCCGAGGAAGTGTGCCAAGTAGTTCAGTATATACATTAAGAGGATGAAAGTTATTCCTGGGCACGAGGCTTTTGTGATAAATTTTACCCTCAGTCAGGAGAGATCAAGGACATGACCTATTTTCATCTTTCTTGAAAGAAAGTTTCTTTCTTTTAAGAAAGTTCTTAAAAGAGTTTTGTCACCAAGTACCTCCCAGTGGAGTCTGGGAGATTCCCCAAATTCTCACCCTCCCTGTGCTGAGGCTGCCTCTGCTTCCCCTCCCACCTTGTCTATCAGCCCCATGACTTGGGGAAACTTTGCAGAAATCATGTTGTAAATGAAAATCCCTTGCTGCCTGAGCATGGGGCAAGGTGTCAACTGCGGGCTTAGTGTTGGACTTCTTTCTCCTTTCAAAGGAAAAGCTCTAATATGTTCCAATCTGGGAGGGACAGCAAACCCTAAGAGTCGTCTCAAGAGAAAGAGCCTAGTGATTTGGCCTGATCTCAAATCGTCTGAGTGCAGAGTGACATCTGAGATCACTGAGTCCAGGCCCTTTGCTTTACAAATGGGGAGACCAAAGCACATAGAGAGAGGGCCTTGGGAAGTGAGTGGCAGAGCTAAGTCCTATGGCTCCCAAGCCAGGGCTCTCCGCCCTACTGTGTGCTGCCTGCTGCAGGGGTCTTTGCCCTGCTGTGTGCTGGCTGCTTTGGTGAAGGTCAACAAGACATCTTCCTTCTAAAAACCCTTTCAGTAATGGCTTGGCTCCTGGAAAGTGTGCTCTGTTTACTCCTCTGTGGCTCCCATCACCATCCAAACCTGGCCATTGTCCTCCAAGCTAATGGGAGCTCCCTGGAGGTCTAGGACTGCCCTCCTCCCTGAGGATGGTGCTTGGCACCTTGGAAGTGCCTTAACATTCCATCCTAAACCTCTGGCATGATTTCCATCCTTTTGGAATAATTTTCTCCATTTGCAAAAGAAAGAAAAGAAAAATGAGCATCTTAGTGGTAGCCAGCTTCTCCTTGGCCCCAGAAGGCAGAGCCATGAGCCAAGAGATGAATGTTAGGAACATCGGCCTGGTGTCAGTGAGGAACCTCCCACCATGAGAGCAACCCATTGTGGGTCAGGCTGTCTCAGGGAAGGACGAGCTCCCTGTCACTGGAGGGCTGCAAGCCGAGGTGGGGGGCCCCTAGGGCCTCCAGACAGCTGTGTTGTGGAGGAATTCTGGAGCAGCTACAACTTGGACAAGGCCACCCGGCGTCCCTGTCAGCTCACTGTTCTTTGGTTCTGTAAGGTGGTTTGAGGGCCATTTAGAGACATGAGCCAACCCTGAAGTCACAAGCATAGAACCTTGGTCAGCTCCCTTGGCCTCAGTTTCTTTGTCCACCAAATGGGTCAGTTGGGCGAGGTGAGCCCAAAGGGAGGGAAGGGAAAAGTCTTCTTGAGCCCTTGATGCCCACAACAGCCCTAGGAGTATGTGGGGCAGGGGACCAGTGCTGAACCCTGCCGTCCCACTAGTATGGGAGCCCACACACCAATGCCCTTCAGAAACTTCTTTGAGAAGGGCCCTGAATGACTCTGTCCCTTCCTACAGACCACACAGCTGGTGTGAGTTAGAAGTCGGACCTGAGCCCCAGGGCCAGCCTGGCCCGTAATGCCTCCCTGAGATAGGCCATACAGAGTTACTTGTGACTCTGATGATGACCCAGAGGAGCTTGGGTGATCAGAAAGGGCTCCATAGGGGAGGTGGCCTGGGAGCTGAGCCTTAAGAGAAACCAAGAATTCCAAGGGGCAGAGGTGAGGAGCCTTCGACACAACAAGCAGGCCAGCTGGGTTGAAACCTAAGAAGGCCCCAAAGGGCACAAATGTGGCACACTAAACCTGGACAGATCCACAGAGCCAGCAGGGGAAGGGCTTTCAATGCCAAGCCTGGGGGTTGGAGGCAAGAGAATTCCTCTGAGGTCCTGTGCCGCTCTCTTTCCAGAAGCCTAGGAATTCAGTGGCTTTTCTTCTCCAATGGAGGAAGTTGGCAAAAGCCACTTTGGGAATGATGTGTGAAGTTCCTGGTGGCTGCCAGCTCCCCTCCACCCCCACCACTTCCCTTCCCCTCCCCTGGGCCAGTCTGGGATGGAGGATGGGGTGAGGGCACAGGAGTATAAGGGGGGCGCAGCTCATCCCTTTACAAGAAGCTGGGCTTTTCTGCCTGTGGTCTGTTTGCCCAAGAAACTGAAGTGAACCCTTGGAGTCAAAGAAAGCTCAGCATGGATGGTGAGATGGGCTCTGGGCACTGGAGAAACTAGCCTCGCATTTTCTTTCCAGATCGCCTCAGTTGTAAAATAAAAGAGAACCTTTTTGTGGAGCTCATTAAAGCTGGAACTCAGAGCAAAACCTTGAGGAGGAAAGAAAACAAGGAAGGAAAAGGGGGGGCCAAGATCCACAGGGTCGTGGGGCACAGCCCCCCGGTGCTCGCTCTGTTTCTGCTCATTAATATAGGCCGTTAGAAGGGAGGCTGACATTTACATCGCAACGTATTTTGTGTGAGCCTCAAGTGAGGGCCAAGGTGAGAGGAAAGCAGGGAGTGGGCCGTGTCCAGGGGGCTAGTAGAATGAAGGTCAGTCTTCTTCAGGGTCCTGCCCATCCTCTCTTCCCATCACCAGCTGATACTGATTCTGGTCTCTCACCCCATCATTGGAGTAGAGGCTTGAGGAAAAAGGCTCTTAGGGGTAAGGGGCTCCCACCCACCCAGGCAAGAAGCTGTGCCCCCTGCCCCACTGCTCTAATCATCCTCATGCCTCCTCCCCATCTTTCTCTAGCATGGAAATGTGTGACCAGCATAACAACATCACCATGTGCCCCCTGTGTGACCGAACATGCAGCTACTGGAAGCTAAGCTCAGCCTGTGCCACGGCTCGAGCCAGCCACTTCTTCGACAACCCAGCCACGGTTTTCTTCTCTGTCTTCATGGCCCTGTGGGGTAAGTAGGCCCTGGGCCTCTCCTTGACTTAGGTGCTTGGAGGAGGCCCAGGTCAAGCATCCTGCTGAGGGCAGGGCTGCATTGGTTGGCCTGGGGCAGGGGGTTAGGGGGTACAGTATTTCATCATGTGTCTTTCCTCCTGAAATGGCCTTTGCTGCTTATGAAAAGGAAAGAGGCTGGTAGGGGCTTATTGACTGCCTAAGAGTCGTTTACGAATGGTTCAGAGGGCTACTGCTTGGTTTGTAGTCAGAAGACCTGACTTCTAATCTCAGCTCAGACTCACACTCTCTGTGTGACCTTGGGTGAGTCTGCTTAGTATCCTCTTAGACCTCAGTTTCTTCATCTGTCAAATGAGAGGTTGGGCCAGATGACCTGGGGCATCCCTCTGTTCTAAGTCTATTGAACTTGGTTTATTCCTCAGGCTATGCTCAAAGCACAGCCATCTTCGCACCTCTAGGACTAGGGACTGAAGTCACATCCCTCACTCAAGGTCCCCTGGGCCCCTGATTGACAACCCCTCCTCAGCCTCTGCCCATCAGCCTGCCCAGAGGGGAGCACGGGGCTACCTCCCATCCTCAGGACCTTGGGCAGAGGACAGAGGAGGGAAGGGAGGGGAGGTTAAGGAAGCCCTAGATGCCTGATTTGGGCAGGCCCACTTCAGCAGTCACTGTCCTCTGGTGGACAGAAGAACCTCTCCCACAGTGTTCAAGGGGTAGTAAAGCAGGCCACAGGCTCTCAGGACTGGGCAGGACCTGGGAGATCTGGCGGCTGCAGCCGAGGCCCCTGAGGCCCAGGGATGCGAAGGCACTGTGGCGCCTCCTGGGCATGTGTCAAAGGCCCTCACTCTCTGAGGATGAATTGTGCCTGTTTGTGCCAGAAATCCCACAGGGCTCAAGTCTCCGATTATTCCAAGTGTTGAATGATACTCAGAACCAAACAAACAGCCCAGCCCCATGGCTTAAGACTGTCCAGTCCTCAGAACCATTTGCTGCCCTGTCATTTTAACACACAGGGCAGCCACTTTGCTGATGGCTTGGAAAGTTCAAGGTACACAGAAGTTGTACAATTGAAAAGTAATTTGGAAAATGCTCAATGGTGAGAAAGGGAAGTGGCCACTGGTGCCCTCAGGAGGTGGGGCAGGAACATGCGCCAGAGGCGCCAACGAGTCTTTCCTTGGGTTGCACTATGAAGTGGGAGGTGTGGTGAGTCAGTGGGCCTGGTCTGTTCTGGAAGGCTCTGTGAGAGCCCCACACCAGGCAGCAGGCATTTTTAAAATTAACTTGTGTTTATTTTTAGTTTACAGCATTCATTGCCGTGAGATTTTGAGTTACAAGTGTTCTCCCTGTCTTTCCCCTACCCACCCCACCAAAACAGGGATCCCACTGCAAAGCCCCTTCTCCAATCTGCTCTCTCCCATGTCCTCCCCCATCGCCCCTCTGACTTTCCAGTAGGGCAGGATGGATCTCCCTACCCGAGTGCCCAGCAGGTATTTATTAAGCACCTGCTGTGTCCTGGGCTAAGTTCTGGGGATAGACAGAAAAGCCAAAAGACTCCCTCAAGGAATTCACACTCTAAAGGGGAAGATTTCATATGAATAATGTTGTGCATACAAAATACAGTGTAAAGTGAAGTGCTCTCATAGGGTTGTCTGGGAAAAACTTCCTGGGCTCAGTGGCATTGAAGCTGAGTCTTGAAGGAAACTGGGAGGTCATGAAAAGACCTAAATACCTAATAGGATTTTATATCTGATGCTAGAGAAAATAGGGACCCAGTGAAGCTCACTGAGGTAAGGTGAGGAGAGGTGAGAAGTGTGTGTGTGTGTGTGTGTGTGTGTGAGAGAGAGAGAGAGAGAGAGAGAGAGAGAGAGAAAGAGACGGAAAGATACATGGTTAGACCTGTGCTTTGTGAAGGTCACCAGTGACTGGATGGACTGGAGCAGAGAGAGAATTGAGGCAGGCAGACCCAACAGCCTTACCTTCAGGTATGAGATGACAAGGGCCTGTGGCAGTAGAGAGAAAGGACATCTATGAAAGATACTTCTGAGGTAGAAGCAATAGATCTGGCCCCAGACTGGACACATTGAAATACGAGAGAAGTTGGAGATGAGCCAGCCCAGTGGCTTAGCAAGATGGCGGGCCCTCGTGGGAGAGGGTAGACTTGGCTGGAGCAGGAAGGGAGGGGCAGGCTGAGAAGAGATAATGAGTTCAGTTTTAGACTTGTTAAGTTTGAGGTGCCAGCACCCAGGGCAGCACATCTAATTGTATCCAAGAAGTACTTAGTCATGTGTGACTCCAGGTCAAGTGGGTTAAGGCTAGATATGGATACTGAAATCATAGAGATGAGTGTTGGATCCCTAGACTGATGAGACCACCAAGTAGAATAATATGAGGGGAAAGAGAAGTATGCCTTGATAGAAACCTAGGGAACGTCTGTGGTTAATAAGCATGACCTAGGTGAAGAAGCAGCCCAGGAGGCAAGAGGGAGTCACACAGGGAAGAGGAGAAGCAGGAGAAAGCCTCCTGGCCCAAATTGGAAGAGGGTGAGCATGTCAGGAGGAGAAGATGATCTCTGGGGCCAAAGGCTACTGAGAGATCAAGAAGGAAGAAGGTTGAGAAAGCCAGAAAGACACCATGGGAACTTTAGAGAGAGTAGCGTCAGGTGGGATAGCAGAAGCTGATGGATATTTGATTGTAGAAGTAATAGAGAAAAGGGAGGAAGGAAGAGAAAGGCCAGTGGCTTGCTCAAAGAGTTGAAGAAGGCCATGACAGACAGAATGATCACTGATGGCCTTGTTTGGTCAAGCGAGAACTTTTTAGGGCCGGAGGAGACATAAATATGGTTCTAGGCAGCAGAGAAGGAGATAGTTGGCTGGGAAATTGAAGATTAGTTGGAGAAAGGAGTTGATAGAAGAAGCAGTCTACCAGCAAAGATGGAAGGGGTCGATCCCTTGTGCGTGTTGAGGAGTTTGCCTTGGGAAGAAGAGCCACATCCTTCTGTGAGACAGGGCTGTGTCTTGAGCGATGTGAGGAGACAGGAAGAAGTGTCCTTAAATTCATTCCTCCACCAAGGGCCCATGACTTTGTAGAGTGACAGCCCAAAACCTGCTGGGAATATAGCTCCACTCCTTCCAAAGCCCAGAAGTTCATTTTCACCCAGGAGCTGATGTCCAAGAACAACAACACTCAAGTGTGAAACAGCAAAGAGCAGCCAACGGGAAACTCCAGGGCCTTCCTGGGGTTGATCTTTAGAAGAGCCAGTTGGCTAGGAGGATAATGGCCCGAATGCAGGGGTGCTTCCCTGGACCAGTCCCAGCCCCGCACCTAGGACTCTGCTTTCCTTTCCCACTGTCCCGTGTATCAAAGTTATAGGTTCCTGGTCCTTGTCAGTCCTCTGCCTCTCCTAAGCTCTAATCTTCAAGGACAGAGCCTGCATCTGCATGAGATGAGTCTCAACAAATGTCTGTTGAGTGAATGAATGAGAGAGTGAGTGAATAAATGAATGAATGGGATTCTATATGTATTTATTCTTCTGGGCTCTCTCTACCCAGAAGTGCTGGAGCCTCAGGCCTTTCCCTTTTGTGAGTGCTGAAGGAATGGTTGACCGCTTGTGTGGAGGGGTTGATGGAAGGATTATGTCAGACTGGGAAAGGGGAGACTTCATCTGATAGATCAGGGTGATGCAGGCAGCCTGTGGTGAAGGTTCTGGAGACAGTCACATGAGGACCAAGTGAAGGAACTTGGGAACATTCAGGCACAGGGAGAGTTGTCTTCAGATCTTTGAAGGGCTGTCTGTCGTGCAGGGAGGGCCTGGGCAGAGGACAGAACAAGGAGCCCTGGGGCAGACTGCAGAGGCAGGTTTAGGTTTGGGATGGGGAGGCCTTCTCTAATGATGAGGACTCCCAGAGTAGAGGAGGCAGCCTTGGGAGGTCTCCCTCCTCATCCCCCTACTCTCTACCTGGCCTCTGGTGACTCACTCTTAAGGACAAATAGAGTCAAGGATGTGCCCCTGTTCTCACTGGGCCCCTCAGCCCCTCCTCCTTGGCCTGTTGTTGATGGAATTGTCCCCAAAGACACAGCTGGATAAGGATACAAAAGGCACCCATAATGATAGGAAGAAGTTTCCAGCCAACAGAAAAGTCTCTGGGTTTTAGGCAGAGGAGAAACACCTGACTTTCCTGTCTTTTCTAATTCCTTGAGCTGTATTCTAAGCAACTGGTCCCGGGGGAAGTCAGGGGACAAACACCGAGCTTAGGAATGAAGCACTTCATCCAGGCTTTCAATATCTCAGGCTGAAGCCACCCAGTTACCCAAGGGCTGCAGATTTAAGTGTTGAGGAAAGGTCACCCCCCACTGAGAGAGTTCTCAAGAGTGAGGCTGGATCCCAGTCACTGTAGCTTTCTGAAAATGTATCTGTGCCTTCCCATTCCTGGGTCTGTAGCATGCCACAGAGAAACCTGCTGGGCCCATCTGTGGAGATTCGGGGTGGAACAAGGCCCTGGGGGCTCAGCTTTCTCCAGGGAACCCTTCTGCCACAGCCATCATTTGCCATAGGGAGGCGAGCTCTTCCTGGGTATCCTCTGAGAACAGCAGGGCCTCTGAGGCAGGTAGATTAAAACCTAAGGTTGTTTGTTGCAAAGTGAGCACACAGAAGACACTCTCCCAGGGCCCCCAAATTACTCATAGTGCACTCCTGCGCTGGTTATCCTCCTGTAGACAAGCACAGTCAGGTAGTGTCAGAGGTCACTTCATCATCAATCAAACATTACTAAGTACCCATTCTGTGCCAGGCTTCTGCCATAGGTCCTTCCCTCCAGGAGCTCACATTCCGTTGGGGAAAACAACATATATGCAGCCCTAGACATGTCACATCTAAGCTGCTACATCCTGTGTTTAAAGCCCTATGTCTATTGTTGCTCTTATTTCTTCTCAACCAAATTATTGGCCAAGTCTCTTCTCCAGACCGTAGCTCACTGCCAGTGAAGTGAGGAAGAAAAACATTTTAACAGGATCTAATGGAAAGAAAAACAAATTCAGTCATAACTGTGAATGTGAATGGATGGAACTTGCCCATAAAATAGAGGACAGTGGCTGAATAGATTATCCATTAATTATTTATATGGAACACACTTAAAACATAAAGGTTTAAAGAGTTAAAATGAAAAGGCAAAACAAAATTGTGATTAGTTTGTTTTTTAACATTGCTAGATTTTATCTCAGACAAGGAAACATAAAATATAAATACGTTTCAGAGACATTGTTTCTGAAACATATCTGTTCAAGAAGGTAAATTACATTGCGCTTAAATGTTCCATAGATAATGAAACAATGTCATTCTTAAATATTTTTCTATGTATGTATGTGTGTGTATAGTGTTTGTATTTGCATATACACACATACATACACACAAAATGGTATGACATCTAAATACTTGAAGGAAAAACAAACTGAATAATACCTTGTCATTGTCAGTAATTATTGGGAGCTCCAACTTATCTCCTTCAGCTTGGGCAACTCTTAAGAAAAATATAAACCCCCCTCTAGCTAACCTGATTGCTGTCCCCACCCCAGCTCCATCCACAATATCTTTTGGATTGGTTACTCATAGATTCAAAGGATTTTAGTAGTTGGGAGGGACCTTAACAATATTTTCTCAGCACCATGACTTCAGATTCATCCCTACCCCTGCCACCTCAAAAAGACTCTCTTCTCTGCAAAAAATATGTCCTTCTCTACCTCCTTCCAATATTCTTAAAATACATGTCTTCCATTAGGCAAAACTGAAAGCCACCTTCTCCATTATTCCTGAAGCCTCTGCATAGAGTGTTCTGTGCCTTTGAAGTCTCTGCTACTTTTTGGTTTGGGTTTTAGTTTGGTTTGAGGATTTTTTCATACAAGTTTAATGCAATGGTAGTTGGGGGAGAATGATGCAATTCAACTCAATTTAATTCAACAAACATTTCTCCTATTTGCTTTAACCAAGCAGAATCTACTCAGCATAGCTCATAGCCCTGTCACGTGATCCTTCAGTTAACATACATGCATTTTTTCCCCCTGAGAACCAACTATGTACTCTATAAATCCAGTAGACTCCCAAATTGTCTTTAGAAGGAAAGATCTCTGCCCAACTTTTCAGCCTCCCCCCCCACCCAATGTAGCTCTCATCTTCCTTTCCAAACTCATTTCTATTGACTTTCCTTCGCTAGACAAATTGGACAACATACTGTTTCTCAGACTCCATGTGCCATCTTCTGTCTCCCTCTGAGCCCTTGCCCAGACTGACTTGGAATACTTCCCCTCCTCACCTCTGTCTGACCTTGAGGGATTTTTGATGTATCCATCACACTGAGGTCCTACTGCACCTCCTTCCCAAAGAAAAGAGATCCATCTGTTCTGGCCTAAAACATGTCACTTAGACTGCAGTAACATGTCACTTAGACTGCAGTCAGTCCTCAGGGAGTTTGGCTTATAATCAGAGAGTTGAAGCTCCATTTTCTCCTGTTCTTTGACTCATTAAATCCCCACTCTCACACCTCTAGAAACAAATTTACTCATAATTTAGGTTATGACTCACTTCTAGGGTTTCCCTGCAGAGGGAGAGTCAAAGATAGTCTATGTATGGATTGCTGTCAGGTGTGAGACAGATGATTTATTCCTACATACAAAAGAAATGCTAGATATAAAAGATTCCTAATTTATTTATATTTTTCTCTTTCTTTTTTGGCTTTTTGGAGGGGGGAGGGCAGGGCAATTGGGGTTAAGTGATTTTCCCAAGATCCTATGGCTAGCAAGCATAAAGTGTCTGAGGCTGGATTTGAACTCAGGTCCTCCTAACTCCAGGGACAATGCTCTATTCACTGCGCCACCCAGCTGTCCCTCTTCTAGGTCATATTAGCAGAATATCTTATTCAGTAACTTGACTTCCAACTACTTAACACCTTGCTGAGGGGCTGATTTTACTTAAACTTCATTAGATTCTAAAATGGTTGCAACACTGCTAATTAGACATCTTCCATTTCACCTCCACTTTACACTGTCCAACCTCCCAGTACATCTCTGGGTAAAATGTGAGACTTGGGTCAATCCTCTTGCTGCTGTTCATCCTCTCCAATGCAGAAATTACCACTGCCATCCTCCAGATATGGTCATTTAGAAGCCAGAGCTACCAGACCTCTCCAAGGTTGCCTCCAAGCCTAGCTACAATCAACCTGAGAATAATGTCACCTCCTCAGGAAAAGAAAGACAAAATATAAAAAGCCTGCAGGGGTCCAGGCACAAGCTTCACTTGTGGAATCTGTGCTTCCCGTAGGAACAGCATCAGGGTCAGGGCAAAGGGCACTGCCCATCCTGCCCCCTCATCTTTCATTAGGTCTAGAGACAGAGTATGACTCCCTGCCGTGGATAGGAGTCCAGGCAAAAAGGAGCAAGGCCAACTAAAAGCTGTCTTTTCTTTTACAGAAAAGCAGACATGCCTCTGCTGTTGTCACAGAGAAGGGGAAAGGGCTAAGGTACCACTCAGGGTTCACTATATCTCACCCAACTGCCTAGTCCTCCCAGCGTTGAACTACCACGAGGACAAGCAAGTGGCAGGAAGGCAGCTTCCAGTGTGCTCCATGGCCAGCAACCCCTGTATTTGTTCAAAATCCTTCTCTGCCTTCAAGGCCAAGCTGAGGGACTACCTCCTCCATGAAGCCTTCCTACTTTTTCCAACTATTAACATTCTCTTTCTCTTCTCAGACTATTTTAGGAAATTTCACCTTTGTCTTAACCCTTTCAGACTTGGTGTTCTACAATAGCTCTACCACATTTCCTCACCATTCCCCCAGGAAAACATAAGCTCCCCTAGGCCAGGGCCTGGGCTATTTTTCATCTTTGTCTCCCATCACAGCACCTTATACATAACAGGCATTTCATCCGTGTGTACTCTCTGCAAGCCATCACAGGCCCAAAATTGCGTGTGTTGGCAGGTAACCAGAGGGAAATTAACAAGTGGGGAAAAAGGGGTTTTGTATCCACTCCTTAAGGGTGTGGTGGAAGGAACAGGCTGTCAGGACTGGTGGTGAGGCTGCTGTGGGGCTTCCTCCCTGTCTCCACCCCACCTCCTTAGCTCCTAGGGGTCCTGATCCCTGCCCTCAGTGCAGATCAGGCATGAGAAGCGTCACCCCAAATGCCTGCACTTCCTCACTGGATCCTCCCCAGTCCAGTCCATTTTCTACTCATCTTCATCTATAACAGGCATAGTTTGGTCTCTTCCGTTAGACTGTAAGCTTCTTGAGGGTGGGCTTTTTCTTGATAGCCCCACACCTAAAATACCCTGGCTCTGGGTAAGAGCTTACTAAGTGTTTGTTGATTATTTGACAGAGGTACTTCTATGGGAAGGCAGACAGGTGAACACCCTGACGGGCAGTGCTGCCTTTTCAGGATGGCATTTAGGCAAAGGAAGCTTACTTTCCAGGGGCTTCCAGTCCAGGAGAAATGCCTTCTTCATCCAGGGATGCTCAGACACCCAGGGAGCTCCCAGAGAGGAGCAGTTAAATCCCTTCTTCCTTTCTACCCTTCTAGAGAAGGCCTGGACTAGCTTCTGGTCTTGATAAGCACTGTTTAAGGCAGGTCCCAGCCTCTTTGTCACTGTGGGAACCAAGTTGGATATTTAGGGTGGCAGATGAATCACCTCCAGCCTGCTGCATTCCATAGTGCTGCCAGCTGGCCCCTAGGCTGAGACAATTGATAGTAGTCACAGAAATTTGTTCCAGTCACTCTCACTTTGGATTGGTGGCCCCTGGTGACTTTCAGATCAGACTGGATTTGTCATCAGAGGACCCCGGTTCAAATCCTAGCTCCACCCCCCCACCCTACCTAAGTAGCCCCTCCTCAGTCTCCCCTATAAAATGAGAGACTTGCATTCAATGGCCACTATGGTCCCTTTCAGCTCTAAAACTGTGAGTGGAACAGCCCCTAGTCACCACTGGTGTTTGTCCAAGCACTTTAAGAGTAGAAAAACTCTTTCCCATAGAGTATTTACTTTGATCTTTGTGAATAAAAATAATAATCCAAGGAGATGGGTACTGCTTGCATCATAGCCCCATTTTATAGATGGGGAAAACTGAGACCCAGAGCTTCTTGTCTCTTTTCACAGAGCTAGTGTCTGAGATAAGACCTAAACCCAGCTCTTCCAGGCATTGAATCCACCTGTCTATCCATGATGCTATGTTCTTTCTCATTTGAAAACTGTTTAATGCATTGAGTTACCTAATGGGGCTGCTTAAGATGAACCCAAGGTTCTGGGATTCTCAGGATCCATTTTCTGACATTCCCTGGTCATGGGCTGTTAACTGCCACATAGAGTCCAGGAAACTGAACACCAATGGGTGGGGTTTGGTCTATCTGTCCCTCCTTAGAGAAACCATGTTCCAAGATGGGACTGTATCTCTTCTTCCAAGGCCTGCCCCAAGATCCTGGAGCCTTGAATGGAATTTAACAAGTTAGGACACACTACACTCCCCCCCACCCCCAGCTGAGGATTTAGGGCAGATCACATCGTGGTTTTTCCACCATAATTAAAAGGCAAAAGATGTAATTGGTGTGAATGCTAATTAAGAGACTAAACGGGTCCTTTTCCTCATGACTCAGTAAGAAGATTGTAGGTTTGAGCTCTTAAACGAATCCATCCTTCCAGCCCCAGTGAGGAGGAGGCCAAGTCGGAGGACAGGTGAGAGCCACCAAGCTTAGGCGGCCTCAGAAGCCCAGGATCTCAGAGCTCCCCCAAGGCTATCACAGGGTAGCCCGCACATGAATGAGAATCCACTGCACGGCAAAAGTCACCACCAGGTTTCTGCTTGTGGACCTCTGTGGGTGGGAAGGAGGTGAGGGTTCCACAAACCCCAATCTGCCTCTGTGAATGTCCTCCCCCTCCCACTTTACTCCTGGCTTTGCCCGCCTGGGGCCAATCAGCACTAGGCTGGCTAATCCCTCTCTGTCTGGTGGCCCTGCAGATACTTAAGCTGCCTGTATTCCCTGCTCCTGAGTCTTCACCAGACTAAACATCCCCGTTTCCCTTCTGCTGATCCTCAAATGGTGTTGACTCCAGGCCCTTCACCATTATGGCTGGCTTTCTCCACATAGCCTCCAGCTTATCAATGTCCTACCTGAAGAGTGGTATCAGAAGTGAAATGCCATACTCTTGGATGCTAAACTAACTTTCTTGAGTCATGTTGAGCTTGTGGTCCACTAAAACCCCCAGGTCTTTTTCATATGGACTGCTGTCCAGTCATGCCTCCCCTTCTAGAAGGAAGGAATTGCAAGACCTCTGGGCAGTCTATTATTTCTCCTTAGTGATATTATTTGGCCTAAATGCAATGCCATTCAGTGCCTCCCCTCTTCAATGTAACAAATATTTATGAAGACCCTACTATGTGCCAGGCACTGGAGGCACAAAGACAAGAGGCTTGCCTTCTGGGAGTTCCTTTTTACTGGACACCAAAAGGCACAGTTCTGATGCTCTGGGATGTGCCTGTCAAGGCCTCTAGGGGGCGCAGTGAGGGACAACCAAGATGGAGGATGGTCATGGCTACTGCTGGGTGGGGGCAGGGAGGCAGAGGGGAAGTAGAAGGGTGGGGGAGGGGTCATGGAGGGATACTGAGGCAAAGGCCCAGATGAGCACAGGAGGGCATGGGCATTTTTTCCAGAAGGGGCCAGTCTAGGTTGGAGCTGTGGGTGAGCCGGGAGGGCCAGCCTGAGGTCAGCCAGCCTGAGGTCAGCCAGCCCTGGGCCAGAGCCTTTGGATTCCTTTTGCTCCTCCTAGAGGCAGTGATGGCAGAAAGGGAGGAGCTTGGCTCTCCCCCACTCCAGACTGACTTTTGTTTCTGCACAGACTGAATGGAGGACATTGTCCCCACCTGTTGGACCACCCTTTGCCCAAGTGTCTACTTCCTGAAGTGTCACAGGCTTTGTTATTCACCTGCTGAGGAAGGTTGGGGGAGGGGCCTGGCTTGAGCTTCAGCCACTGATCCTTAATGCGACCTTGAGAAAATCCTTCCATGAGTGTTGGTTTGATCTGAGAGTTCAGATGAGTGCAGGACCTGGCCTGAAAAGGGCAATCTTGGCGAGGCAACCCCGTGATCAAGCCCACCTCAGAGTGGGGGATGGAACGGGGTGGGGGTGGGGCCCACGATGGCAGGGTGTTAAAGAGCCGGTTGTTAAATTTTCGGTGGGAGCATTTACACCCTGAAAACCAACGATTGCTTGAGATCAGGGCTTGATTTCTTGTTTTACCAATTATCTAGGCTTAAGACAATGATGAAGAGCCTGTTAGCGGCGCAGCGGAGCCTCGAGTGTGGCGTGTGCTTTCTTTTCTGGCAAGCCAGTGATTACACGGGCGCCAGAAAGGCCCCTGGTCACGGGTGATCATCTAGAACACTCACTGAGTGTTTGTGTTCAACAGTTCGATTCTGTTTCGAAGAAAAGTTTGATTTTGAAATGGAGGATTTCTAGAAGCAACTTCCATGTAAAAATAAAAGCATCAGTGAAACTTAAAATATGAAGGAGAGAGGGGAAGGAAGTAAGACGGGAGGGAGAAAGAAGGGAAGGAGGGTGGTAAGGGAGGCACTGTTCTGGGGTTCAAGGGAGGCCTGAGTGGAACCTTGATTTTTAGACCTTTCTGCCCCCCAGTTACTACAACTTGCCTGCTTTTGCTATTGCTGGCTCAAATTGCATGTTATGTGTGAGACTCCGAACTCCCAAAGAGCTGGCACAGTCCCAGAAGCAAGTCAGAATTACAAGACTTAATTGTCACTGAGTCGCTGTGTGACCTTGGGCAGGTTGCTTTCTGTCTCTGGCCTTACATTCCCTCTGCCCCCCATGAAGATTCTGGCCTGCATTGTCTTTGGCTCACCCATCCCTGACATCCACAGCACGGCTAGGCCCCTGCTTGCTTTATACCATCCAAAGCCAAGTCCTTGAGAGTTGGAGATCCTGTGACAGGCATGTGGCTGGTGTTTGGACAAGAACCCCCTGGCCTCAGGCAGCTCCTATTTGTGGGGTTTCTCTCCACTGCTTGTCTAACATCCACCCTTTTGGTCCCCTCACCTGGCCACAGGTGAGAGAATCCATAAAATATGGAGATGGCAGAAAGCCCAGAGTCAGGTGAGCAGGCAAGGCTGCAGCCCACAAGTTTAAAGCATCTAAACCAGGGGAGAGCTTCGACGCAGGCAAACAGATGAGGATGTACAGCTGCAGGGCAGCTCAGGCTGCCAAGAGGCCCATGAGGCTTTCAGATTTGCCCCCATCCTTTACACACATTATCTCATTCCAGCCTGATAACAACTCCTTTGGATCAGGATTTCCCATTTTACAGATCAGGAAAATGAGGCCCAGTGAGCTAAGTCATTTGCCCAGAGGCAGGTTTCAAGCCAAGGTCTGCAGTCCTCTAGCCACTAGGCTAGACCAAGATTCCTCCTGGAGCTATCTTTCTGGAGAGTCTGCTCTCCAGACTGCCTTTCAAAGATTCCTTTAATAAGACTGCGCGTAGGCACAGCATGGACCAGTGAGTAAGCACATTTCCAGTTCAGTTCAGGCTTAAGTCTTCTATGTGCCATGCAGGTCCTCAAGGCAAAGAAAGATAAGAGACTGAAGAGAGAGAAGAGAGATGACACAAACCTGGAGCTTGCAGGGGGGAGAAAGGCAGGCAGCTGGTGTTCAGTGAGACTTGAAGCCCTTGGAGGGCAGGCACAATTTCTTTGGTTCTTTTGTTGTACCATGCCCTGGCCAAGGTTAAGTGCTTAACACATACTGATACAATTCCATGAGTGTAAGCCCAGGGCCCTGCCCTCAGAGTCACTGTTTGGGGGCTGATGGCAGCTTGAAGAGCCTAAAAGGATCGACAGTTCATATATAAGGGAATCTTGGGTTCAAGCAATGACTGCCAGGGCTGCTCAGAGACAGGAGCTTTCAGCAATGGTGACTCAATCATTTGGGTAGAACAGGGAATTCAGGATGGAAACATATATGAAATGAGTCTGGAGAGGTGTGTTGGAACCTGATGGGGGAGCTCCCTAAAAGCCAGGCTAAAGAGCAAGAGAGGAGGGAGCAGTCAGCAATGGGGTAACATAGTCAGACCTGTCCTTTAGCAATATCTATATGGCAGGTGTGGGGAGGATGGGCTGGGAGATGCAGGAGAAACAGTTGGCTGTCACAATGGACCAACAGAGTTACTGAGGGTCTGACACAGGGAGGTATCCATGAGAGTGGATGGGAGGAGACTGGTGTGAAAGAAATGATCATCATAGAAGCAACAAGATTTGACAATTGATTGGAAGTGGAGGAGTCTTCACGGTGATGAACCTGGATGGCTGCAGGGATGATATTCTCAAGAGACTGAGGAGCATTCAGAGGTAGGGCAAGTCAAAGGGAAAGACTCTGAATTCCAGTTTGGCCAAGTTGAGTTGGAAATGCATATAGGACAGGACGTCTAGGAGAAGAGTCCAGTGGACTGTCCAAAGAGGTCAGTGCCTGATGCCCAAGGAAGAGGCCTATGGCAAGATACCTTGATCTGGAAGGCAGCTCCATAGAGGTGATAATTGACCCATGGAAATTGGTGAGTTCTTCAAGATGGAGGGGTTTGTAAATAAAGGATAGATGTGTGTCCAGGCTCCAGACCTAGGCAACAGCCATTCTAAGGCCAAGAGACAGATGATCATCCATCCAAGGAATTGAGAAGGAGCAATGTTCAGACAGATGGGAAGAGGACCAAGATAGCCTTGCTACAGAAGCCAAAGGAAGAGTCTGTCAAGGTGGGGGATGTGGGTGACCAATAATATCAAAACTGCAGAGGCCTCAAGTGGAATGAGGACTGGGAAAAGGCCATTGGATTTATCAGTTAAGAGGTCACTGGTGGCCATGGGAGAAGAGTTTTGAGTCCAGTGGTGGGTCTGGGAGCCAGTCTACAGGGGAATGAAAAATGAGCAGTGAGAGGAAAGAAAGGACAGAGTGATAGCTTGAGGGGTCAAGTGAAGGGTCTAGGTTGTTTGAAGGACATAGGAGACTTGGATGTTTGCAGACAGATGGGGAAAGAGTTCATAGGTAGATGTATAAGGTGACTCAGTTCCACCCCTCATGGGACTTAGGAACATAAAACATGGATAAAAATAACCAGAGACTGTGGTGAGTGCCTCAAGAGGAGGACTAAGTGCTTTGGGGTGGCTTCCAGCTGGAGATACCAGGGAAGGCTTCGAGAAAGATCAGGGTCTGGGAATCTGGGCTGGGCTGGTGAGGCTGAAAATGGACCATCCCAGGGCCTTGGAAATGCAAAGCTGACCTGGGCCAGTCAGGGGGGAGGGTTGCCCTAATGACTCACTTCAGCCTCAGCAGCCAGTGTCGAAATAGGGCCTTCTAAGCTGCTTGAAGTGGGCTTTGATGGCCCTACAGACAGCAACAAAATTGCCTGTGAATCTGACTCACTTTTTTCTCCACTCTGTCCAGCTGCCATGTTTATGGAACACTGGAAGAGAAAACAGATGCGGCTCAACTATAAATGGGACCTGACTGGGTTCGAGGAGGAAGAGGTCAGTGCCCTGGATGCCCTGGCTGCATCTCTACCCTTCTTGCTTCTGAATTGCTGGGGAGTTTGTAGGCCCCAAAACAGCTCAGCCCATCCACCAGCCTTGTGTGAGTGTGGCATGGGATAGAAAGTGATCCCTGTCCAAGGGCTGAAGGAAAATCCTCCACATGGTCTCTTTCTGAGCTCATCTCTGGTTGTGTTGGAAGCATGTTTGGTTGCCAGGGAGACCTGCCTCATGTATGTGCAGGAATGCTTTGGACATCCACACTAGTGGGACACTGTAGCCTCTGGTGTGGTCATGGAGATTCCTGTCTACTCAGACTCCCTCCGTATTCTGGTTAAGGTGCTAAAAGCAGGGCCTGGGCCATGTGATGCAAGCCAGCCCACCCATCCAGGCGTGCCCACTGACCTTGCCAGGGTAATAGGAGATGAAAGGCTCACAAAGGAGGCCCAAACCTCCCTCTTCTGGCCAGCTGGCTGATTAATGTTTCTACAGTTGGGTGTGGTTAACAGCAAGGGGGTGGGGAGAAGTTGGAAATACTGAAGGGGACAAAACCCATTGGCCCCTTTGGGATCTAAAAAAAGGAGGGAAGATTCAAAGTGTAATTATGGCTTCATGGAAGGGCTTGAAGCCAGAGTTCTCATCTTCTCCCGGCATCTGAGGAGAAATACCCCCTTTGACTCATCCCTAATTGCTGGTTTCCTCGGGTACAGGCCTTCAGATCTTGTCAGATGAGAAAATGGGATCATTTATTAGAAATGTTTCTGGCACAGACCCCAAGGCCTCAAGAGCTCCCACCAAATGCCACTCCTGTGACCTCATGAGTTCCTCTGTACATCACAACAGACTGAGTTTGTTAGTTCATTCATATGGTTTTTAAACCCTTAGAGGCATTTGGGTTATGATGAAGAAGTCTCCTTTGTGTCTAAAAACATCCAGATATATCTAGGGACACAAAAGCTTTCATTTCACCTATTTCAGTGGAGAGTGACCTTGAGGTCATAGGCACAAATAGGATTTTATCACATTGTTTGATTTATTCCACAGGGATCACATAATCCCCAACACACCCCTCATTGTTCTCCAAAATGCGCCCCATGCTTGTGCCCTAGGCTGAAGGTATTATCTGGGTCTCTACCCACAAACAAACACAGCTTGTGAGCCCCCACTGGTGTGCTTACATCTACCATCTGTCCAGAAGACAAGATGGTTTGTCCCAAAAAAAGACATTTAACTAAATAACCTGGAAATTGGTAGATGAGAAATGATCCCCGCTATGTGAGCACACTCTTCCGTAAGTTACCACAGAAATATTGGGGCAGGGTACACATGTAAATAAACATGTGGCTGGAGAATATACATGGAACACCTGTGTAGGACATGCTATGGGCAGGAAACTTGAGTAATGGATCGTGCATGCCAGGAACCCAAGGGGTTTGGGCACATGTGAGGAGACCAGGTGTGTGCATTATAGGTACAAATGGATGAAGCTTTATCATATGAGATTGCACCGGCATTTAGTAAGCTGTTGCTTGGTGCCAAGTACTGTGCTAAGTGCTGAGATACAATGGACTCCCTTTCTAATGTAAGTTAGGAAGATTCTGACTCTTTGACCTGATTGGGGTGAAGAGAAGAGGGGAATTGGGAGAAGGTTCCTCTTCACCCAGAGCTGTGCTTGGCATGGCTGGGTCCTGAAGCATTTTTGACATGTTGTGCCTAATGGACAACATGGCATCGTGGTCAGAGGTGCTGGATTTTGGGTCAGCAAGGCCAAACCCAACCTCTCCCACTTACTACTAACTGTGTGGCCCTAGACACAGCAACCAAAACCTCGGCTAACTAATCCTCCAAGACTCTAAGTTATAAGTGGGTCATCTTCTTTGTAGGAAGATTCTGTACCAGGGCAGTTACCAGTGCTTGGTGTGCCTTCAGAATGGGAAATTTACAATAGGGAAATGATGCTCCAGAGAAGAAAAGGTTCTTGAGTCCTTTATAGGCTACTGTACCTAGAGACAGAGCTGGAAGGACAGGACCTTAGAGGCCCAAGCCCCTCACTTGACAGGGGGAGGAAATGGGTCCAGGGTGTTGAAGGCACTCGGGTCACTAAGCTGAAGGCCCAGACTGAGCCCAGGGCCTCTGGCTCCAGAGGCCAGGCTCCAGGCCACACTGCTGTGATGAGGATGGAAACAGTTGAGTGGCTTCAGGCTCCACGAGTGTCTCCCACGTGGACTTCTTGAGGGTAAGCCCACTCTCCCTGCTAGACAAGAGAGGAGTGAGACGTTAGCGTCCTCAGGTGTTTTGTGTCCCTGGAGGTTTGGGCACCACTGGCTAAGGATAAAATCAGGAAACAAGAGGCATATGGAGTCTCATTACTCAGCTCGTGCTTCCTTCACATTAGCCTGAAGTATTTAAACACATCACATCCTCTGGGAGGCTCCAACATGGAATAAAGATGATTTATTCCAATGATTCCCTAAACAATGACTGGGGATTTGACAGGCGCCAGGGTGGAACCTTCCCTGGCCGCCCCTTTTGCCCCCATTCCAGCTCCACTCTCCCTGGCTTTCTGACTTCTAGGCAAAAAGACAGATTGCAGTTTTTAGTGGGTGTCTCCCCTAAGCCCGTTGAAGTAATTCCAAATTTGTGTTTCTTTCTTCCCCCCATTTTACTGATCCGTGAAGGAGACCGTCAAGGTTTGGAACTTTTTGTGAATCCATTCCCTTCTCCCGCCCTGTCTCCCTGCAGAAAGGGACTGTGCGCTCACCCCTGATGCTCAGCCGTCATTTCACCTCCTTTCCTGCTTCTGACAGAGCCCTTTTTGGTGGGCCCCTTTGCCCAGTAGCCAGGCTGCCTTTCCTGCCAGCGATGGCCTATCTTAACCTTCAGCCTCCCGTTCTCATTTCTGTTCTTCAAGCTGGTTCAAGCCAAGCGCCTGCCTTTAAATCTGGGAGTCAGGGAGGGGGAATTGGGGGGTCCTTGCATCTGCTGGTGCTTGCTGAGGCTCCTCTTTTCTCTTCTGATGGCTGTATGGCACTTGTCTCTGGCTACCATTTCTATGGTGAGTGAGTTCTTTCACTGCCTGGGGTTTGATGCCAGGAAACAGAAACTGCCCCCAGGACGGGGCGGGGGCAGGGTACTCCTCTCCTCCATTGCTAGTGGGGGAGGATTCCCAGGAACCTACAAGGATGAGGGCCAGGGAAGAGATGGGGGGCGGGGGGTCCAAAAGGCACAGCTCTGACCTGGCACCAACCTCCAGCAGCTCTGCGAATTGGGCAGGCACACACCTGACCCAAATCTAGAGAGCCATTGGCCATGTGTTCATATCTGGGCTGGCCTGGCATTTCTGCTTTGTAACTGAACTCGACACTGACTTTATTCCACAGGCTCACCCAAGGGCAGAGTACGAGGCCAAGGTTTTGGAGAAATCCCTTCGGAAAGATTCCCGACACAAGGAGGTAGGTGCCCCACGGCCATGGCAGTTCTCAGTAAGAGCCAGGATCCTTTGTGGCAAGTGCATTTTCTCAGGGAACTGAAGCTAGCCTCACCAGGCAAAGGGTCCTCCAGCTGTGAGCCCATCGGGATGCCTAGGAAGCCCCTGTGGCTTGCTGCCCCTGTGCCCCTGTCCCAGGTACTCCACAAGCAACGACCACAATAGCGAAGGTGATGCCACACAGACCTGCAGGTATGTACGTGGCTTTAAGGTCTACAAAGCATTTTACATAGAATATCTTCTCTGATCTTGGGGCCAGCCCTAGAAAGTAGATGCTACCATCACCCCAAGTTACAGATGGGGAGACTGAGACAAAATAACTTGCCCAGGGGCACGCAGCTAGTAATTGTCTGAAGCAGGATTCAAACTCAGGGCTTTCTGGCTGCAAGGCCAGTGACCTCAGGAAAGTGATGTTCCATGGAGAAAATACAGTGTTCATGCTCAAAAGTAAATACAAAATATCTACCCAGTAGCTCCAAAGTGTCGGATGCGGAGAGGAGAATAACAGGACAGGGGACTGGTCAGGAAAGACCCTTGGAGACTGAGGTAGCTGAAGGGAAGGAGGGGGGATGCAGAGGGCCCCAGGCCGGCACCTCTAGCTGTTCTGTGAGCTCCTTCTGGGAAGGCCGCCTAGAGCCATGCGGCCTAGTGCCACACTGCCTGGGGCCACCCCTTGGGGCCACGCCGGCAGGACGAGTTCTGGTTCTGTATGGCAGCCTATAGGCAGCACGGACCCCTGAAGCTCCTTGAACCAGAAGGTGCCCTGACCTCTGCCTTTCCCATACCTGGGTCTTGGAAGCCTCAGGATCCCACAGAAGGGCCCTAGGACCCTCAGCAAGCAGCCAGAATCCCACTGGCAGGAGGTGGGCCTGGCCCCACTGGATTTTGCCAAGAAGCCCCTCCTTCCCGAGCACAGCTCCCAGCCCTCCTGAGCAGCCATTCCTGTGCTAGGCACAGAGGTATAGAGAGCTTGGTTTCATTTCCACTGTCTCCCATCCCAGATAGACTTTTGCTAGTGACCAGGCCTTTTTTGCCTCTGACATCTGCAAGGAAGATTTTCTTCCTCAATGACTTATGAGCCTCCGCATTTGCTTGTGTCTGGAGAATGATAGAAACACCTAAAAAAAAGCTCACTATCTCCCCAGCCAGATTTCCCAGCAGACTTCCCAGGCGCTGCTCCAGGATGTCCATGGAGGAGTCAGGCTTAGAATTAGGTGCCCAGGCAGGCAGATAAAGGAAGGCTTTCTCCAGTGCCTGGGCCCCTTGCTGCTAATACAGGGCATCCTTGCCCATGTACTGAGTCAGATCTTCATGTCGTACATGTCAGTAAGCATTTATTAGGTCCCTACTTACTCTGTGTTAGCCACTGTGCTAATTGCTAGGGTTCCCTCCCCCCCAAAAAAAAGCCTGGTGAAAGCAGTCCCTGCTGTCAAGGAGCCCACAGTATGACGGGGAGTTTGTGCACAAACCAGATGGAGACCAAGGAACTGGTGATCATGTCAGAGGGAAGGGAAGCAGCCAAGACTTCGAGAAGGTTCAACAGAGACTTGGAGGAAGTCAGGAAAATTCACTAGGCAGGGAGAGGAGAAAGAGGGTGAGTTCTAGGACAGCAGGTGAGCATACTCAGTTAGGAGGTGAAGGGACCTGTTCAGGGAAGGGCTACGACACCAGTATCCCTGAGTCACCAAGTAGAGCCATAAGATTAAAGCCCAGGAAGAGGTAGGCAGTAGCAAGGGCTTTGAATGCCAAATAATATTTTATATTTGATTCTGGAGGCCATAGGGAGCCACGGGAGGTTATTGAGTAGTAGTGATATGATCAGAGCTGGGCTTTAGGAAAATCCCTTTTGTGACTGAGTGGAGGCTAGACTGGAGTGGGGAGAGACTGAGGCAGGCAGATTCCCCCCCCATCAACAGCAGTAGTCCAGGTATGAGGGGAGGAGGGTCTGTACCAGGCAGTTCCCAAGGGAGTTAGTGCAGAGTACAGCAGAAAGCACTGATGGCTGCAGGGAAGGGGGTCAGGAAAGACTCTGAAGGAAATTAGGACTCTGAGGCAGAAGCTGGAAGGACTGGCATGCCTTCCAGACAGAAGGAGCATCCTAGGCAAAGACCCAGAGGCAGGAGAGGATCAGTGGGGGAAGCACCTCAGATTGGGTATAAAGGGCTTGGGTTTGAATTCCATACATGACCTTGGGCAAGTAAGTGTCTTTTCCTCAGTTTCCTCACTGTAAAATGAAGGTGTTGGATTGAAGTCTGAGATCCCCCCAGCTCTAAATCTGTGATTATGTGCTCAGATCCCGGAAAGACTTGGCCTAGTCCAAAGCTTCCTCTAAAAAGAGAAAGGTGGAGCCTGTGGTCTCTGAGGTCCCTCCAAGTTCTAAATCCTGGCCTCCAGCATCAGGAGATGGAGTGGTTTCAAGCGTGGTGGCCACATCCAGCTCTGTTCTATGCTTGACCTTTCTTCCAAAATGTCTCTTCTGTGGCATTTCTTTTCAAAGTTGAGCACCTGCCATCTGTTCTTTGTTTAAATTGACCTGAACCAGAAATTAGCCGTGGAGCAAGCTCTCTGCTTGGGTTGTGCACATCAGTCGGGCAGGTGAAGATGATTAAGTGGGCCCTGGTGTCCACTCGGGTGACACTACAGCTCCTGGTCCCTTTTTTGTTATTCCTTCCCTCCCCCTGCTCTCAGAAGCCTGGACATTTGCCTCAGGAGACAGCAAACAAATGGAGAAAAAGTTAAGACAGGCATAGTGGGGGAATGAAATGGGCACATTTCCTTTCCTGAAGAAATTGAAATGTTGGGGCATTTGCTGAAAAGCAAAATCAATGATACCCATCATTCCCCACCTTAACCCCCTGCCACCAACCAGGTCTGGCTTCCCAGCCTTTTGTTCCTGATTTTCATGCCCATCTCGCACCCATGGAGAGCTTGGCACCACATGGCTGAGACCAGGATTTGTTTTTGAGAAGAGGGAGATGTTAGCAGTTCCAGAAGCATGACAAGTGAGCTTGACCCAATTGCTTGTGGGTCGTTTGCTTGGTTTGGGTGCACGTGTTCTTTTTAATGAACACGCGTGCCCCCTTGCCCACCTGGTATGTGTATCTCCCTTTCATCGTTTTCAGGAATGTCTTCATTAAACAGCACTTTCATAGCTGAAAAACCCCAGAGTCCTCCAGCCCTGTCCCGGAAAGGTGACCGGGTCAATGGCAGATTTCTAAACAACATTGCCTCCCATGCTTGATAACCATCTTATAGTGAAAGGGGTAAATTAACAGATTGAGATCAAAAAGAGTGCTTAGAAACTGGCATCATGATTGGCGAGGGTGGCAAACAGCATTTTAACCTGTGATGAGGAATGCTTATTTCAACTTGATGTGGTGGCAGCAAATAACTGGAATGGACAACAAGGCGAGCCAGGTTCCCCCAGCTTGGGAGGAAGTGGGCAAGAGCACCCCCTGGCCTCCCTTCTCTAGGACTGCCCCCCTGTTTTAACTCTTTGCATACACAAGCCTGCTTCCTGCCTAGGGCTGGCAGAATAGGGGTAAGTGACAACATGTTTATTTCATGTTACAGATCGATAAGGAGAAACTGACATGGAAGGACCGACTCCCAGCCTACCTGACCAACTTTGTGAGCTTCATCTTCATGGTAAGTGTTCAGGAAACCAAAGGGAGACCTGGGGACTTCTCCTGGCTGGGTAGGAATCCTGGACAATTCTATTAGGTCTTTCTGCCTGCCTCTGGAGAGACTGAGGCAAAACTGGAATGGTCCCTGCCCTGCAGGGACTCATCCCTTGTATAAATAAATAGGAAATATATGCGCTGCAAATTCAAAGTAATTAGGGGAGGGGAAGTGGTAAGAACTGGGGGATGGGATGGTAATAGGGAGGCACTGAAGGTTCTTGGCCAGAGGAGTAGCACGATCACACCTGTGCTTTAGGACTTTCAAACCCAAGACTCTAAGGGTGAAGCCATCAGTCCTGGACTTGCAGTAGGCAAGGGCACCTGATGGATACCTTGCCTAGTAGGCCTCCTTATGAGCCAGAATGGGAGCATTGAAGTTTATCAGCCCCTTGAGTTCTTGGTTTTTGGATGACTAAATCAGCTTCAGAATCAGCTTTTTGTCTTTGTCATGAGACCAGGTTCCCAGCTCTTAAATGTGCTCCTCAGGCTGACTCAGCACTAAAGGTCCTGTCTGGGCAAGGAAAGCTCACATTTCCATCTCCCTTTGAGGTTGGGGTGTGGGATCTTATGTGAATTTCACAGAGAGCAGGTCTTCCTTGAGACACAAAAAGGTGAACTGGCCCTGGGTCAACCACCCAGGAGTTGGCTAAAGGGGGATTAAAAGCCCGATCTCCCAAACTCTACCTCCAGTCCTCTCTTCTTTCCCCAACTCAGATCCTAAAAAGCAAAGGAAGCAGTCTCTCCAATTGGGTGGGATTCCGAGCATTGTTGGGATCCGCTGGTGAGGAGGACACTAATGGGAGGCCAGAGCTCCCTGCCTCCTGCCAAGGCTCTTGGTTCTCCGTACCTCTCATCACCCTCATCAGCAAGCAGGGTGGTGTTACCTTTTCTTGCATTCGCACCCACAAGGTAGAACTGCCAACTGCTGTCTGTATAGGAATGAGGAAGGTGGAAGAAAGCCTCTGACTCAGGAACAGCTATCTGATCAGGGAGGGTCTCCCCACAGGGCTCTGCTGAGAAGGGAAGGGCTCCAGGTACAATCTTTGTTCATCTCCTGAATCTCTTGGCGGCTTCTGTTCCTCTCCCTCCAGTTATCCCTCTTTCCAGACACCACAAACAAAAACAGGGCATGATTTGTTCTAATTCTTTTAAACCTATCTTAGGATATGCGTTTGCTGGTGAAAATAGTTACAGCAGTAAGAATGACAAAAAATGTATCGTGTTGAATGTAGCATTTCTTTTGATACTCACCATAGCCCTGGGATGGCAGCTGGGTGGCATCACAGTGGTGCTGGAGTCATTGCCATGAGTTCAAATCTGGTCTCAGACACTTCCTAACTGGGTGACCCTGGGAAGGTCATTTACCCGTGTTTGCCTCAGTTTCCTCAACTGTAAAATGAGCTGAAGGAGGAAATGACGAATCATTCCACTAATGGGGTCACAGAGTTGGACATGACTGCAAAAATGATAGCAACAAAATAGCCCTGTGAGGTCGATGCTCTAGATTTGGCTGCCCCCACTTTACTGATGAGGAGATTGAGATTCAGGTTAAGTGACTTGCCCGGGATCTTACAGATAGTGTCTGGGGCAGGATTTGAACTCATCACATCTTCCAGTTGCTTAGTCATGGGTTTCTTTGGTGATGAATGAAACCAACCAGATAGGACTAGAACTTGAATGTTCTTGTTCCTGGTGAATATCTCCTGGCAAACTAGCCTCAGTGTCCTTATCTGCAGAATGAGGACAAAAATAGTGTCTCCTTTCCATGGAGGTTGTAAACATCAGGACAGAATGAATGTGAAGTGCTTTGCAGGCAGCTCAGTGAAGTGGACAGAGAGCCAAGAAGGATGTGGGTTCAAGTCTTACCTCTGATGAATTAGCTGGGTGACCCTGGACAAGTCATTACACCACAGAACAACTTCATCTGGGTTGTCTGTCTCCGCCATTGAATTGACTGTAGGACCTGCCTTTCTATATTCATCTCTGGTGATTTGCATACAGTAATTGCTCTATACATTCTTTATTCATCCATGCTATGTTGCCGCTTCCCTCAGTGTGCACTGTGGCAATCCACACTGTAGGGTTCCTATAAGACAGGACTACCTTGACTATTTGGATGCACGGCCTCCAGCACTTACTCTGCTGATACTCTCGGTTCTTCCTGAGAGAATGAAGGCCATGCTTCTCTCTGTCCTTCCTAGATCGGACTGACCTTTGCCATTGTCTTTGGAGTCATCATCTACAGAATCTCCACTGCAGCTGCTTTGGCCATCAGCTCCTCCCCCTCCGGCCGGTCCAATGTGCGAGTCACAGTCACAGCCACAGCGGTCATCATTAACCTGGTGGTCATCATTATCTTGGATGAGCTGTATGGCTCCATAGCACGATGGTTAACACAGATCGGTGAGTAGCGGGCAGTCTGGTGTGGGCTCCTACTGTGGCCTCATGCCAGGGACCATTTGAATACAAAACCCATCTTCTTGGTTTTAGAGGTTCCCAAGACGGACAAGAATTTTGAGGAGCGGTTGATCTTCAAGGCCTTCCTGCTGAAGTTTGTGAATGCTTACACCCCCATATTTTACGTGGCTTTCTTCAAAGGCCGGTGAGAACCCCAAAAACCAGCATATTTGGTTCCTGAGAGGGTGTAGCCTTATAGGGGGAAGGCAACCCTTCAGGTTGTATATAATAAAATAACCTTGTGGACACCCAAATGCCCCCTCAATGGGTCACTCAATGCGTGGGGAACCATGGCCAAGGAGGCACCAACAGCTGCGGTTTTCATATCACGTAGAGTCAAGGGGCTCCCCTCCCCCAACTAAGATGAACAGATGCCCTAGACAACCCCAATCACCCATTAGTGTCTAGTCCTGAGACCTGTCCTGGTCTGGGGCTGGTCAGGGCAATGAGCCTGGGTGGTTTGTCATGTAGTGGAAAAGAAAGAAGCCTGGCTTTGGAGTCTGAGGACTTGAGTTTGAATCCTTCCAGCTGTATAGCCATAGCCTGCCTAGTCCCACCTCCTCAGGTGCTGGCCAGTGGGAAGCGGCCATTGGGGGTGGTCTTGGCAAGGCCCCCCTAGTACCCACAGCTTCTAGACCATCCACACTAAGGCCTCCCCTGGCCACCTTCCCAGGAATAGGCCTGTATTTCAGAGCTCGCTTCTGCTGCCTGTGTAGTCAGCCTCATTTTCAGTCTAAAAGATTCCATCCTGGGAAACCACATTCCAGGTTACCCCTCCAGAGCTCTAAGCCTGGAGTCACTTCAAATCCTGCCTCTGACACTTGCTTGCTAACTGTGTGATCTTGAGCAAGTCACTTAACCTTCATTTGCCTCAGTTTACTCACCTATAAGACAGGGATAATAGCAACACCTCCCTCCCAGAATTCTAATGGGAACCATGGAAAATGCTGGTTTGTGGCCCGCTATTAATTAATATTGTTTTTGGAGGGCAGTTGGGCTTAAGTGACTTGCCCAAGGTCACACAGCCCCGCTATTAATTATTATTTTATTTAAAGGGGGTAAGAAGTTACACTAATATCCCTGGGAACTTCTTCCAGTCCAAATCCACAGGCAAACCTGTGAATTGGCTTGTCTGGACTTGAAGCCAGCGCAGAGCAGCTCTGCTAAGGAGACCCAGACACCCCCCTTTCTACACCAACTCCCCACCTCCACCAGTGGAGCCCTTGCCTCACAGGAGAGGCCCCAGGAAACCACCACTTCCCAACGTCCTTGAATGTTCCAATGAAAAAGAGGAAAGGCAAAGACAGGGAAAAAAATCCTCTCCTCCCCTCAGCTGCTGCTTCAACCTTCTTCAGAGTGTGTGTGTGTGTGTGTGTGTGTGTGTGTGTGTGTGTGTGTGTGTGTGTGCTCACGCGCACGCGCCATATGTGTGTATGGGTGGGTGTGTGGGTATGTGTGTGTGTGTGACAGAGACAGAAACAGAGGAAAGAGAGCAAGTTTCACAACAAGCCCCCCAGGCCTGGAGCCTCTTTTGACCACCCAGGGACAGGGCGGCCCTGCTGCCGTCTGGCCGTCTGACCTTGCACTGGGTAGGAGGGTCTGTCTCATGGCCACGAAGTGCATGGAGAGCCTAGGGCCCGGTCCTGGGGCACCACACACTCTTTGGTTCTGGACGGCTTCCAGGGCTGACCCAGCATCTGTTAAGATGCTCAACTCATTGTCCTCTCCACCCCCACTTAGGGGTGAGATTCTCCCCATCTTCCGTCCTTGTTTTCCCGTTGGAGAAGATAAATGTCTTTCTTCTTGACTCTTACACTTTTAAGGGATGTTTACAGGGGAGGCAGGGGTCAGACAAATGTTGGCAAAGCAGAAACATCTGTGGTATTTTTGCTGCAGATGAGAGTGTGGAGATAGCGTGGCCTCAGCCCGGTTCCACTTCAAAGAGCAACAGCCGTCCCTCAGACCTCAGGTCATGCTCCCCACTCCTCCCACCAGAGCAGTGGGGGAGGAGAGAGGGGAGGAAGAGCTGCTCTCCCATGATGCTTCAGGAGCTAGGCTTCCTACTCATCACCCCTTCCCCCCATATTCTAGGTTTGTCGGACGCCCAGGAGACTATGTCTACATCTTTCATTCCTTCCGTATGGAAGAGGTAACTGGCCCTCCCCGGGGCTCCCTACCCAGCTCTGGCCTTGATTCTCTCACCTGTCCCCTTGGGCCTTTTAGAGAAAGACACTGACTTGGAGAAGCAGTGATGGCCACAATTCCCTCTTTACCCCATTCCCCAGATCCTCAGCTGAGCTTGGATCTTGCACAGGTCCATCTCTTTAAACTGTGGCCCCCAAACAGGATATTTCCCTGGATTTAAAAACAAGATAAACATCAACACATGTAGACCAGACTGGCAGTGTTGCCTAATGGGCAGAGCATTAGCCATCCATGTCTGGTGAACAGCCAGGTTACGGTCTTAACTGTGCTAGCAGCTCAGTAAGAGCCCCCTGGACCTCAGTCTCCCCAGGTCTGATAAGAGGCATTGACCTTGGTGCTCTCCCAGGGGCTCACTAAGATTTTCAGTTCCCAGGGAACACTGGGCTTGGCAGAGAGATGCTCTTGAGTGGCTCTGAGCCCCCTGTCCCCACCGCAGCTCCCTTGGCAGGATTAGGAAGGGAGAGGGGAGGGGAAGAGGCATAGAAGGAGACAGGAGAGGAGACCAGTGGAGCCTGATGAGCTCTCCTTCCTTTCTGCTGTCCCAGTGTGCACCTGGAGGCTGTTTGATGGAGCTCTGTATCCAGCTTAGCATTATCATGTTGGGCAAGCAGCTGATTCAGAACAACCTGTTTGAGATTGGCATCCCGTAAGTGACCCGCCATGGGGGGAGGGACTGATGGAAGGAGCCCAGGCTGGGGCCCTAGAGCAGCCAAGAGTGTGGTCTCCTACTGAAGTGGAGTGGGGGCTTCTCCCTTTCAGAGGCTGACTGGCAGCCCCCTGTACAGGAAGCTGTTTTGGACAACTCTGAAGGCCCCTTCCATGCCCCTTCACAAAAGTCCCTAGCAGTGAGGGCATGGAAACGTGGGGGCCTTTGGATTTACCTCCTTGGGCATCGGGACGGTCTGTTGAACATTCCCACCTTCTCTGGGCAGCATGGAGAGATAGGGAACACGTGTAAAAAGCACCTCACTGTTATTAAGGAGGCTCAAAGGAAGATAGACTTTGTCAACTCTAAGATGCACAGAAATTTCAGATTTTCTTTTCAATTTCCACTGCAAACTCTTGAGATCTATGAACTGTTTCCTCTAAGTTCTGAAAGCTGACATTTCTGTAATTAATAATAATAATAATAGCATCGACCAGCTTTGGTAAAGTGCCAGCTGTGTGCCCGGTTCTGTGCTCATCTCTTTTGATCCTCAGAACAAGCCTGTGAGGTCAGTGCTGTTACTGTCCGTATGTCACAAATGAGGAAACTGAGAAGTGACTTGCCTAAGGTCACAAAGCTGGTCAGTGTCGGAGGTCAGTCCCTGAGAGCAGGCTTCCTACTGTGTGCACTGTGGCGCCCCCTAGCTTCACTGGTGGTGACAGCAGGTTGCAGAGGTCCCCATCTCTCTGGGAGGTTAACTCCTCCAGGTGTTTTCATAGCCCTCTCCTTCAGGTGTTTCTGTGTGTTTACCATGATCACTCAGCTAAAAGATACAAAGGCAGATCTTCCTCATCTATAAAACAAGGGTAATCATTATAACAATTCCCACCTACTCACCTTACTCTTAGAATAGTTTATTTTGAAGTTTCATCTAGCCCTTTTGTTGGCATAGGAAAATCCCAGTGTGGAAATGCTTTCCATCTATGTGGACAGCCACCTCCCTCCCAACTTAGAGTCTTAGAGAGTTATTTAGAGCCTGGGATAACAGAGCCAGCATGTGGTGGGGGGCAGGACTTACCCACCCCAGGGACCTCCTGGCACCAAAGCCGGCCCTCCATGCCATCCATCAGGCCAGGATGCCTCTTGTTGAAATATTCATAGTTGAGAAAAGTCATTTGGGGATGGGGATGGGGATGGGGATAGGGGGGGCCTGATACAAAGTGGGAGCCTTCAGGGCTGTGGTTTGGCTTCATAGCCTTGAGCAAGTTCTTCAACCTCTGTGGGCCTCCAAGGCAGTGGCTAAGTTATCTGCTGAACTGACGGGTGGGTAGATCTACAAACAAGTCACACTTAGCTCGAGGCTGCCTCAGGGTGCTTGGTGTTCATCCACATCCAGTTGGATAAGCAATTTGGGAACCTGTTGGAGGCTGGAGGCTTGCCCTCCCTCAGACTGAGGGGCAAAAGGCACTGAGCTTGGCATTTGAAGGCCTCCGTTCATGTCCCAGCTCCACCATTCACCATTTGTAGGACCTTGGACATTGCTTTCCTTGTCGGTGAATTGAAGGAGGTTGGACAAGATGACCTTAAGGGTCTTTTCGGACTCAACGTTCTGGGAGTTTAAGAGATTCCATCATTCATGAGATAAATCACACGTGCCAGGTCCCATGCTGCACACATGTGATAAAGAGAACACATTGAAATCAGTTCTGGCTCTCAAGGAGTACCTTCCACTCTCCTAGAGCAGGTGGTACCAGGGACAGTGGAAAGAGCCCTAGACCAAGAGTTAGACTTCTACAGGTGTTACCTGCATGACCTTGAACAAGTCATTTTCTTTCTGGGTCCCCGTTTCCTCATCTGCTCTCCCTGAATTTTATGTAGGTTCAAGAATATGGGGGGAGAGGGCAGCTAGGTGGTGCAGTGAGTAGAGCACTGACCCTGGAGTCAGGAGGATCTAAGTTCAAATCCGGCCTCAGACACTTGAAACACTTACTAGCCGTGTGACCTTAGGCAAGTCACTTAACCCCAATTGCCCTCCAAAGAGTAAAAAAAAAATTTTTCTAATAAAAAATAAAATAAATAAAATAAAAGAATAAAGGGTAGAGGATCTCAACATTGTAATTAATGATGGGCTTTTTCTATGGCCTGAGTCATGTTACCTGACATTTGGCTGCCCCCAAAGAATACTTAGTTCTGGAAGTTAATTAGTGCCACCTTATTTGTCTTCCAGAAAAATGAAGAAATTTTTCCGCTACTTAAAACAACATGGGCCAATTGACCATGAAGAGTCCACCAAGAAGAAGCAGCGCTATGAAGTGGATTACAACTTGGAGCCCTTTGCAGGGCTGACTCCAGAGTACATGGAAATGAGTAAGTGAGACATAAAGGAATTCAGGCTGTGTGGCAGTGTGGGTACCTCCTGGAAGGCAGGAAGGCCTTATCTGCAGAAGGTGCTGGAGAGGGATGGGGGAAGCTGTCAAGGACAGAGCTCACCTGTAAAGAGGAATTTTTACCAAATGAGAGCTCCTGAGGCGTCATTGACTATAATTTTATCAAATTCCCAGTGGGAAGCTCTCCTTTCCTTCACCCTCATTTTCTCCTTTCCCCAACTTCTGATGGCCCCCCATGTTCTGGAAGTTACCAGCCTTGTCCTGGAAGGGCCCAGTGTGGCAGGACCAACCAAGATAAGTAATCCTATGATGCATAATTTTCCAAGGACCAGCTCGCCATCCAAGCTAAGTTTGTAGGATACAGCCGTCTGTCGAAATCCTTGATTAAGGAAATGAGGGATTATGATGGGGGGAAGGGGAGGCAGGGAGCAGCACTTACAGGATAGAATCATGGCTTTTTGGGAGATGTCTGATTCAGGGCCAAAAATTACAGGTAATTATTCTGTGATCACCCCCGAACCCCAGGCAAGACTGTCTTCTCTCTGCTACCCCTTAGTGTCAGGATCTGTGGCATCCAGAGGCCCACACAGGTGCTGTTTCTCTGCCTCAGCTTGAGTGAGAATGAAGAAGATGGCACTGGGCAAAGCATTCTGGGTGGTTGCTCTCCTGGGGGAGGAATTCCTTCTCTTACAACTGTTGTTTTAAACAAACCAAGTTCCTGACGTTCCAGAAGGACTTTCCTGGGAAAGCGGGAAGGAGTACAGTATAGGAATTTACTCCAGTGCATATACAAAGAACTTAGAGATTTAATATGGAAAATGATTTCTGTTCAGTCCAGGTGGTCAGCATGCATTCATTAAGTGCCTCCTGTATACTTGGTGCTGGCAAAGCACTGGCAATTCCCAAAAAGGCAGAGGTCACACAGCCTAATGGAGAGCACCACATCTAAATAACAAGGTACAGATAAAAGAGAGAGTAGTGGATGGGACCCTGCCCCATCCCAGGGGAAGGTGCTGCTAGCCCCTGGCACTCCCACTCTACTCCTGAAGTAAAGCTGAGTTCTGTTACAATGTGGCTCCCTGGAGTGCCCGGCCACATGCTGCTGTAACAAGGTTTCCTTATAGTCGGGAGGCCTCAGAAGCTCTCCTTGGTACTGGCTTTCTGGGCAGCTTGATGTCTTTAGGGTTCATCTTTTACTCTTTGTATTTTGTGGGGGGGGATGAGCTTCCCATCCCTCTTGGAGACTTCTCCCGCTGCACTGGCTTCGTCTCTGAACATTAGTCTTTGTTGCCATGGAAACTGAGTTCCTGGAGGGAGGGGTCCAGGTGGGGCAGGCAGCAGGCACTGTTATAGGTGTTTGGCTCAGGGTCAATGTTGGCCTCACTTGTCTGGTGCTTGAAGCTGACAAAGCATTTTTCTCCTGACCAACTTAGGGGCCGCTGATATTACTCTTTCCCATATTTCAGATGAGGCAGTGTGGTGTGGTGAACTGGGAATCAGGAAGAGTTGACTCTGGGTTCCTCTTCAGACCCTCTCTAGCTCAGTGACCACAGGCAGGGTACCTGCCTGCTTTGAGCCTCTGCCAACCTCAGTCATAGATGGTTGTGATCTGGGCCAAAGCTCAGGGTTCTGTGTTTGGGATGCAATCTCTCCAGGTGTAAGGGATGTGATAAGAGAGGGGTGGAATGGCTACTCCCTCTCACCACCAACTCCATGCTTTTCCTTGGCAGAGTGTGCACATCCAGCTCCGCGGGAGGTGCCCCAATCCCACAGATTGTGGGGAGGGAAGGGACTCCTTTCACCACCTGCTAAGACAGGAATGAGTGAGGAACAGTCAACCAGGGGTGGGGCCAAGAAAAGACCTGAACTCCCACGGGCCTTCTCATGTCAGGAAAGCACAGCTTGGTCTCCATGGTGTATTTTGTTCTGGGTACTTGAGGCAGCCCACCTAAAACTGGAGTGTGTCTCAGGGGTCATCCTTTCCCAATGCTTTCATTTTTTTTTTTTACAAACTAGGGACCAGACAGTTTAAGGGTCTTGCCTGAGGTTGCACAGCTAACCATGGCCAAGGTTTTTCTTCAGTACATAGAAAGGACTGTTGAAGGAGTACTTTGAGCACCAACATCAGATGCCAAGCCCTCTGTGACTTAGGAACCAACCTGTGTAGCTTCTCCACCAATTCCTCACCCTAGGAGTCTCAGGAGTTTGTCAATTTTGAGTGCTACTATAGCTGAAGACTTCCTCCTCTAGAGCCAGTCTCCCAAAACAGAGCCAATCAGGGGCCTCAGAAAGAAGACACCCCACTGGGCCCAAGACCCTTGCTTGAACCCTTTCTTATGTCATCAGACCTGCCATGGTAGGCACTATCACTTTAGATCTTGGGGTGCCCCCCATGGCATGAATTCAGAGGAGGCCTTGAGTGAAACAGTTGTCCAGAAGGTATGTTTCTCCCAAACGCTAAAGCCACCCAGCTGGGTCAGGGCACCCTTGGATACCCCCATATATACACAGACCCTAAATACATGCTTATCTTTCTTCCAGTAATCCAGTTTGGGTTTGTCACCCTGTTCGTTGCCTCTTTCCCACTGGCACCTCTGTTCGCCCTGCTGAACAACATCATAGAAATCCGTCTGGATGCCAAGAAGTTTGTCACTGAGCTCCGAAGACCTGTGGCAGTCAGAGCCAAAGACATAGGTAAGTAAGGATAAAAAAGAGTAAGGCCATCATTTGTTCATCTCTCGAATTCCCCAGCAGCCCTAAACCCAATTGTTCAGAGAGTGGGTGTCTGATAGGGACCTCCTGTGTCTGGGTACTTTCAGCTGACTATCACTCTCCCCACTGACCCAGTCCCTTCCTCCGAGCTGCTGCTTCTCACAGAATCACTGGGTCAGTCCAAGGTCCAGGATGCTCCAGGGGGAATACAGCATTCAGGGCTGCTGACTGAGATGGGGCAGCCTAGCAGGCTGGCATCGCAGACAGAGCCAGTCCTGGGCTCAAGGCACGCCCCTGACATGCACAGGCTGGGCATCTCTGAGCAAGTCCCCTAAGATCTCAGTGCCCCCAGGCCAGCCTCACCAGGGGGCATTTCTCCATTGGCAGTTTCCTGTCAGTGAAGTCACAGTTCTGGTCCCTGTAAACTGGGAGAGAGGATAACTATGAGACAGCCAATGTGTCTGAGGACTCAGCTCCTCTTTTCCAAGTGATAAAACTGAGGAAAAAGAATGGGAAACTCCAGCAGCGGCATCCGTCCCTATCACGTGAAGAACAGTGAGAAGAACCAAGGATCTCCTAGCAGGGAGGGTGCCACATAGCAAGAGGAGAGACTGGTGCTTCTTGGCTTGGCCCCTGGGAGCAGGACTGGAGTAGGCTGCCGTTGCAAAGAGGCTGAATTGGTCTAAATAGAAAGAAAGCTCTCCGAGCAGGAAAATTAGCCCCTAGTGGAATGAGCAGCTTCAGGAGGTGAGACTATCTGCCAGGTGAGCCAGGCAGCATAGGCAAGATTCCTTGAGGGTCTCTGGGATCCTGGCCTCAGCACATTAGGCTTTGCTGTAGACTCCCCTCCAACTCTCTGCAGGATTCTCCTCTTGGCTTTCCATACCATCCTCTTGGGGATGCCTCCGTCTCTCTGCTGAGCCCCATGTCACCAGGGACCTGTTGGACAGCTCCCACCAGATGGGAGCTCCCACCTCCAACTCAATGTAGCCAAATCAGAAGCAATTTTCTTTCACCCCCACCCCCACTCCCTCCAGGGGCATCTCTGGGCTTTGGGGATCCTCAGCTGCCTGGCCCCAGGCTCCTCTGGGACTTCCCTCACCCCCCACTCCACACATCGAATCAGCTGCCAAACCTTGCTGAGTCTTCATCTCGCACCCCCATCCCCTCTCCCCACTCCTGCAGCCCCTGCTTTGGTTTAGACCTCTGTCCTGCTTCATTGGGCCTCCTCTGAGGTTCTATTTACTGTTCTCCCTGCCTCTAGGCTCTCCTTTCCAATTTATCTTCCTTGCTGCTGTCAAAGGGATCCACCTAAATCTGGCTCTGACTTCTTCCTGTGCCTCGCCATATCAGCACCTACTCTGGATCCCACATCCGGGAGGTGGCAGAGAAGACTCCCAGACGTGCACTTCCTGATTCCAAGGCCAACTTGCCCACTAGCCACTGCATAACATGACCCCCTCTTACCTGGCCCATAGTGGGTACTTTATAAATGCACATCCATTAGTTTCAAGCCAGAAAGAACCTCTGGGATCATCATCTTCAAAGCCCCTTGTCTAATAAAGCAGGAAACTGAGATCCAGAGATTTGGTTCAGTTCAACACATTCCTTTTACACACCTTGCAAAAGTGTCCATAGCACTGAGTGGCTGCTGTCCATACAGAAAGAATAGCAACACTCCTCCCCCGAAGCTTACGTTCTCCAAGAGGAGTCTGGTCAGTGGGTATGCTGGACATGAGAGGATGTGACCAGTCAAGAGGAGGTTCAGACAAGGTCCATTTGGGTCTGTGCTGCTCCTGTCAACATGTTCTGTTCTACTTCTGGGGACCAGGCAGACAGAGAGGGGCCTCCTTCCCTGACTCCAGGCTCCATCCCTGTCTCTGGGACAGATAGTGCTTTGGACTCCCTGTTCATGGCTTTTTGTCCTCTTTTGGGGGGGGTGATACCACACACACACACACACACACACACACACACACACACACACACACACACATCAGCCCTACACCTATAGCCCTGGAGCAATTCCCGCTGCCCTTGGCTAAGGAGCCTCAGGAGCTATGTCCCAGTCCCAGCTTTGGTGCTCTCCACCTGAGTGGCCTTGGACACATGGCTTCACTTGCCTGAGGGACTAAAGGGGGAGACACAGGGCCTCTGACTGACACAGGGCTAGCCTTCAGCTTAGGTTCCTTTGAACTCTTGCTCACTTGTATGCCTCCTGCAGAGTTAGCTGGCCTTTACCTGGTTCCTGTCTGGCCTTCAGAACCCCTAATCTGCCTCTTCTTTCCGGGGCTTGTTTGTGGCCTCCATGAGTGTGCCCTTCCTGAGAAGAGAGTTCTTTGTCTTGTGCCTATGATCCATGATCTGGCCTGGAGCAGACAGCCCCAGGCAGGGGAAGGGAGTTCAGGGGGCTGCCTACAAGAAAGATGCCTTCCTCACGTTGGGTGCCAGCTCCAGCAGTGAGTAACTATTGCCAAAGAAGCTCTGGGTGAGACGCTAAAGCCTGTGAGCCCTCAGGGATCCCTACGAGATTGGGCCAAGTCCCTACACGCATCCCTCTACCTTAGAAGGAGCAGGGAGGCTCTGAGAAGCTTGGCTGGCCTATAGCTTGGGTTGGTCTAGAGGCACCTCGGGTGAAGCATCCTCAACTGGGAGTGGTGGAGGGAGACCCCAAGTTCTCTGGAGAAGGAGAGGCAAGTTGCCCTTGCCTGGGGCCTCCCCTGTCTTCCCTCACCATGAGACTGGAGCTGCTCCTCAGTTGCCAGTGGTGATAACAATCAGCGGCTCCTCCCAAGGTGGAAAACCTTTCCCAAGGGGAACCCAAAAGCACTGCTCCAATCCAGTCCTACCCATAGTTCACAGAGCCAGAGCTAGAAGGGCCCTCCTGGGCCAGCCCCAGCCCTCTGCCCATTTGGCAGTGCTTTAAATAGAAGCTTAGACTTGAGTTGGCACCCTGCCTCAGATACTAGCTGTGTGCCACTAGGCAAGTCACCTTACCCACTTAGCCTCAGTTTCCTCATCTGGGAAATGGGGTTAATAATAGCAAAGCTGTTGTGAAAATTAATTTTTACAGTGGAGAAAACAGGCAGCCTAAATCACCCAGGCGATTAGCAGCAGCACCAAGATTTAACCATGATCCCTCTGAGTTCAGCTTAAGGACTTTGCCCCTGACCCCCAGATCCAGGAGTGCCGGTTACTCGTGCTGGCATTCGGGGCTCTCTCTCCACTCTACCTTCCCCCTCCTGACCTGGGCAAAGGCAGATCTAACCCAGCAAGCACCCAAAGACAGGCAGTTGGGTCTGGGAAGGAAGGGCCTTCAGTTCATGCCATACAACATTGTTTGAAGGAACTAATAGTTAACCTGTAGAATGTTTCGGAGACAGTGGTGATGAATGTCTGTCCAATTAGGAGTCCATTGGGTCCATTGGGTCCCAGGGCAGAACCAGGAACAGTGGGTGCAAGTGACCAAGAAACACATTTGGGCTCAAGGTAAAATGAAGCTTCTTAGTCATGGCAACCGTCTCTGAGGGGAATGAGCTGCCTAGGAGATAGTGAGCCTCCCATCACTAGAAGGCTCCAAGCAGGGATCTTGTGATTCCCTCCTGGTGCTTCCTGAAAGAGTCTTTCTGTCCCTTTTATGCCAAGTTGTTCCTCCACATCTCTACTTCTGCTGGTCCTCCCTCCTCACCGCTTGTCCAAATCCACCCTGCCTTGAATGCACCGCAAAGCCTCACTGCTGCTCCATGGCCCTCTCCTTCCTCTGGCTTCCCCAGCCAGCCCAAACCTGGACATGTCCTTCAGCTATGGCCCACCTGTCTGAGGCTTATCTGTTCAGATTCTCCTGTGACCCCCTGAGTCACAGGGAAGGGTCAGCCACTCTGTTGTACTCCCCAAATAGGGCTAAAGCACACAGTAGGCATTGGATGCATGCTTATTGACTTCAGACATTTATTAGGCATTTCCTGTGTGCAAGACTCTGCTGGGGCCAAAAATGATCCGACCAAGTTCATTCAGGTCATGACAGATGGTGCAGAGGCACCAGCTCCCAGAGGTAGGAGGGACCTCAGAGGCTTTGAATCCAGCCCATCCATGAACAGTACTCCCTTTTACCATCTCCACAAGTGGCCACCCAACCAGTTTTCTGACCTCCAGTGATGGGGAGCCCATCATCCACTGGAGCCAGCCTACTCTGACAGCTTCTCTTCACCTCAGGCCCAAGGTGACTTCTTTGCAGAGACCAAGCAAAATAATCAGTTGATCAAGTCTTTATTGAGGGCCTACTGTGTGCCAGCACCTGGCTGGGTACTGACAATGCAAAGGAAAGTCCTGCCTTCAGAGAATGCCTCTCTGCCGAGGAAGACAATATAGGCATGTGCCAACCGCAGAGGTTTGCACCAAAGAGATCCAAGGGAATCGGGCCATTTGGGTGGGGAGGGAGCATTAGCAGAAACTTCAATGGGTACAGGGAGGCCTTCTGTAGAGGGGAATGGTATTCTGAGAGGCAGAGGTGAGGTGGGAGAATATGCCCAGACCAAGATAAGAAAACGGGAAACAGAGCACCATGTCTAAGGAGCAGCAAGGCAGCCAGCTTGGCTGGGCTACAGACCATGTGAAGGAGTCTTGCATCATAAACAAAGTTGGAAAAAAGAGACTGGGGTCAGTTTGGGAAGGGTCCCAAATACCCTACAGGATGCAACAGGGAGTCACTGGAGAGTGCTGTGGCCACGTCTTACTTAGGGACCTCTCCTTGGCAGCTCAGACAGGGCTGGGCTGGAGCCAAGGAGACCAGCCACAAGGCTTTTGCACTAATTCAGATTATGAGTGATGACAGCTCTTTCAGGAGACAATTCTTCAACACTGTCACATCTGACACCTCTTGTCTTGTCCTCTTGGGAATAAACAAGCCTAGTTCAGTTACTTCATCCAGGTCTTGATGGTCTGCTCTCAGGCTCTTTCCCCATCCTAACCACCTTCCTGGATGTCCTCCAGCTTATCGAGGTCCTTTCTGGATTGGTGCCCACAAGTGACTCCCCAAGGGGAGGACAGTAGGACTCCAGCCCTCTCACCCTGAAGGCTTAGCCTTTCTTTGTCTACCCCAAGATCGGGCCACCATTTCACTGTGCCTATGGACCCACTCCTGGCCTGAGGGCAAGAGGGAAGCGTTGACCCCACATTGTGAGCGGAAGCAGCTGGGCCGCTTCCACGGAGTCTGCTGAGGCCCTTCTTCTCTGGGGTAATGAGAGGATGAATAAGTGCTGTGTATAATCCAAGTCTGAATTATTCCTCCTGTGTTTACACATGCGATCCGGCAGAAGTCTGCCCTCCCAGGCACCCCCTCCTAATGTAAACTCACTGGTGGCAGGGGTGGGAATGGTTTACTTGGGGAACGCCAGCCATGCTTCCAGGAAGCCTCCTCTACCTTGACATATGACCCAAGACCCTGGCAGGCTTGGGGGGCCCATCGGGAATTCCATTCTGAGCTCATTCCTAGCAAGATTCCCTCTTCCCAGGGCCTGCCCTGGCCTCGCTGGCCATTGTTCTGTCCCTAAGTTGCCTCCCCAGGCAGAGTAGCCCACAGTACATGGATCTGGCCACCACTCCCAGGGAATTTGAGATCCTTTGGTCCAGGCCTGAACAGAAGCTGAGCTGGGCTGTATTTATGTTGGGAGCCTTTTCTAAGCAAATAATCAGTGTAAACAAGGAAAGATGGTCCAAAGCACTTAAGGGGAATAAGCTGGCCCTGTCAAACCCTTTAGAAGCAAATGCTTCCTTCTAAACACCAGATTAGCAAATGATCATGTCTCATCTGTGCATTAAAGCAGGTTCCTTAAGGACCTCTCCTCAGTGCCCTGTCCTCATTCTAGTCCTGGCTACACCCCCCCTGCCCCACCCTCACCCTGCCGCAAAGAATCCAATGGGGTTTCTTTTCAAATAAGGCTCTTCAGAGATTCCAATGGCTCGTATCTGCAGCTGGTCCTGACTGACCATGCTTGGGCCCCTTGATGAACCCAAAGCAAGTGGTCCTCACTCTGACTTCATTTGGGATTTTTCCTTCTCTAGGCATCTGGTACAATATTCTCCGAGGCATTGGAAAGCTGGCTGTTATCATCAATGTAAGTACAATGACTGCCCCAACAAGCAAGGGCATGGGTGTGGGACTGACCAGTGGGCTGGATGCATGAAGATTAGGCTCATCCAGCATCCCTGTAGGGTCCAGGCCCTTCCCTCACCTCCCCTACTGTTGCATCTCCTGAATGGCCATTTGGTTCATTAGAAGAGGTGAGATTGCTGACCTTCAGAGAATTAAACTTAGATAGAGAAATTGTTTCCCTTCCAGACAGTTTGTCTCTTGAGATCCTAGATAAGTTGGGGGAGCCTTAGAGACCCTCGAGGCCAAGTCCTTCATTTTACAGATGCCTCAGGGTAAGTGACTTGCCCAGGGTAATGTAGCCAATAAACATCTAAGGCAGGATTCAAACTCCGATCCTCCTGACTCCAAGATGTATTCCACCTCCTAGCTATCTCCTTATATTGACTGGGGCTTGGCTAGTTCAGATTTTAAAAACCATACAAACTCATCCTACATCTTTCTTTGCCACAACCTCAAGAAAAGCCCAGAGGATTCAAAACTAAAAAGACTTCAGAGGGGCGGCTAGGTGGCGCAGTGAATAGAGCACCAGCCCTGGAGTCAGGAGTACCTGAGTTCAAATCCGGCCTCAGACACTTAACACAAAAAAAAAAAAACTAGCCGTGTGACCTTGGGCAAGTCACTTAACCCCAACTGCCCTCCAAAAAAAAAAAAAGCAAAAAAAAAGACTTCAGAGGTCAGATAGTCTAATCCTTTCTTGTGACAGACAGGGAAACTGAGACCCAGAGAAGCAGAGACTGGCCTAAGTTCCCATGGGGCATAAGTAATGGAGCTGAGGTCCCCTCGTGCCACCTGGACTCCCCAAGCCCCATCGAGGCTGGGTGCCAGGTTGAGAAGAGGTGGGTTCTAGACTCCCCGGGCCTGGCTTTAGATCCTCCCTCTAGCGTATGTTCTATGTGACCTTGTGGAAGACATTTGACTTCTGGCTCCAACTTTCCTCAACTGTAAACTGAGGACATGGGGCCAGTCAGACCCTGAAGTTGTTCGATGCCCTAGGATGCCATGGTTTGCCCCTTTTCTTCTTTCCAAAACTCCATGTGCTCCCCATCGCCCTGACCATCCCTCAACAAGTCAGGGGTTGGCTAGGTCTCTCACGGGGGCTCCTCACCCTGCGCCAGTTTCCTGGTCTCCTTCAGGATTTTGTGGCCTTGGTTCCCTTTCTTTCCTCCCCTCCTTCCTACCTGCCTGCCTTCCCCCTCCTACCAGGCAGCATTGGTAGCTTCCTCCTATCTCCCTGTGCTCTGTTGGAGGGAGGTTTATGGTCACTTTACTTAGGTTAAAGTTCTCTTTAGATGGTGGCCCCGGACCAGATTGCCTTGGAAAGGAGAGACCTGCATTTAGTACATGTATGCTGGGCCTGGCGGTCACTTCACCTGCAGTGTCCTTGGCCAGTTCCCTACGTGGGAGGAAGTCTGGCAGATGGGCAGTGTCTTTTGAGCTTTGTACTCCCAATTAGAAGCCAGGGGACTTTTGTCCAAGAAGGCCAGAGGCTGTTTCTCCAGCAGCTGAAGCCTGTTGTTGGGGCAGTCAATCAGCATAGGTTTACCCAATCTATGAGAGAAACCTGTTGTGCCTGGAGCCCAGGGAGGTATCCAGCCATTGTCCCAGCAACATCTGAGTAATCTTATCAGGAATAGATTGGCAGGGAGCACCCCCCCTTGGGCTCCTCAAGGCATCTCTGGAGATGTTGTCTGTGGCTGCTGCCTCTAGACCAGGGCTACCCCTATGGGTAGACAAGGATCAGCCTCCTTGCCAGTGTGTGGTTTGAAGAACAGCCTCAGTCTCTCTCAATGGCTTTTCCCAGTACTAACATTTCCCCAAGACTATAGGCTTTGTCTTAAGGCCTCCAGTGTCCCCAGTAAACAAGTGCAAGGACACTATTCATGGACATGAGGCCATTATCAGCCCAGTTGGACTGGATTTATCTGATTGACCAGAGTTCTGAAGGCGTAGAACACAGAACAGAGAAGTCTGAGGAGGCGAGAAGGAAGAAGGTCCAGAGCATAAAGCACTGCTTGGGAATGGGGTTGGGCAATGGGATCTTACATTGTGGAGTTGAAGGGCCTGGAATATTGGGCTGAAGGGGGTGGGGTGCAGAGAGGGCATCTCCAGGAAGTGACCTCTCCCATCTCCCTCTTCCTCCCCTTCTGGTCAGCACCTTGCTCAGGGCTGCCTGGTCAAGGGTCTCACTTCATTCAAGACACAGTGAAATGGGAGCAAGGCAGGTTTACTCAGAGAGAGTCCTGAGACCTTCCTTCCACGTGATGGAATCAGACTAGGATCCCCATGGGTGGCTGGGCCATCTTTGTGCCACTAACTCTCTTCTCTGTGACCTCTTAGGCCTTCGTCATCTCCTTCACCTCAGACTTCATCCCCCGACTTGTGTACCGCTACATGTACAGCTCTGACGGCTCCATGCACGGCTTCGTGAACCACACGCTCTCCTATTTCAACGTCAGCGACTTCCAAGCTGGGACAGCTCCCAATGACCCCATGGACCTAGGCTATGAGGTGCAGATCTGCAGGTATGGGTGTAGAGTGGCCCCTTTAAAAAGAGAAGAACACACAGTGGGCATGCTGGCCTAGCGTGGGGTTGGGAACATTGTACCTTTCCCGCACCCCCGGGGGATCCCAGCTGATGAAAGAAGAGTTCCTCATCCTCAGGGTTGCCCTCTTCCATCCTCAGGCTTTTGGAGGAAGCCAGCAGCTGAACAGGTGGAGGTGGGCAGCAATGGCCGGAGAGGGTAGGCCAGCAAAGCAGTCAGGACAAAATACAGCCAAGCCATTAACTAGCAGGGAGCAAACTGGGCTTTGTCCTCAGATGCTGACGTCTGGCGAGATGATCTTCCTCCTGGGATGAAAATGTCTGAGTTGGTGACTGAGATTCAGTGCTACCTCAGTAACCTGACAATTCAGCTGGCCATTCCCTTCCATCTACACCAGGGTTGGGAAGCCTGTGGGCCTCTAGGTCCTCAAGTGCAGGCCTTTGACTGAATCCAGACTTCACAGAACAAATCCCCTTTGTAAAAGGGTTTGTTCTGTAGAACTTGGACTCACTCAAGGACCTAGAAGGGCCCCAGCCCTGATCTGCTCTGTCTATATCTTCTGTGCACAGTCATTTGCCGTTAGAATGGGAGCCCCTTGAGGACAGGCAAAGAGTATTTGCCTTTCCTTTTATCTACATAAAAGCATTGGGACCCCACCCTGGACCTCCTCCCCATACTGGCTCTGCTCCCCAATATGCCCCTCCCTCCCTGCCTGAGGACTAAGTCACTCCCACATCACCGTCTTAGTGGCCCCAGAATATTTTTTCCTTAATGCCTGTTTGTGTCACAGACATGAAGTCGCCAACCTTCCTGGCACCTGACTGAAGCAAGTGAGGGCTAGTCTTTGCCTTTGGGGAAGGAAACAATGGGGTCTTTTAGGGAGCAAGATAGGAGAGCCCTAGCTGCCAGTACCCCTCACTGGCCTTGTTCCTCTTTCCCTGGAGCCTGCTCTCCTAGGCCACAAAGGTCTTCTCCCTTTCTGGTCTGTGCAGAGCTGGCCTTGGCTCACTCCGGCCGCTTCCAAGCTGAAAGCCCTCTGAGCACGAGTCTGGAGACAAGCTAAGGCAGCACTGTTTCTGGTGGCCCAGAGGTGTGGTGGCGACCTGGCTCTACTCCTTGGGGGCTGCTCTGTGGGACAGCTGGGAGTCACAGAAAGGGCTGGAGAATCTGACTTTTCTTAAACCCCCTTGATAAGGAGTCCCAAGGAGGGTGGGGGCTTTGCCCAAGTTTGTGTAGCAAGCTGGTAAGGGTGCCAGGATTCGAAATCAGGCCTGTTAACTCCCAGCCCAGGGCTAGCTCTGCCACCTGCTCTGTGCCAGCTGTGTGTGGCAGTGGGACAGGTCCTTTGTATTCCCAGGGCTTCTGTGGGATTCCCCAGGCAGGCAGAAAGCATGTCCCTGGTGGCCCATGGCTCTCAGCCTTGGCTCAACTGGAAGAGCTGGTTTTGGGGTGACTCTGCCCTCCCCTTTCCCAGGGAAAGTTTGTCCCTCATTCCATCCTGGGAACCTGCCCTACTAGCTTTGCAGACACAGTCTCATCATGAGCCTGACACTCTGGGAAACCAAGGCAGAGTAAAAGGAAGAGTCTTGAATTGGGTTTCTGGTCCTAACACTGACACTGATAACTATGTGACATTGCGCAATTCACTTCTGGTCTCTGGGCCATCTGTCAGGGGAAAGGAGCAGAAGGTGATCTCTAAGGCCTCTTTCCTTTTCTAACTTTCCCTTCCCCATTCTCTTTTGTTTTTCTCTGTGTTCCTTGCCCTGAAAACAGCCTAGTGTGCAGTTGGTGCTTAATAAATGCTGGTTGCCACCACACACACACACACACACACACACACACACACACACACACACACACCAAGCCCTGGGCTGAGCACACAAGCAATGTCTTTCACCCCTTTGGCTCAGTCCATGTCCCAGCGCCATCTTCAGGGGCCACCTGGCACCTCTTGGTGGTGTCTCAGCCCATGGGTTGGGCCAGGGGTCAATGGTGGGACTTGTCTGCCAGGGAGAGCTTTGATTGCTCTTCCTGTGCACCCTCAGCCCCTCCTGGCTTAGCTCTCACATCCCACCTTCCTCCTCTTCCTCCTCGAGGCCTTGCCCCATGATTGCTGCCCTTCCAATGACCTTTCCTCTCCTTTGCCTGTGCTCATGGCAGGGCGGGGAGTATTGTCTTCCCAATTAGGACAGAAGCTCCTTGAGGGCAAGAACCTGGTGCTTTTTTTTTCCTAACTGATCCTGTCATTTCTTCAACATGAGGGCCTCCCAGTGCTGGCAATCCCTCTATGAGTGCAGATCCACCCATTTGTAGTCTTCGAAGATGGCCTGGCACACAACAGGTGCTTAATAAATGCCCAATGAATAAATGAATGGGACAAGAAAGCCAAGGTCCTGTTTAAAGCCTTGTCTGGCCTCCTCTTATCTTCTATAGGTATAAAGATTACCGAGAGCCTCCTTGGTCGGAAAACAAGTACGAGATATCCAAGGACTTCTGGGCCGTGCTGGCCGCCCGCCTGGCCTTTGTGATCGTCTTCCAGGTACCTGGGCAGGTCCAGAGCTGCGGGTCCTTGGGAGGGTTGGCCCCCTCTTCCCCGAACAGTGGCTTCAGCTCAAATCTGTCACCAAATCTTGTCATTGTTCCCTTCATAGCATCTCTTGTCTACGTCTCCCCTCTCTCTTCCCTACAGAGGCTCCCAAAACCTCTTACTTGGACAAACAAATTACCTCCTCATTGGCTGTCTCCAATCTGTGCTCCACTCCACTGCTAAAGGAATTTCCTTCAGCCCTGCTCTAACTTTATCTCTACTCCACCTGACCCCACTAAACTCCAGTGGCTCCTTCTCATTTGTCCTCCTTGGTTTGACTTTTAAAGCCCTTCCTGCCTTTCCAGTCTTCTCACACATCCCCTCCCCTCTTTGCCCCCCAGTACACACACTCTATAATCCAGCTCCCCTGGGGTCCTTGCTGTGGCTCACACAGGCTAGCCTTCCATCTCATCTCTGCCTTTTCACAGGCTGTCTCCCTCCTCATCTCCCATTGTTCTCCAAATCCCACTTTCTGCAGAAGCCCTTTGCCCATCCCTCCCAATGGTAGTGCCTTCTCTCCAAAGGCTTCTGTCTTTGAATATCTTAGATGTCTGTTATTATCCCCCTCATCAAAATATAAACTCCTTGAGAATGGGATCATTTTTGTCTTGCTTTGTATCTTCAGCATTTAGCTGGCACACACTTAATAAACAAGGCTGGCACAATAAGAATGGGCAGCCATGGGAAGACTGCAGGCTCAGGATTGGATGCATTAGGGAATCGCTGTGTGTCCTTAAGGAGAAGAGTCACCTAACGATGAGGGTGTTTGAGCAGTCCCGGTCTCCTTGCTGTAAATAGTGGGACCAACCTTAAAAAGTGTCAGGTCCCTTTTTCATTGGAGGTCTTCAGGCAGAGGCAAGATGCCCACTTGTTGGACAGGAAGTAGTAGAGATTCTTTTTTTTTTTTTTGGATATGGGTTGGACTAGTTGGCTGCTAAGTACTGGTGGAATTCTAAAATTCTGTGACTGGCAGGCACAGGAGACAATGGAGGCATAGATTCCACAAGGAGGCTGGCACAAGAATCTAGACATAATCTGGGCAGGGAGGAGAAGGTGTAGATGTGTAGAGAGTGCTGCAGAAATAAGGAAGAGAGGGACAGATCTGACAGGTGTGGATAAAGGGGAGGGCACAGGATGTGTTGGTGAGGGGACGGATAAGGTATCAAGGATGAGATTAGGACTGAGGGACTTTGGGGTCAGTTTGGAGCAAGTGGCAGTTAGACACCCAAGCAGATATCATTGGAAGGTCATACATGGATTTGAGAGCCAGAAGGGACTGCGGAGGTCATTTGGCCCAATGTTCTGAAGCCTTCTAGAGAATCGTTGAAGGTGATGTCTCCCTCTATCAGACTGTACGCTCTTTGAGGTCAAGGATTGTCTCACTTTGGGATCTGTATCACCAGAGCTTAGCCTAGTGTTTGGCACATATAGTCAGCACTTCACAAATGCTTTTTCATTCATTTATTCAAGAATGGAAAGAGGTCAGGGCTTGACAATAATTCCAGGATTATCTACGTCCAGTTGGTTGTAGAAAGAACATCAGCTAATGAACTCATCCAAGGAGGGAGACTAACAAATGACTCAATATAGAGCCTTGGGGGGATGCTAGTAGTTAAATAGGAGGGGAAAGGTGAAGACTTATGGAGATGGGAGAAAGAATGCTTGGAGCTAAGGGTAGGAGGAGTTTCAATGAAACATCAGCAAATATGAGATAACTAGGGGAGAGACCAGTGGATGGGGCCTCTCAGAACACTTTCCCAGGAGAAACTCCCTAAAGACAACCCTGAGAAAGTGTCCTTTCTTCCCTTTGCAGAAGTGAGAGACTATGGGTATGAAGCGGGGCATACCCTGTCAATCTCAACTGGAGATCTTTTTCTTTTTCTCTTCTTTGTTACAAGGGATGGCTCACTGGGTAGATGTGGGAAAGGAATGCAAGTGGAAATGAATGGAATGGAAAACAAAATGTGTTTGTGAACATTTTAAATTAATTTTTTAGAAACATCTCTTTATTTCCTAGAGCACTATTTGGAGGAAGTTAAGGTGTCAGGTCCATAAAAACTACACAGACGAAGGTCTGGTCCTTAAATACCAGAATTCCTTAAAGAAGCATATCCACACTGAGGACCTGAATGCCGGCTGTTGTATTTGATGCTTCTTAGAGAGTGGCCTTAGGCAGCTAGGTAGTGCCATAGAGCCAGGGATGGAGTCAAGAATACTCATCTTTTTTAGTTCAAATCTGGCCTCAGGCACTTATTAACTGTGTGACCCTGGGCAAGTCACTTAACCCTGCTTGCCTCAGTTTACTCATCTGTTAAATAAACTGGTGAAGGAAATAGCAAACTTCTCTGGTATCTTTGCCAAAAAAACCCCAAATGAGGTCATAGAGAGTTGTACTCAACTGAAAATCACTGATCAGCAGCAACAGAGAGCAGTCTGTACAAGCCTGTTGTCACTTATTTCTCTCTCCAACAGGATATTGAGAGGTAGAAGGGGGAACCACTTGTCTCTGTAAATTAAGCTAGAAGGAGCTCTCCAGCAGAAAGCAGGGCCCAAACCATGGACCCAGTCCTAGGCAGAGCTCTAGAGTCATGTTCCAGTGGTGATGTCAGGACTAAGAGAGCCCAATCCCAAGCTCCAGGCTGTGACTTTCTAAGCCATGTGGAAGCCAAGGGCTGTGGGTTATAGGAGTCAAGAGAGAAGCTTCTAGAAGAAGCTGATCCTTCACTTCCTTTTGCCCATCAGGGCCAGGTCGTAGGGGTGGTGATGACGAAGAAAAGTGGGTCACCCTGTGAAGTCAGCAGAAAGCTGCTGGCCACCCTTGCCCATGTGCTCTGACTCATGCTTAAAGTAGGTGCAGCATGTATACCTACCACCATGAGGCCAGAGGTTTCAAGGCATCTTAGCAAGAAGGTGCATCTGATGGCTGTAGCACCATGGACAGAGCCATGTAGACTATTCCAGGTGCTTGGCAAATGCCCATTGATAGAATTAATCAGTTTGGCACAGAACCAAAGGACCTTGACTGGCCAGAAGAGCAAGTTTGCCTGTCAAGTTATTGCCTACCCACTTCTCCATGGTATTGACCAATAGTTCTGTGACATACAGGATCAGCTGAAGAACCTGGGGATGGCACCGAGATGCAATGAAAAGACACCCAAACCTGGAGTCACCAAGCCTCCAGAGTGCCTTCACACACTGCCAGAGTGACTTCTCTTTTCTGGGACTCTGTCTTCTCCCTTGCAAAATGAGAGGGTTGGATGGGATGGTCTCTAAACATAGGGTCCAATGGTCCCTATATAGACTAATGGGTCTACAGGGCCCCTCCCAGTTCTAGATCTGTGATCCTTGGAGAATCTCAGATGCCATCTTGAAAGTATTTGGAGGACAGTGTAGGGGAAAAGGGAGCAATTTGTTCTGCTTACCTCCAAAAGCAGAGCTAGGAGTGGTTGCTTGGGAGCAATCAGTGTAGAGGGGCCTGCTTTGAAAGGACATGGGTTCCCCCTCCTTGAAGGGTTCTAGGAGGGGATTGGACAGCCCCTGCTAGGGATGTTGGAGAATGCATTCTTACTGTACTTAAATGGTCTCTGAGATCTCTTCCACCTCAAAGATTCAGAATGATGATTCCTACAAAGTCCTGGAGTGCCTTCTGAATCCTCAGAGAAGGAGGTCATCAAATGGGGCCACTGTGATGGAAGGAACATGAATTACTCATGTGGATTGAGTCATCTCCCATTCTTGATTTACCCTCACTACTGCTAGGGAAAAGAAGGAAAGGCAAACTCCCTTCTCCCTCTTCCCTCCCCCATGACCTCCATCCCTTGGAACTCCTAGAGTTCCCAAGCATAAACTGTTTCTTTTTTGATATCCTGACTTTCTGCTCATTTACCCATCCCCTTCAATGACCGCCCAATGGAGGGGCCAAGAGACCACTCAGAGCCCAGCAATGGGCGAGAGTATAGGGGTCACCAGGCATGGCTAGAAATAAGGTTGAGTTCTTATGATTGTGATTGCCTTCTCACCCTTCTTCCTCTCTCTTCCCCCAGAACCTAGTCATGTTCATGAGTGACTTCGTAGACTGGATCATACCTGACATTCCCAAAGACATCAGCCAGCAGATTCACAAGGAGAAGGTCCTCCTGGTGGAACTCTTCATGAAGGAAGAGCAAGGCAAGCAGCAGATGCTAGACACCTTGAAGGAGAAAGATAACCTCCAGGGTGACAACTGCACTAACCACAGTCCCCCATTCCCCAAGACCCAAGGAGACAGCACAGCATCCAGACGCTCCTACCATGTGGCAATTTAGCTAAAGGGAGGCTCGGAATTCCAGAGCCATTGGGCACACCTGTGCAAGCCACTCTGCTTGCAACTCAGCCCGCCTCGGGGACAGCCCAACACAGGGGCCAGAGCGAGTCAATGCCTGTGGCACCTGTGCTAAACAGATTCTCTTCTTGCAGAAACAGAGGACCACGTCCTGATGGGACATTTTTTTTCCTTTCTATTTTCTTTTTGCACAAACTAATGCAGGGAATCTCTCTCTCTTCTCTCTCCCTCTCTCTCTCTCACACTCACTCTCTCCCTCCCTCCCTCTCTCTCTTTCTCTCTCTCTCTCTCTCTCTCTCTCTCTCTCTCTCTCTCTCTCAATTCAAGGTTAATCAAAAAAAAGTTGATGGTGATACCCATAGGGTCAGTGCAGATACTTAACTAGAAACAGATCTCTGAAGAATCAATAGTGTCTTTTCTGCTGAAAGATGAGCAAGGGTCACCAGAGGAAAAAACCTTTTTCACTTTTTTGATGCCTTAATGTGTAGACAAAGCAGTTTTCCTAGATGCAAGCCTGAGCTCCTAGCAGAAGAGAGAGTTGCTGAATCACAAGCTAGGTTTGGAGGTGGGTTTTCAGAAGCAGCCAGAGCAGGGGAGGGGAATCTATTTCTGCCCAGATATATCCTTCATAGTGGGGCCTTCCAAGCTTCCACCCAAGAAAACCCTGCCCCAACCAGCCCAGGGAATTGGGGATTGGAGTCTGGCCTTCCAGGTCCCAGATGCAGTGCATGCTGGGAGGAGCAGAGTGTGGCCTGCCATGGGGGGAAAGCACTCTAGACCACCCCACACACACCCCAGTGGCCAACCCCAATGTAACCTTTCCCTCTCCTTCCCCTATCCACCCACCCCCAATCCTGTCAAACTCTTTGCTTTGGATGAAACCACTTTGACAAAGACTATTAGAAGTGAGGCATCCTGAGGGGTATTTTTAGAGGCTATTTCAAGTTTTAAATAGAAGTCATACCGACTCACTCCAGAGGAGACAGTCTCAGCTTCATGGTATTTATTGGTTTCAAAAATAAATTATGAGGTGAGATTGATTTTTTTTTTCTGCAGTTGTCCTAAAATGTACCAGAGGTGGATGGAGTTTATTATGTTAACCAAATATCTCTGCAAGGCATTTAAAAGATTGTTCCTACCAAAGATTTTTATTAATAAAGGGCTTATATTTTGGTAACACGCTCTTCTATCTTTACTTACAGGAATTTCACTATTAGACAACAGTCATTTGCAAGGTTTATTAAACACACACACATACACACATACACACACCACACACCAGACAAAGAGTTCTCCTAAGTGACAGGAGTCTTCTCCATGTACACCAAAGCCTCTGGGTCTGAGATTTCCCAAGGCCGGACCCTCTCCAAGAGAATAATGAATGTAATCACATATCTTCTCCATTCCCTTCCTGACGGCCTGACGTTTGTATGAGCAGCAGGCAGTGCCTGTCCCCAACACTAAGGGCTCTGATACTTTTGTTATTTGCTGAAATTGTATAAATGGATGCTTTATTTTCTCTTGTACAGGAAGTTGTTTGAAATGGGGTTTTGTATATAAATGTTGTATTAAAAATTAGGTGATTACCAAAAAAAATTATTTCATGGAAACAAATTTTTTTTAAAAGAAAAGTAAATGTACACAGATCCATGTAGTATTTTGGCTAAACGTTTATTCAAAATAAATTTAAATGCACAATCCTTTCTTAAGTTGGAGACCATCCATTGTTCCTTTATCTACAGTAGATATGAAAGGTTGAAACAAGTCAGTTCAGCAGCCTCGTTGTTCAAAGTTGGAAGTGTCTTCCTTCCTTTCTTCTGGATTTTGGGTGTGTGTAGCATTAGCTTGATGTCCTAAAGGTAGTCAATTCCCTATCATTGGAAGTCTTCAATCACAGGATGGTGACCAATTAATGGGGATGTTTAGGGGAGTTTGTAGTCTGAGCCTGGGTTGGACTAAGCAGTCTTGAATCTGGGGCTTTGTGTTTCCCTTTCTTTGTGGCTCAACAAAGCTGTGTCTGAAGTCACACTCCTGGTCCGTTTATTTCAGTGGGGGGATGGAGGGAGGAACATTAGGATACTAAAATTCTAAATAGCCTCTTAAAACCAGATTCCTGAAAACCTTTAACCCTAGTCAAGTCAACAGGCCAAAGATAGTCCTGGCTCTCAAGAAGCTCATAGTCATGGTAGAGAAACATGCAAACAACTATGAACAAACAAGTTATAGATGGAAGAAACTGGAAATAATCCCATCTTGTGAATATGGCAGCCCTCAGGTGGGCAGCAGGATGTGCACAGTCATCTGTAGACTGAGTATTCCCATCACTTTAAGCCCTATGGGTTAAAATCTAGAGCGCAAAAGGGTCTTTGCTCTGCTGTGGGAGGCTCCATAGGTAGTGGCACAGTAAGGAGGGAGGCAAAACTTCCCAGCATGCCAAGAGGGCAACCAGAGCAGACTCCAACTGCTGGGTGCAAAGCTCTCCTCTGGCAGCCAGGGGGGCTTTTGGACGAGCTTGTCACAGCTGGATACCAGCTTCTGACACTACTGCCCAGCCAGCTCTGCAGATGATACATAATTGGGAGGGCCAGCTAATACAGAGAGTAGAATCAGTGTTCAGAAGGATCTAAAGATGGTGCCATAGATCACACTGATCCTACACTCATAAACAGGGCCTGTGTCCAGTGGTTTCTACCTGGAGAAAAAAAACCTCTTTCCTCAAGAGACTTTTGGAACTTTCTGACCTGCCTTCTAGACGCTGGCATCCTCAAGGGCTCTCTCCTCATTTCTCCCTAAAAGGTGATGTTGGTCCGTGGGAGGACACCACAACCCCTACTTAGGAGCCTCTCACTAGCTCCAGTAAGCCCTCTTTGCACATTCCCAGCATCCATGTGAGAGTTTTCCTCCCTCTCGGGGCCTCAAAAGTCACTGGGCTCTCCACTGGTCACACTCGATTCCCATTCATTCAGAATTCTTGGGTTGGTACTAACTCACAACACAGGCCAACACCCCTTCCAGACAAAAATGTTATGATTAATCCCTCGAAGTCTAGTCACCGATATTCCTGAATGCTTTCTCTGTCCCTCCGGAACTACTCCAGGCTCTGTCTCAGACATATCCATGGACCAGATCTCTGGACCCTTCTGAACACTGATGAGCGGAATCCAAAGAATGTGTTGATGTCTCATTGTAGCCTGCGGGCCTGGGACAATGGACGGACAAATAACCGATGGCTAATGCCAAGTTCCTATTTTATCTTTGTAGTACAGACATCTTCCTCCCTTGGTGGTCAACCTTAACAGATGACGCTGATTTGATAGGAATAAATGTAAAATCCAGCTGCACCAGTTCAGGGGGAGGAGAAGAGTTTAGAAAAATTGTTTGTTGTTCAGTCATGGCCAGCCTTTTGGGATCCCATTTGGGGCTTTCTTGGCAGATACTGAAGTGCTTTGCCATGTCCTTCTCCAACCCATTTTACAGAGAAGGAACTTGAGGCAAAGAACTTTATGTGACTTGCCCAGGGTCACACTACCAGGAAATGTCTGCAGTCAGATTTGAATTCAGGAAGATGCAAGCCCAGCATTATATTCACTACAGCTCCAACCTCGCTGCTCACTCCTTTAGAGAGAGTCCAGCACATAAAGCATTTTCATGGTACCCTTCTCACACATGGTATGGGGCCCTAGCATCCAGATCTCTTAACTAGTGTTTACACTCACCCAAATGCAAAATTGTCCAGTGCTCCTTGGAGCTGGTGCCTGCCCTCTTCTTATAAGAGTCTAAATTTGGCCACTGATCATTCAGAAATCAGTGGCCCCCAAATAGAAATCCAGCATTACCAAATGTCACAAGTCAGCTAGTCAAGGAGTCTGCTTTGCTTGACCTCAAACTCATAACACTCTTGAAAAAGCCCCCATGGCACAGAACCAAAGTTCTGGGTTCATACAATCAATCGATAAATATTTATTAAGCTACTATGTGGAAGACATTGTGCTAAGGCTCTGGGGATACAAAAGCAAAAGACAACTCTTTCTCACAAGGAACTTCCAATCTAATATGCAATCTAGAAACTGGGTCTGGTGGGAATGTCAGAATTTGATGCAGATCTAAGTCTCCACTCAGCTTCCACACAAGCACTCACACTAACAAGACAACAGAAATATGTAGGACAGGTTTGTGTCTTACTGAACACACCAAAATGCCAGGGCTCCCACCCACATCCCCAGACACCCCATCTTGGAGCTGCCCAGGCCTTCCCTAGCACTCATGACACCAGGGAAAGGATAGAGTTCATGGTGGAAAGAGAGCTCAGAGGTCAGCTAGACCAACCCTCACATTGGACACATCAGTCAACAGGTCAGAGAGGTCAAGTGACCTGCCCAAGGCTATGGTAAGAGGGCAGGGGACTAGAACTTGGACCCAGGTCTGTTGACTCCAAACCCAGACTTCTACCTGCTGAGTTTGTTCATGTACATTGTGGCTCTTTCCCTGGAAGTTCCTCAGCTTGTACATGATCCAGCAACTCAACATTGTCCAATAATTCATTGGTCACACCACTGTTGCCTTTACCCAATGCCCTCCTTGGGACCTTGTGGTCAGCTGGAGGAGCCACATGCCTAGCTGTACACCACATGCTCACCTCCAGAGGACCACAGCTCTCTCTCCCTATCTCTCCTTCCTTCTCTCTTCTCCCCACCTTCTCTCTGTTTCTCTGTGTGTTTCTGTCTCTGTCTCTCCCTCTCTGTCTGTCCTCCATCTGTCTGTCTCTCTTTTTTCTCTTTCTCTCTCTGTCTCCTCCTCCTTCTCTTTCATGTGTGCATGTGACCAGCTTTTCTCTGTTCAGCCTCCCATCTCTTCTAGTCTTGTACTCTATAAAAGATGAATGTTAACAGGGCTGCTAGGTGGCACGGTGAATCTACACTGGCCCTGCAGTCAGGAGGACCTGAGTTCAAATCCGACCTCATACACTTGCTACACTTACTAGCCGTGTGACCTTGGGCAAGTCACTTAACCCCAATTGCCCCACCTTCCCCCCTCAAAAAGAAAAAAAAAGATAAAAGTTGAAGTGTACCTGCTTGTGAACTGGCTATGAATCAGCTACCCTTGAGATCCTTTCAGTGGGCCAGCCCAGGACACCATGGGGCCCTTAGCACTCATCAAAGCATCCACCTGACCATGGGGTTGTCCCACCTCAGCAAGAGGCACTGTCAGTTCCAGAGCCCTCAGCAGCAGAGGCCCTGAATGCCCAGGAAGGTGCCCCATCTACTTCACTTCCTCCTCAAAGCATTCCAGTGGCCCTGGAGGGGGAAGGGCTACCACCTCTGCTTTAGAGAACAGGAGACTAAACTTCCAGTTGTGGGGGGAGGTGTGAGGGACTAGGAACCTGCCCAAGGTCACAGAGTAGCTGCAGAACCAGAGGCCCCCTGGCTCCTTCTCTAGAACTGTCCTTGTCATCAGTGGTTAATTAAGATGCTTGTCAGCTTAGTATCAAATATGAAGTTAGGAAGAATAATCCAGGAATGCTAGAGGTGAAGTCAGGGAGAGCCAAATTCAAATCCTGCCCCTGACACTAGCTTGGTGACCCTGGGCAAGTCACTTGATCTCTGTAAGCCTTCATTTCCTCACCTGAAAAGTGGGGCTGATGCCACAGCCTCTATTTCTGGGGCAGTTGTAAGAATCAGATGAAATGACCCCTCTAAGCACTCTTCACTCGGTCCTTGGGGCTGCTCTTTCACTGCTGGCTCTTGGACTGGATGACCAAAGAGACCTTGACAATGAAGAGCAATGGACTGAATCGAACAAATGCCACAGGTGCTTGATAATTGTTTATTGAATTGAATAAATGTCAAGTTTTACATTGGGGCTCCAAGCAATCAACAGCACAATTGTAGAATGGGAACGGCTCCATCATGGCAGTTCAGATGAAAAAATCGGGTGGGGAGAGGGGGTTTATGGCCTATAAGCTCCTAGGAGTCAACACTGTGACCTGGAATCCCAAAAAGCCAAGATGACTGTGGGCTGTATAATAAGAGCTGGGGGGGAGGGGGGGAGAGGGGTAGAAAGGCCGGCCATCCTCTGACCACAGTGGCCTTCCCTAGTCCACCTCAACCAGAGGAGTCTGTTCAGCTGTGGGTGCCATTTTATAGTAGGTTTGTGGATGGGCTAGTGAGTGACCGTCTAAAGGGGGATAGTTCTAAAAGGAAAGGGTGCCCAAACCTTGTTACAGGAGGATTGGTTCAGGTAACTAGGAATGTTTAGTCAAGGGCAGAAAAGATTCCAAGGGGAATAGGCTGTTGGTCTCCAGAGGGATGGAGTTCCCCATCGCCAGAAGTCTTCAAGCAGAGGCTGAGGTGCTCAGGTAGGGATTAATCTTGGGACACCAAGATTCCCTTTGCTTTTGCTTTTTTTTTTTTTGGAGGCCAGTTGGGGTTAAGTGACTTGCCCAAGGTCACACGGCTAGTTTTTTGTGTTAAGTGTCTGAGGCCGGATTTGAACTCAGGTCCTCCTGACTCCAGGGCTGGTGCTCTACTCACTGCGCCACCTAGCCGCCCCCATTCCCTTTGTTTTTAAACTGGGGGCTAGTTCGGGTCTCCCAGCCTCTCCAGGTGCCGACCCTGAGACATTACCCAGCATACTATGCACATCTCTCATCACGTCCTTATTTATCTCTTTCCTGCTCCTGGGGTTTTCTATGTGTATTTTCCCATCTCCCCTTCTGGATTTCTAAGCTCTTCAAAAGCAGACCCTCTCTGCCCCCATCTCTGATCTAGGGCTAAAGGCAGGGTCACTGACTGACAGAAAAATCCCTAGGAATGACTCGTTAAGTCCAACAGATGGCTGACCATTTTTGCTTTTTCAAAGAGAGAGTTATCTGAGTTCAGCTGGTGTTTATAGACTGAGAACAGGCCACCTCCTGGAGAACAGAGCAGGGTCTGGGGGGCTCGGACATGGCTTTGCTAATTGTCAAACTGGCTTGCTCTGGCCAAACATTTCAGGAAAGGGACTTTGGAGCCCATCTGTTGGATGACCCTGGGCTTAATCTCACACAAACAGTCAGGCATCTGGGTGGGGGCTGCTGCACTCCTTTCTGACTCAAGACCAAAGACTGCCCAGGGCTCTGAGGCCTACACGTGCTCCTGGCCATTCCCCTCCTGGACCTGGACCAGAAGCCAAAAGCATCGTCATACGTTAGCAGGAAAGCCGCTCAGGCTCAGCAGCCCACCACCTCTCCCCTGGGTTCCAAGAGTGCCCGGGGGGGATTTGAGGGGTCCCTTCTTCTGGTGCGTATCCCCCTCACTAATGCCGCTGAAGGACCAGGATTCGAGTTCCATTCAATCACCTAATGTCAACTACTTTTGATAAAAGAATACGTATCTGCAAGACATAGCAAGGACAAAAGTAGAGACATTCCCCCCCAACACCTCGAGGGTACACTGTCCTCTATCCCACCTCCGTTCCTGGGGACAATGGGCTCAAACAGTCTAGTTCCCACATGCTCCCAGCAAGGTCCTATCCTGTAGTCAGTCAATACTTATTAAGTGCCCAGTACTTGCCAAGGCCAAGCATTGTGCTGAGTTCTGAAGATACAAAGAAATACAGAAGACGGTCCCTGTTCTTAGGGAAATCACAGTCTAATGGAAAGAACATGCAAACCAGACAGATGGATGGACAGACAGACAGACAGACAGATAGATAGATAGATAGATAGATAGACAGATAGACAGATAGATAGATGGACAGATGGACATATGGACACATTGACAGGCGGACAGGCAGATAGACAGACAGACAGACAGACGGACGGACAGATGGACAGACGGATAGACAGACGGACGAACAGACAGACAGACAGATAGATAGATAGATACATAGATAGATAGATAGATAGATAGATAGATAGATAGATAGATAGATAGACAGACAGATGTACAAATGAGAAATTGGAAATAACCCACAGAAGGAAGGAACTGGACTTAAGAGGTACTGGAAAAAGTTTCTCATAAAACGTGGGATTTATTGAGTGGGGGGTAACCCAGCCAGATCACAGACTGGGAGAATTGGAAAGGAGTTTGGCACCTTCTTAGCCCAATACATTAAATAAAGAACCCTCCCTCTCTGGGGACCACCTGCTGTATTAGTGGGGATCCAGCTACTGAGTAAGAAACCTGCAGTCTACACCTGCCATTTGGACACTTTTCCACTTTGAGGAGTGTCAGCTACAGGAAAGTTTAACAAATAAGGGAGAGTCTGAACTTAATAGTAAAGGAGGAGAGGGTCTCTCCTAGGGAGAGGTGAGGAGGGAGTGATATACATGAGCCTGGAATGAAAGGCTGAGTTCAAGTTGAGTGGGACTTTACAAGTTAAGAATAGGCTTTTGCATTTCTTCCAAAAATCAATAGGGAGGCACAGGAGTTGAGTGGGGGAGTCATGTGGGGTCAGAATCATCATGGGGAACAGTGTGAAAGAGGGCTGGGAGTGGAGAAGGGATTCTGGAGGAGGCTGTTGACTCTACCTAGATGAGAGGTGATGAGGACTTTTAAGGTGCCAGTTGGGTGAGGGAAAAGTAGGGTCAGATGGGAGAGCTGTTTGGGTAGAAATGGGATGCTGCCTTTGTGCCAGATGCTTTGGTCTTCATGCTGGTTGGTTTCGCATAATTGGTTTTTCCTTCCTCATGGAAAACTTCCTTGGGGGTGGGAGATGAGGCATATAAGCAGAAATTAGTGTAACATAAAAGGCATCAGCTAAACTTTAAAAACCAAAGGAAAACAAAGTCCTGGCCAGTCTTTAGCGCCATGCTTGGGAGCTCTTGAGGAGGAAGGATGCACCATTTCTTTCCTGATGTGACCTTTGGACCAAATGACACATTTTACCCAAAAACTTGGACTTGGGACAGGCATGAGTCACTTGGACTTAAATAAGGCTCAAGGCTGATTCTTAACCAATGAGGAAGCAAGGTTCAAGGTCAGGAAGGTGAAGCTAAAGGCAAGGACTCAAGCTTGACCTGACTAGCTCAGGTTTTGCCCTACAGATGGGAATCCAGAACCATCTGGTTGTTTGACAAGAGAGATCTGGCTTCCTACTGGGGCCAAAGGAAGCACCTCACACACACACACACACACACACATACACACACACACACATGCATGCACACACATACACACACACATACACACACGCACACACATGCAAGCATGCACATACACACGCATGTTGACCAGCTATGAGCTGCACTCTGCCTGAAAGAACACAAGGGTTCTTATTGAATAAGGACTTTGAACAGGGATTCATTAGCCAAACTCTAGGGAAAAAAATATATTAGAGACTGAGTAGACATTTTCCAGGCGATTGGCAAACATTTATTATGCTCTTACTATATACTGCATCCTGAGCTCGGGGCTAGGTATACAAAGACAAAAATGACCCGATCTCAGCCCTCTTGCTAATTATGGGACATGGACAAATAATGAATGAATTAGAGGTGAAAGAGAGCACTGACCACTGGGTCATCTGGGAAGGCTTCCTGGAGGAGGTAATGAGTTAAACCTAGAAGGAAAATCAGTCTCCTGAGAGAGAGTAGTGAAGGAATATGTTCCCATGCATGGGGAAAAAAAGCGGTTGCAAAGACACAGTCAGGAGAAGAAATGCCAGTTCAGAGAACAGATATCTATCCCATTGGCTGGACATGAAGTCAAATCAGTAAGTTAACAAGCATTTATTAAACACTTCCTGTATGCAAAGGACTGTGCTCTGGGCTGAGGTTACAAATTCAAGTCAAAAGAAAGCTAATCCCTGCCCCTCAGAAACTTCTGTTCTAATGGGGAAGATCAGCCCAAAGAGGGAACTGACAAACAGAGGGGGCAGTGCATCAGAGGAAGCAGAGCTCAGAAAGACCTGGGCACCTTCCTGACAGTGGACACTCTTGAAAGGCTGATCCTTCAGAGGAAGGTGCCACAGGGGCAGGGTGAGAAGACTGGCGAGTTGTAGGGGAGAAACAAGCCCAGAGAGGAAGAAGCAGAGCCCTGCACCTGCGAGGACCGAGTCTGAGCAAGTCTGTGCGGGGCTCTCAATACCAGGATGACAAGTTTGTACTAGGGAGCCCCTGGTAGAGCAGGGGCAGATGCGGCAGGCTGCACCAGGGTCTCTTTGGCAGCTGGGGGGAGACGAGACTGGAGTGGGAAGAGCCCAGAGGCAGAGAGACGATTAGGAAGCTAACGCAAGGGTCCCCGGGAGAGAAGAGGGGAGGGGAGTCAGAATCCCATAGACAGAAAGGAGACAGTTTTGAGAAATCTCATGGAGGTAAAATCTGAGGACTTGGAACCTGTCTGGATGTGGGAGAGAAAGAGGAAAGAATCAAGGTGACTCTAGGCTAGGGTTATGAACCGAGTGACTTGGACCTGAGTACAAAGTCTACCTTGATGCTGGTTAGTCATAGTTCAAGCTTGTGCAGAACTGAGCAGGGGTGATGGCTGAGGGAGCAGAGACAAATGCAGAGGTGGGCTAACAGGAAGGGGTCAAAGAATAGCTTTAGAAAGAGCAAGAGACCAGAGAGAGATGGAAGGACCTGAGATTGATGGTGGGCTTGAGCTCAGGACTGTAGAACTGTAATCAACATTGACTTATAATTCAACACCATTTATTAAATGCCCATAATGTACCAAGCACTGTACTTGGCACTGGGGATAAAAAGACAGAAATGCAAACCTGACTATGTCTAAGGTTCCTTCTGTCTCTCACCCCTCTGAATCCAGCAGGACAATCCCCACCCCTACCCTACCCCATCCCCAATCTTGAGGAGTCTGAGTAGCATTGAAAACTTTCCACCCTAACAGGGCTAGAGACTGAAGTACCCCCTAAAGCCCCAGCCAGGGCTGTGAGAACCCACAAACAGTTAACAAAATGATTCTTTGCTCCCCCTCCCCTTCGACACCCACCTTCCTCCAGGCCACTGAGCCGGCCAAGCCCCAGGCACTAGCCTAGAGCACCTAAGATCTCTGCAGAGGAGTAGGGGCCCCTGAAGGATCTGGCACTGGTCATCATTTTCCTCAAGATGCTTTTAGCCTGCCCGGCATAATGTAATTGCCATGTGGCTAGAGGGGGAGCAGAGAAAACCTCCCATGTAGGCAGAAGTGGGGGGGCCTCTGCGGGCTGGGCTTGGCACCAAATACAGGTGAGGTCAGAATTGGAAACTTCTGACAGATTATTTCAGGCAACTGATGGGCCCTTGGCTGGCCATCTCTGTCATCCCTAAGGAGGGCACAGGCAGTCTGCCCCTTTCTAGGCTGTAGTGGAAATCACACAGACACTCCCTGGAGTGTCTCCACCACCAGACTAAGCCTTCTGGATTTCCACTTTCTTGTGTTTCTAAGATACAGGAGGGGAAATATTTTTGCTGTCTTGAAATGCTTCAATGTGAATAAGCATACTTTTAGGCTGAGATAGGTTCTCAACCTATTATTCATTTCTTTAACCCCTTGGGCTTCTGGGAGCTGGTTGTGGAATGGGCATCCTCCAAACCCCTTCATTCCTAAGCTGAAAGGGATCTCAGAGACTTTCAGTCTGTCAGGAATCTTGCCTGTAACTCCCCTGACAAGGAAGCTTCCAGCCTCGGTCTGAAGACCCCCAGTGAAGGGGAACTCACCATCTCCTGGGACTGTCTTGCCACACTGGGAGACTCCTAATCTTCAGGAAGGGCTTCTTGCCATTCAGCCCCAAGTGGCTACTTTGCCACTTCCCCTCTTCCTCCATCCCTGTGGTCCTGGCTCTGCTGTCTGGATCCTCCACAAGCATCAGAGGACAGAAGCACCATTCCCCTCAGCCTTCTCTTCTCCAGAGGCAACATCCCCAGTTCCTTCCAGGCGTCCTTCCACCTCCCCAAACCCCCAAAATGAGGGAGAAGGGGAGGACAAAAAGAAACTATGCAGGGTAGGACCTTCTCTGAAATTCATTCTTAAAGACTCACCTGCTGGCTCCAAGAAAGCAAGGGACTTGTCCAGGATGACTATTGTGCTCAGAGGCAGGACCTGAACCCAGGTATTTGTGACTCGGGCCAGCTCCCAAACTACTACAACTCACTGAGCTTACAATAAAAATGTCTGCTAATTAATATCTATTAGAGAGGCACCTAAGGGGACAAAGAGCTTGACCCAGAGTCAGGAGGACCCGAGTTCAACTTTGGCCTTAGGCTTGCTAGCTGTGGGACCCGGAGAAAGTAATCTAACTTCCTGTCTGCAATGTCCTCATCTGTAAAACGGGGGTAACAATAGCGCCTAATTCCCAAGGTTGTTGTGAGACTCCAATGAGGTAATGTTTATAGGGTGCTTACAAACCTTAAGGCACTAAATAAATGCAGTGTGTCTTTTGCTTCTCAAGATCCCACTTCCTTGAACCCTCCCTCATAACAAAGAAAGTCTTCTGAGCAAAGCCAGTCGGCACAGCAAGCACTCCAAAGGCCCCAGGCCACAGTCTGAACCCCGAGTCCCCTGCTCTCCATTCAGAGCAGGAAGTGCTGGGTCCTACAAAGCTTTCTGGGCACTTTCCAAGGAAATCGAATTTCATAAATCAGTATGAGAGAAACGGCCTCTCTGGAGATTGTGGCAATTTTTCCCAGGTACTTTCTGGCTTTTGTTTTAATTACAAGCATTTTTCCTGCTTTCTCCCTCTCCCTGTTCTCTTTTAAAAACAAATGAAAAGAACAACAAACCCTTGTAAGATATGAGATATGTAGCATGTAAAAGATATGTAGTCTCGGCCTCAGATACTTAACACTTACTAGCCGTGCGACCTTGGGCAAGTCTCTTAACCCCAATTCCCCTGCATGCCACAGAAGTAAAACAAATCCCCACAGTGGCCACGTCCAGAAATCTGTCTCTTTGCATCTGGAGTCTATCCTGCCTGTCAGGAGATGATCATGAGGTTCCCAGAATCATGGCATTTATTTTGTCACTCAGGGTCCTCAAGCCTTTCTGGATTATTCATTTTTACAATATTGGTGTGATGTAATGAATTCTGCTGGTTCTGCTTCCTTTCTTCTGCATCAGGTCATAGAAGTCTTCCCAAGTGACACAGTTTAAGGGGGTCAGAGAACCCTCAAGGACTGGAGTCCAGGAGAGGGTCATCTGGAGTGAATTCATAGACTCAAGCATTCTTTAAGATAAGGTGGCAAAGGTTTATTCGATTGCCAACACGGTGGGCAGAGCTCCTTAAGGCACTTGCCACTTAACAGGAATGATACTAACACTGATACAGGAAAAGTAGTAATAGGATAAATAAATAGGAAATATTTATAATATATATATATAAATAGGAAAAATAAAAGGATAATCTGGCTGATATGCTAGTTAGGTGCTGACCTACAACCTCCGTCACTGGCTCATTCACTGCTGGCAACCAGGGGAAGGTTTTCTCAGGGGTATTTTCCGTCTGCTGGTCTGTAGCGAGATGACTTTTAGAGTTGGTGTCTATGACTTGACTTCTGGATTGAACATGATAACTTTGGGAATCAATACATGATAATTCTATGGTTACAGGATAGTCCTGTTTTTACAGGAGAATGTCTTCAGAGGTCAGCTTGTTCTCATGACAGGGAAAGACAGTTTACTTTACTGGGGCCAGAGCATGAGTAATTGTGGGGAAAGGCAGTTTGTCATACTGGGACCCACTTATGAGTAATTGTGGGCCCAGTGTCCTTGGGCTGAGGAGAAGACTGTCAGGGACAGTGCTGGAAGCTGGGGAGAAGTCTAATCTTGGAAGTGGGCTCCAAGCACAAGCACCCGGCACCACACCTGTGTTTCTCTGAAACCATCCCCTTCCTATTTCTTATGGCCCAACAGGGCCCCTGCACCTTCACAAGCCGTGTTTCTTCGGTCGTTCTTCACTAGATGCCTTGTTTCTTAAAACCTGCTGAGACAGCAGATGGTCTCAAGAAATCCAGGTTAAAACAGCAAGTCCTGGGCTCTTGCTGGGTCTTAAACTGGTACTTAATTTTCCTCCCCATGGATTCTCACTCCTGCAGAGAAATAAGCCCTTTTCCATTACCATCTTGGTGCAGGCTGGTCTCTCACCCAGCAGAATGTAAGTTCCTGGAGGACGGGAATTATTCCACTTCTGTCTTTAGCTCTCTGGCACCCGGCACATTGTTGGTCCTGGAGGGCTCCCTCCTTCTTAGAGTGGGCCAATATATAGGCACAGGGAAGGGGCAGGCAGGGAAAGAGAGCAAGCATTTATACAGCACCTACTATGCGCCAAGCACTGAATGCCGTGCGCACTGTTTTAGCAAACGCTTTCTCATTTGATCCTGCAAGGTAGATGCTGTTATTATCCCTGCTTTACAGAGGAGGAAACCAAGGCAAATGAAGCTTAAGTCGTTGGCCACATAGTCAGTATCTGAGACTAGATTTAGACTCAAGTCTTCCTGACTTCCAGGAGAAGTGCGCTGTCCACCGCAAAGCTGCCACCAGAATTCTGTCCTGGCTTGTCTATCCCTGGCAGTGGAGAGGGGGTCAGTGTCCCCTCTCCTCAGTCCAAGCCAGATTCCACCCGGCCAAAAGCCAGAGAGTCAGGGAGAGGAATCACCTTCCTGCATCTGGGGTGTCTTTCTCCAGAGGCAAGCTGTACATGGCCCCTTTTGCTATTCCTCATTAGCCAGCAGCCAGAGGAGGTGAGAGCCAGAGTTGGCTAGCAGCTGGCAGAGGGGAATCCCTGTCCAGGACAGAACATAGAATTCCAGAGCCCTGAGGGGCCATGTAAAAAAGTAGAAAAGAATGCCAGTGAATGGGACTCCCAAAGCCTGGAAACAGTCTAGAATGCATCCTTGAAGAATGGTTGTTAAGCTTCCAGGAAAGGCAGCAGAGAACCAGCAGGAGAGGCTCAAAAACAAGTCACACCACAGTCCATCCATCCATCGGTCACTCAATAAGCTTTCATTTCCTTTTTGGCCAGAGTTTCTAAAGTGATAAATTGGAGAAATGCTGTCCATACAGTTTACCCAGATTTTAACAATGTCTCATGTCTCTTGTTGTGGTTGTGGAAAATACATGGAGATATTAGAGATAATAAAACAGGTGAGGTACTTAGGAAATGGTTGAATGGTCAAGCTCAAGAATATGGCTCCATTTCAGCTTGGCAGGAGGTCTCCAGTGGACTGCCCCAAGGGTCTGTGCTTGACCTGGCACCATCTACCATTTTTTATCAGTGACTTGGAGAAAGGCTTGAGCAACATCTTTATCTGATTTGCAGATGACAGAATCCCAAGCAGACCCGAAGCTGGAAGGAAGAGCTAACAGTGGACGACGCTGTCAGGTTCTTGGTTCTTCTCCTATCTCCCTAATGGCTTCTCTCAGTCTCCTTTTGGATCTTCCCCCAGGGGAGATCCAGGAACTATGGGTGCCCCCCAAAGCTCCGTCCTTGGGCCCTCTTCTCTTCTCTCTCTGTACTATTTAACTAGGGGATCTCGCCAGTTTACAAAAATTTAATTGTCCCCATCTTTATGGTGATGATTCTCACATCTGCCTTTCTTGCCCCAATCTCTCTGCTGACCTCCACTCTCTCATCTCCAGCTGTCTTTCAGGCAGTTCAGACTGGACATCCAAGAGATATCCTAAACTCAACATGTTCAAAACGGAACTCGTTGCTTTCCCTCTTCCTAATTTCTCTATTACTAGGAGGCCACCAGCATCCTGGAAGTCATCCGGGCTGGCAGCCAAGGTCCCATCCTCAATTCCATTCTCTCTCACCAATCAGTTATCAATGGTATTGCTTCTACCTTCATAAAATAGTTAAGAAAAGCCCCCTTCTCTCCTCTGACCCTGCCAACACATTGGGGGAGGCTCTCATCTCCTCACAACTGGATTATTGCCATAGCTGCTGTGGGGAGGGGACTCTGCCTGCCTCCAGGCTCTCCCCTTCCAGTCTCCTTCATTCAGCCTCCAAAGGGATTTTCCTAAAGTACCTCGTGACTGTCACTCACCCTGCCCCCTCTTCTAGTCAATAAATATCCTTGTCTCCCTGCTACCTCTAGGATCAAACATAAAATTATCTGGTTAGCTTTCAAAGCTTTTTGTTGCCTGACACACCCTCCCATCTTCCCCGTTCCTCCCTTCAAATAGTCTGTCTACAATCCACCTAATTGTACACTGGTCTCTTTACTGAGCTTCCCACATCTCTGTGCCCACTATCCCTGGTGCCTCACTTGCATTGTCCATTGCCCTGGCTTCCTTCAGAACTCAGCTCAAATCCCTCTGTCTGCTGGAAGTCTCTCCTAGTCCCTCCCATGTTGCTAGTGTCTTCTTTCTGAGATTACCATCCACTTCCAACACATATATTCTCTATGTGTGCACCTGTTTCCATGTGGTCTCTCTCACTGGAATATAAGCGTCTCTGGAGCAGGAACAGGATTCTCACCTTTTCTTTGCATTCTCAGCATTAGTTCCATGTCTGACATAAGAGGCACTTAATAAATGTTTGTTGCCTTGATTTCTCAAGTGGAAGAGGGAGGCAGACCAGGACCACCAGGGGGAAGATTAAGGAAGGGGACACATTCAGCTTAGAGAAAAGTAGCTTGAGAGCAGGGGAGAGAACAGCCATGGTCAGGAATTTCCGGGCTCTCTTATGGAGAAGATGTTACCTCGTTCTCTTTGGCCCCGAGCTGCAAAGAAGACAACTGACTAACACTTGATAGGGGGAACCTCCTCCTCACAATTCAGGTTGTCCCATAATGCACAGGGCTGCATGCAGAGCTAGGAAGTGCCCCTTCCTCATACACACATGTTCAAATACAGGCTGCATGGCCACAGGTACATTTTAGTGGGGGTGTCTTTGGTGTACAGGTTGGACTAGATGAGGTCCTTGGAAAGTCTCAAATTCTGAGTATAAAAAAACAATGTCAACCCTAGGAAGGATCCTACGAGCTAGAATAAGAAATGTCAGAGCTGGGAAGGGCCTCAGGAAAGAGAATGTTAAAGGTCAGAGTGAGGAGGGATCTGAGAACATGGAATTTCCAATCTGGAAAGAACTTCAGAATATGGAATGTCCAAGCTAGAAGGGACCTTAGAACATGGAATGTCAGAGAGGGAGCAACTTTAGGCTAGAACACAGATTATAAGCCCAGTATAAGGACCCTGCACTAGGAATGAGAGACCTGGATTCTAAGTTTCTAAGTTCTTGGCTAATTAGATGAGATCCAAAACCAGTTAGTGTCAGGTCCCAGAATCCTAGACCTGCAGCTGACAGGCACCTAAGGGATCACCTAGCCCCAAGGACCTCCTTTACAGATGGGAGCCTGAGGCCTGGAAAGATATCCCACAGGTGAGGAACAGTGGAGCTGGAATCTGAACTCAGCTTCCAAGCCTCTAAGTCCATCCTTGGTTCCCTGCTTTCCAGTGCCAAAGGGATCAGAGCTGTTCCGCTTGTTTCCAGTGTGCAGAAATAGGGGCCAGCCTAATGCAAAGAGACCATCTATCCCCAAAGTAAAACGGGCCATCCTGAGAGGTGATGAGCTTCCTGTACCAGAAGGTATTACAGAAGAGGCTGATGACAGCTTCTTGGGGATATCTCAGCAGGGATTCTTGTTCAGCCACCAGCTGGCTAGCTGGCTCTTCCACCTCTGAGACCCCATGGGTCTACTTGCTCAAAAATCCCTCCCACTCTGCCGTGCTGTGAATGCTCACACAACAGCCTCCAATTACCCTTCTGGTCCACAGGGATTCTAGCCTAGAAACCTCTGCTGGAAACCAATCTGATCCACAACTTGGCAGGTCCCTCTCAAAGGCCTGGAGCTCCCTCTGGGGGATCTAGCAGAGAAGTCTTCAGGAGTGTAGAAATGGGAATAAAATATGTTGTCATTGGAGGTGAGGTGGGGCAGCCCAGGAAGGGCATAGAAAAGGCCTGGGAACTTCTGGAGGAAACAAATGGGGAGACAGAGGGGACTGGGGAATTTTTGCATTGCCGGCCTTCTTTAACCCTGAAGAGGTGACAAGTGCCAGCCGCCATGCACTGCCACGCTTCTGGCTAGGCTTTCCCAGGACCCAGCATGTCGGTCACTTGTAAAAAGGCAGAGAAAGGAGGGACAAATGGTGCCCTCATCTGCCAGAAGGAGAGTGGTAGAAGGTGCTCTGTGTCATTAAGCGACTTTGGAGGTTTCTCCTGGACAGATCCAGGGTCATCAAAGGCTGGAAACACAGAGAACAAACATGAGCAGGTGCTGGGCATGCAGAGGGTCCTAGAAAAACAGGCGTGCAGCCTATCTACATGCCCCACCCTCCGCCAAAAACAATGACCCAAAGGAAGGCAAAAGCTCATGTGGGCGTATCTGCATGTGGGTGGACCGCCTGGAGACAGATAGAGGTTCCTAAGACAATGAGAAATATGTGCTTTCCGATTGTCTTAGGCAACCTGTGTGACTCCTGTGAAAGGGTCGTTCGACCCCCAAAGGGGTCGCCACCCACAGGTTGAGAACCGCTGTTTTATAAGGCAGTCAAAAGGGTGGCTGGGCAGAGTAAGGAAATCCTAGATGGGTCCCTTAGGGCAGCTAGGTGGCGCTACACTAGGTGGTGCTCTTGTAGACAGAGCACTGGGCCTGCTTCAGGAATACTTTTTTAATTCAAAACTGGCTTCAGACATTTCCTGGCTGCTTCTGGGCAGGTCACTTAACTCTATTTGCCTCAGGTTCTTATCTGTAAAAGGAGCTGGAGAAGGAAATGCAAATGGACTCAAATGGGGTCAGAAGGAGTCTGAGGCAGCTGAAGTGACTGAACAAGACAGCGGGTGTGTCCCCAGGCTGAAGCAGACCTAGCTCAATGTCAGCTCCAGAGTGGGCGTAGGTTAGCGGCTGCCGCAGGTTGGCTCCTAGGGGCCAGACAGACCCTTCCATGTCTCAGACTCTGATCTCCTCATTTAATAGAGGAGGGAGCTGAGGTTCAGAGAGGGCAAAGTACAGGTCTACAATGGCACAAGGAATAAAGAAACAGCCACCGTGCCCCTCTTACACCCAAAGATGAGTGCATATGTGTGGGTGTGGCTACACTCAGAGGCATTCATTAAGCACCCCCTTTGTGGCAGGCACTGTGCTAAGCACCCGGCAGTCCTGCCCTCAAGAAGCTCCTAGTCTAACCTGCAAACGTGCTCCAGACAGGAGTTACTGGAGTGATCGGCAGGGGAAAGCACTCAGATCAAGGAGCGCTGGGAGATGCTTCCTCCAGAAGCTCCCATGTTAGCTGAAGCTTGGAAGAGGCCAGGGATGCTGAAAGGCTGGGAGGAGAAAGGTAGAGGGAGAGCCAGTGAAAATGCCTGGAGTCTGGAGAGGGAGGGTTAGGACAAAACACAACACAGCCAGGCAGTTACTGAACAGGGGACAAGTTGGGCTTTGCTTCTGAGTTTTTGTCTTTCCTGGTATCCCCAGTGTCTGGCATACAGTGAGCACTTAATCAATGCTTGGTGACAGAGTGCTTCAGGCAAAACCCAGAAGCCAGTGCGGGGAGTTTGGAGATTAGAGTATGAGGGGCAAGGGAGGTGCCCCACGTCACCCAAGCAGAGTGCTTGGGAGGGGAGGATGGGGGATGGTCAGGGCTTCAGGTATGAGAAGCCAACTGGTGCTGACAGGTGGAGGCATGTGCAGGCGGTGCCTGGTCTTGGAGTGCCCTCTGGTGGCCTCAGCCGTGCAATTCCATCCCAGTCTTGGCGCCAAGTGGGAGGGCTCCTCCCCAGAACCAAGCAGGAAGTCCCTGAGTCAGCCTAGGTTCAGGCTGCCTACAGGAACTAGGAAGTCACCGGCCTACTTTAGAGAAAAGCCTTCCTTCCAACTGGCCTGGGGTCTCCCAATTTTGCCTTACCCTTGACTTCTCCTTCCAAGTGACCTCTGCGGAGTTGGCACTGAGTTGCTAAAGTGAGTGAGTGGGGCAGTCTCTGCTGCGTGGGGTCGGGTAGAGGGCTAGAGTGAAATACAGACCAGTCTTGGGAGGAAGGGAAAGAGGGGTGATCCTGGGCTCACCCCCACACACACTAAGCTGAGGTACCCAAGAGGCTAAACTTGAATTCCAGAGTGGGAGAGAAGGGGACTCCCAAGGAGAAAAAGTAGAAAAATTCTGGTTTGGGAAAAGCAATCATCAGGCAACTAGCATTAATCAATTGCCTGCTTTGACCCAGCATAGCACTAAATCGCCTAGGGAAGGAAATCTCAGCGAGTATCAGTCCTGGGATAAAGCAAAGCCATGAGTTGAGGAATAGTTTGCCTTTAATTGAGATAAGAGTGAATCTCTTAAAACATTACCGAAATTCTGACTTTTCTAGGGCACAAAGGAGTGGCAAGTAATGTTTGGTATGAACAATTTTGTCATTCCCACCTCTGATCCAGAGAAACCGAGTCTCCTATCAGTAACTGGCATGACATTCAGTAGTGTGGAGGAGGGGAGAGGCATTGAGACAGGCATTGACAAGCCACCGGGCATTACTCAGAAGCAAGGAATGTCAAGAAGTCCCAAGGAAAGGAAGGGTTCATTTCATCAGAAGCAAAAAGGGAAGAGCCACCCATTCCCATCTGTGCATCTCATCAGGGCATCCTTCTTAGGGCTTGGGTTCTGCCAACATCTCCTAATGCAGCCCTCTGGTCTGCAGGGCATTTCAGAGGAGCTTTGGAGGGGATTTACTTCTCCAGGTCAGGTCACCCACAGATAGGGCCTTTTCTGTTGAAATCACTTACAAAATAGCTCTTAATACAAAACAAGTTTGCTTTGTCAGTGACCAGGTCAGAGAGTGAGAGGTCATTTAACTTGGAGCTCAGATAATAACAGCAAATCAGAAATTTCTACACCAGAGAATGTACATTTTTCCATACTCCCTGCTACTCCTATCCCTTTCTAAGCCAGAGAGTTGGATATTGCCAAAAACAGGCTGAAAAGAGAATCTGAAAAGAAACTAGGAAGATTTGATTGGTAGAATGAGCCCTTTTGGTTATGAATTTGCTATCAGCTAACATGGTCAGATAGGCTGAGGCTGAAAGGTGCTTAAGCTGGCATAGACTCTACTGGCATTTAACTCCTGGTGCTCTTCTGTTTCATTCTTTACCTCAGATTCAAGTTCCAGAAAAGGGAAGAAACTTCAGTTTATCACCTGCATTTGCTTTGTCATATGGGGTAGCAAATTCTCATGTCGATGTATTTGTGAAATTCAAATGCAGATTGAAAAATCAGAAAATCCTAAACTGATTTCATGCACACACACACACACACACACACACACACACACACACACAATCTTTTTATTAAATTTTCACCAAAATCTAGGGTTGTTTTGTTTGGGGTTTTGGGGGCTGGGTTTTTTTGCTTTTAGCTGTTCGTTCACCTCTCAGGAGAATATGAGTCTACTAAGGAACTAAGAACAGAATGCTTTTTATAAGGAGATGAGCTCTAATATAAAAATGAATACATTTAGAAGTTGCCAGATTGACCTCAATTGTAACAAAAGGCTCAGCGATGGAATGTCTAAACACATTGAGTAATCAGTTTCAAAACCAGGCATCTCAAATAAAACATGTTTGTGCTTCAATACCCATGTGGTAATTCCAAATTAAATAATAAACCCAAATAAAATGGACTTTTCCCACTTAGGTAACACAAGTTATTCTCCTCTAAGGAAGTTGTTTGCACCAAAATAATTTTCTTCAAAATAAGACTGAAGATACTTCTGATTTAGTCTTTTTTTTTTTTTGAGGGCAGTTGGGGTTAAGTGACTTGCCCAAGGTCACACAGCTAGCTTTTTTGTGTGTTAAGTGTCTGAGGCTAGATTTGAACTCAGGTACTCCTGACTCCAGGGCCAGTGCTCTACTCACTGCGCCACCTAGCCGCCCCCTGATTTAGTCTTAATAACTAATAGAACACAGCCTTGTCCCATAAATTGTTGCATTGATACCCAATTATTCTTACATTATTTTGAAACACTTAAGGACCTTATTTTATATAGAAGTATATATAAGTGATAACAGACAGATGGCAAGGCCCCATACTCGTTTACTGAGTTGTTCGGAATATAGAAAGGACTAACCTTCTAGGCTAAATAACTCCAGTCCTGTCCCAGCATCTTATTACAGTAGGTCAGCCATGGCCCAGGGTTAGCCTCGGAGATAAAAGATTGATCGCTGTGTTCATACTGATCACCTGACACAATTATAGAAATTTGTCATAGAGAATTAGAGCCATCGCCAATAGTGCTTCCCTAACTTCATGTCAATCCCAAGTACAATCAAGCAGTTCAGCAACTGCACTGAGCCAGGCTTAAATGGCAGAATACTATCCATTCAAGAAGAAAGGTCATACTGAGCAATTGAGCTGATATTCTGGCCTTTACCATGAGAACTCCTCAGTTCTCAGCAGGGAGGGTTCTCAGAGGATTTTCGGCATCTTTGCCTCATGGCACTTGTCTTCCTTCCTTCCTTCTTTTCTTTTTACTTTCTTTTTCTTCCTCCACTTCTCTTCTTTGGTTTTCAAAATCCTTCTTAAGCTCCTCTATGGCCTGTAATCACTCGACATTTTTCTTGGAAGCTTTTGGTGCTTTAGTTCTGACCATGTTGTCTTCCTCCCATTCCATTCTTTGGTCCTTTTTTTCCCCTAAAAAGGAATCTAAAGCTGGATGGCTGTCCTTGCTTTTCTTCCTTTGACTGCTCATGTTGCCAGTCAATTACTTGACTTTTGGGCTCTGTAGAACTCTGCTTTCAAAAGGGAGAGCTCTGTCCCAAATCACTGGGGTTTTCACAGCTGTCGGAACTATTGGGAGGCCGCGTCTCTGCAGCCCCCTCCAGCTTTGACTTACTGAAAATGCACCACCCAAGGCCGTGATCCCAAACCAGTCAGGCTAAGGCAAGAGTAATTAGCCTCTGAATGATCACTTGGCCCCCCTGCAATTTGCACGCTGGGGGCTCTGAAGCAGCCACGTTGGAGGCGGAAGCCACTGCTTCTGTTGCTTTCTTGCCCTGGGGGCAGTCAGCCAGACCCGCTTTTCTCCCCAAAATTTAGCCAAGTTCCACTGACCTTTCACTTTGTCCTTGGCTCTTATGGGTTGATAATTTTGGAAAGTGCCACAGCTGCCAGTGATCTACTCTCCCAAGTGCTCCAGCTGTGGCTTGTCCTGGGTGCTGGGGCTAAGCCGCAATTTCAGACCAGGGTGGTTTCAGCTCCCATCCCACTGTGAGGAGCCCTTCTGAGCCCTTCCTGTTCTGCCTGCCAGGCTGCCTTCAGCGGGAGATTTGTTTTTCTGTACTTTGTGGATTCTGGAGCTGTAAAATTTGTTTAGAATCATATTTTATAGGTATCTAAGGTGATTATGGGGGGAGCTCACAGAGTTCTGCTTCTACGCCACCGTCTTGACTCTGCCCCCTTTCTTTTTCTATCTTTTTCTTTCTTTGTTTCTTTCTTTCTTTCTTTCTTCCTTCCTTCCTTTCTTTTTTCTTTCTTTCTTTTTTTCTGTGTAAATAGTACTTTATTGTTTTCAATTACATGTAAAGACAGCTTTCAGCATTCATTTTTTATAAGATTTGAGTTTCAAAATTCTTTCCCCTCCCTTCCACATCCCCCCAAAATGGCAAGCAATCTGATACAGGTTATACATGTGTAATCATGTGAACATATTTCTACATTAGTCGTGTTGTGAAAGAAGAATCAGAACAAAAGGGACAAATCCCAACAAAAAAACAAAAACAAAAGTGAAAGTAGTCTGCTTTGATAATGTATTCAGACTCCATAGTTCTTTCTCTGGATGTGGACACCATTTTACTTGGTGACTCTTGGAATCATCTTGGATCATTGTATTGCTGGGAAGAGCTAAGTCAATTACAGTTGATGATTGTTACAATGTTGCTATCACTGGATACAATGTTCTCCTGGTTCTGCTCATTTCACTCAATATCAGTTCATGTGAGTCTTTCCAGGTTTTTCTGAAGTCTGCCTGCTCATCATTTCATATAGAAAAATAATATTCCATTATATTTATATACTATAGCTTGTTCAGTCTTTCCCCAATTGGTGAGCATTCCCTCAATTTTCAATTCTTTACCATGAAAAAAACAGCTCCTCTAAGTATTTTTTGTACATGTGGGTGGGTCCTTTTCCCATTTTTATGAATGTCTTTGGGATGCAAACCTAGTGGCGGTATTGCTGGGTCAACGGGTATGCAGTTTTATAACCATCATTTTCCAGTTTTGTCATATTAGCCAATCTGATAGGTAAGGTCCAGCCTCAGAGGTGCTTTAATTTGCATTTCTCTAGTCAATAGAGCATTTTTTCCTATGACTACAGATTGCTTTGATTTCTTTTTTTTTTTTTTTTTTTTTGCAGTGAAAGCAGGACAATTGGGGTTAAGTAATTTGCCCAAGGTCACACAGCTAGTAAATATTAAGTGTCTGAGGTCAGATTTGAACTCAGGTCCTCCTGAGTCTGGGGCCGGTGCTCTACTCACTGTGCTTCCTAGCCACCCCCTGCTTTGATTTCTTCATCTGAAAACTGCCTGTTCATATCCTTTGACCCATTGATCAGTTGGGAATGACTTGTCCTACTAGCATTTCCTGATGATTACACCCGGTATCAGACTCAGACTAACAATGTAAGTTATCATAAGCTCTTAACCAGTGGTAAGCACAGCTTTGAGTGGATTCAGTTTTTAAGGATCACTCATCCTTGATAACAAGTATTGACTATAATCTCAGGTCAAAAAAGTAAATGATTCATTATTAAAAACAACATAAGTTGCCTTGCCCTGGTTAGAGAAGTTTGCAATTGGAGGCAAAAGCAGGGACGTGAATATCACATATCAATGCTCTTGCTAAAGGCCTCCAGCCCAGGGCTCAGGATGACTATAGGCAGCCAAGTGTATGGAACGAGGTGGGCAGATTTCTTGTATGGGAAAGTGGATTGAGAGAGTCCAGCCTTAGCCTTGCCAAGGTCACTCTCCTAACATTTTCCCAGGGACAGATAGATATCTACTAGCCTTAGATCTCAGATGTCACTCCCACAAAGGGTTCATTTAAGGTTGTCCAAGGGTGCTACAAACCTAAGAATGAAAGTCAAAAAGAATATTCAGGGTCCCACAAAGGTTTCACCTCAAACAGCAAAGTCACACTAATTACATTGGGCTGGACACAATTGTTGTCAATTCTCTCAAGTTGTTGCAATAAATTATCTGACACAAATAAAATAAATTATAATAATAAAGTAAATTTATCAGGCCTTCTAAATATCACACCAAAGATTTTTTACTTAACATTCCTTTTTATTAATATTTCTCTTTCTCAAAAAAAATCAACTTAAATTGTACCATCATGTGGAAAGGCAGTTATTAGAACCTAATGAAGTCATCTATGATAGTTAGTTCACATAGATAGTGAATATATGGTAGCAGTAAACCCCCGTTGGCCATCTATCTCTAATTCAACCCTGAAAGCAAAAATAAATCCCCAAAACTGGAGTTTAGGAAGACGAAGTTGGTGAAGAATGCCTTCAAGGATCATAAAGAGATTCCAGATTACCATAAGTAAAATAAAGTCCTAATAGCCACTTGCCTCTAATCAAAAAGCATTGGCAATGGAGAGGAGATGCAGCAACGCCAAAAAATATGCCCAATTAAATTGACTTGATATTAATAACCTCTAATAACTCAACCAACAATCTTTCAATTTGTGTAAATGACAGCAAAATAATTTTCGATGAAACTTCCTCTTTGCTCTAGACAAGCACTTAAGAACAGTAACATTTTTCAAGCATTTTTTTCTTTTTCTTCTCTCTTTCTCTCAACATTTAAGCTCATTATGATATGAAAGAAGTTGTGATCCTATCGGTGTATCTGCACCTTATCATGAACAATATTGTGGATCTGAAACATAAAACAAAACCCATTCCTAGTCAAGGTACTTCAATTCAGTCTCTAAATTACTTTACACAGAAAATCATTCTGAATAAATATAAGTGGAACTTACGTTAACTGAGTTATAATTATATATAATTATACAATAAAATAAAATTTTATATATACACACACTCTAATTAGGTGTGGTAGGTTTTCCCTTCTGGAGCTCTTAGGTTATAGAATTCAGAACTTGAAACAAACTTCTTATGACCATGTCAAATATCTTATCAGACAGAAACAGAAAAGTGTTTTTTCCCCATCATTATAAAATGATATATAAATGATAAGATGCCCATATAAAATAAGATGCTCAATCCTGACTTTCAGATCTCACAATATTCAAATTACAAGAGAATCTGTTTTTCTATGTTAATGTTACCAAGTTTCACAGTATAGACATGTACATAATTTTACATTAACCATACTAGGAAATACATGTAAGTTTTGTCTATTTGAATTCATTTGTGATCATCAGGTTAGCCTGAAGTGTGCTGGGCTAAAATATTATAAGATTCTAGATAAATGGCTGGTTTGGGGCCAGGCAGGAAAAAAAAAAAAGATCTAAGTGTCTGATCCAGTGCCTGCCGGTCATTTTCCCAGGCAGAAACCTTCAAGAGCTTTCACAGAAGGCATTAATTAAGTAATTCTCAACTTGAGCAGTACAAGGAAACATTTACGGTCTTATGTAAGTCATAGGTCACAATAACCAATATTTTTTTCTCATATCCAATATTTATATAGCATTAGATTTATGATATGGGCTTCCTGCAAAGGTGGGTGGGTGCGACAATAGGAATATATATATATTTAGTGATTTCTAGCTCTAACTAAAATCAAATCACTGTACTTTACTGAGCATGTGATGTGGGGCCAGATCTTAAAGTCTTAAAATATTGACGCCCTCTCAGTTGCCAGTCTGCAACAAAAGCAAGTACTCAGTGCTACTTGAAACTGTCAGCAGGTCTAGGGAGATTTTAGGAGTCTCTCTTTCACAAATGAGGATATTTGAAAGGGCTCCTTGCTATACCAACTTCACCGAAAACCATGATTACCATATTCTATATTTCTAAAAAGGGTTTTTTAATAACGTTTGCATCAGTCTTTTAACAATTAAATCCATAACCCAAAAGAATTCAAGAAGATTTCACTTTTCTAATGATATTTCTAATACAATGAATTATCAAATTCAGGTTAGACATTAACTTCTTATTCGTTATAATCATGTAACGGGGTAACTTGGCTTATAACCACACGACTAACAAGTTTCCTGATATAGTATACTAATGATGAATTTCACTTAAAATGAAACTAGAATAAATTCCATTATACCTGAATCTGTTTTCCAGATGGCATCATACAGAACCTCAAATTATAATTTCAGCTATTTAGTATTATATTTTACAGAAAAGCTACTTATTCTAAGCACTTCCTATTATGAGATTCCTTATTTCCGGCTAGTCCACTGCAAAAGATTTTTACAGTGACAATATGTAAGAGATTTTTATTGTCACACTTAGGGATGCCTTGCTTGTCAAGTTTCTCCTAATCCTCTATAGCTTTCTATTGACTTATAAATCAAGCTACAAAATTTTTATTCTGGATCTACTTCCACAAAAGTCATGCTTGCTCATATCCTCCCAACATACTTAAACTATCTAAAGCTGGCACTCAACCACTCAGAAGAAGTATCCAGGGGCAGGAGGGGCTTGGAGCTATTGCCCACCTCCACTGTGCAGAGTCTGCCCCCCATTTGTACCCCAACCTTATCTACCTTCCATAGTTTCCCTCCAGCCTTTATTTCGCTTTCAAAAGCTTCCAAACCCATCACTCTGACTACCATGTGTTCCCAAGCTATAGAGTTTATTTCAACTGAGGGCATTCTTTTCCTCAATTGACCTATCACAATTCTGCTGTTGCTTGGTTAGCTATAATTCAGGTCTTCTCTAGAAGATCAAAAGCTACAAATCTCTCATTCTCCCTAAAGGAGATAGAAATCCACACTGCCTATTCAGAACCCCAGTAGAGAAAGACATTTGTGGGACAAACCCTTTTTTTTAAAAATCCATGAGATGTTTTGAGTGATTACAAAGACTTTTAAGGAGGCCTGTTGAAGACCAGGAGTGGGTCCTGGCCTCTCCCAGCCATGTTAATGGTTGATTTGTCTTATTGTCTACAGAGATCAACTTTCCTTTTTAAATTTATTTATTTACTTTTAGTTTACAACATTCAGTTCCACAAGCTCTTAAACTGAAAGCATTTTTCTTAATTAAAAATAATGACTTCTCTGTTCTGCTTACTTTTCACTTTTCAGAATCTGGAGAGAGTTAATACTTAATCATTCATAAGCCAGGAGAGTTGTGCTTCTCTCACAATTTTTACAATATTACTTGTACAAAAAAACCTTTACAGAGGTAATATACATTTTAAACATAAATTGTTGAAATTCTGAAGTCATTGCATTTCAGGCCATTATGGAAAAACCTTGATGAAAGTATTTTAAAGGATAAAAACTTGTATAGTTTTAAACCCATTTCCCTGATGTCAGATATATTGGATGGGCGAAGACAGTTCCTGAGATTTAAATTGAATATAATTTGCAAAGTTTAGTTTTGGAATCCAATTAAACCTGAGTTTGTAAACTTAATTTCCAAGATGATTTTCCAATTAAAATTTTAATTTTATCAAGGAACAGGAAGAGCTCTTACTTTCTAGATGCTTCTGAGTTAAAACAAAACTTCTTTCCACAGTCAGCTTCAGTTAGTCTTCCGTTATTTACTAAGAAAGATAAGGTATCCAACTTTTAAAATTGGTGAAGAGATCACTGGAGAAAGGCTGGGGCTAGGATCCCATCTTTTTTCCCCTTCCTCTCCCTCCTTTCCTTTCTACTCCCTCAAAGGACATCCTATACCCAACAGGGGATCCTTTATGGGAATATCTTTAGAAACAAATGGGGGGACTGAAGGGTGTGTGGGTGAGCACTTTTGCTTAGCTCATTGTAAATACGATTGGGATTCTCCCTCTCCTTTTGCCCTGTTTTTTGATACTTCTTTACTTTTCAAGTGGAAAAAAACAGAAGGTAAGAAACATTTGTATCCTAAGTCACATTAGCCTGATGGGACAAATGTTTCAATTTAACTTAAATTTAGCAGAAATTGGGGGGGGGGGGGAATGGGTACAGAACATGACTTAGGATGGGTACGAGGCTACCAATTAATCTTAGTTAAAACTAAAACTTAAAGGTGCAGGAAACAACAGGGGGGGCTCTGGAGGTCTTCTTAGCTATCAAATAATAAATCAATCTGTTATAAGGAGCAGGAAGTCTCATAATTTACAGTAAAATTTCTAGGTTCAAAATGCACACCAATTCAAGAGTTTTTCCTTAATTGATTCCTGCTTCTTTTTCATTTGCAAAACTACTAAGCATATAATTAAATTTCTAACACTTCCTTACAAGCATTTGCTCTTGTCAGAAAAGTTACCATTTCTCTTCTCCCCATAAAACCACCAACCTGTTTTTTTCTTGGAGAGTTTGTTCTTATCCATCTTCATTCTTTTTTTTAAAACATATTTCCATGTTAGTCATGTTGTCAAAAGAAAAAAACAGACCAAAAACTAAAAACCATAGAAAAGCAGAAAATGGTCAGCTCTGATCTGTATTCAGACTCCATCACTTTTTTTTCTAGTGGCACATAGCATTTTTCATCATGAGTCTTTTGGAATTGTCTTGGATCATTGTACTGCTGTTACTATGTACAATGTTCTCCTGGTTTTGTTCATTTCCCTCTTCATCAGGTCATGTAAGTCCAGATTTTTCTGAAAGCATTCTGTTCATCATTTCTTTTTTAAAAATTAATTTGTTTACTTTTAGTTTACAAGATTCAGTTCCACACTCCCTTGAGTTTCAAATGTTCTTGCCCTCCCTCCTTTTCTCCCCACCCCTTCCATGGCAGCATGCAATCAAATATAGGATCTGCAAATACCTTCACATTAAACATTAGTCAGGTTGTAAGGAAAGATTATAACCAATGGAATGAACAATGGGAAAGAGAAAACAAAACTAGAAAAAGAAAGAGAGGAGGTAGTTTGCTTCAATTTGCATTTAAACTCTGTTCTTTCTAGATCTTTCTCTGAATGTAGATATCTCTTTCTATCATGAGTCTTTTGAAGTTGTCTTATAGCTTTGCTTTGCTGAGAAGAGCCCAGTCTATCAAGGCTGATCATCACACATACGTTGTGTCTGTGATTGTGTACAAATTTCTCCTGGTTCTGCTCTTCTCACTCAACATCAGTTTATACAAGTCTCTCTAGGTTATTATGAAATCTGTCTGCTCCTCATTTCTTATAGCACACTAGTATTCCATTACATTCATATACCACAACTTGTTCAGCCATTCCCCAATGGATGGACATCCCCTTGATTTCCAATTATTTGCCACCACAAAAAGAGCTGCTATAAATATTTTTGTACATACAGGGCCTCTTCCCATTTCTATGATCTCTTTGGGATGCAACACTAGAAGTGCTATTACTGGGTCCAAGGGTTTGCATTTATTTATATCCCTTTGGACATAGTTCCAGATTGCTCTCTAGAATGGTTGAATTAGTTCACAACTCCACCAACAATGCATTAGTGTTCCAATTGTTCCACATCCTCCAACATTTATCATTTTCCTGTTTTGTCATCTTAGCCAATCTGGGTGGTGAGATGTGGTACCTCAGAATGGTTTTGATTTGCATTTCTCTAATCCAGCGGTTCTCAATCTGTGGGTTATGTTCAATTTGTTACAATGAAAATACATCCTGCATATCAGATATTTACATTATGATTCATAACAGCAGCAAAATAGCGGTTATGAAGTAGCAACGAAAATAATTTTATGGTTGGGGGTCACCATAACATGAGGAACTGTATTAAAGGGTCATGGCATTAGGAAGGTTGAGAACCACTGCTCTAATCAATAATGATTTAGAGCGTTTTTTCATATGTTTATATATCTTTAATTTCTTCTTCTGAAAATTGCCTGTTCATATCCTTTGACCATTTATCAATTGAGGAATGACTAGTATTCTTATAGATTTGACTCAATTCTTTGTATATTTTAGAAATGAGGCCTTTATCAGAGACGCTGGTTGTAAAAATTCTTTCCCAATTTTCCACTTCCCTCGTAATCTTGGTTACATTGGCTTTATTTGTACAGAAACTTTTCAATTTAATGTAATCAAGATTATCCATTTTACATTTTATAATGCTCTCTAACTCTTGTTTGGTCATAAAGTCTTCCCTTCTCTATAGATCTGACAGGTAAACTATTCCTTGCTTTCCCCAGATTATTTACGGTATCAGCCTTTCTACCTAGATCGAGCACCCATTTAGACTTGACTTTGGTGTATGGTGTTAGATATCGATCTGTGCCTAGTTTCTGCCAAAGTATATTCTAGTTTTCCTGGCAATTTTTGTCAGTTAGTGGGTTCTTATCCCAAAAACCGGGATCTTTGTGTTTATCAAACAGTGTGTTACTACAATCATTGACTACTGAGTCTTTTGTACCCAGTCTATTCCATTGATCCACCACTCTCTTCCTCAGCCAGTACCAGGCAGTTTTGAGGACCGCTGCCTTATAATAGAGATTAAAATCTGGACTGGTGAGGCCACCTTCCCTAGCATTTCTTTTCATTAGTTCTCTTGATATTCTGAACCTTTTGTTCTTCCAAATAAATTTTGTTACAATTTTCTCTAGGTCTATAAAGTAATTTTTTTTTGTAAACTGATTGGTATGGCACCAAATATGTAATTTAATTTAGGTTCTGCCTTAATTGTAAAGACTGGTCATTCAATCCTTAAAACTTGACCAGTCCAGGGAATTAAAGGGAAAGGAAAGATCTTTTTTGATAGTCCAGAGTTCACCAGAGTGGCTAACAATGGCGCACAATGACATTTAAAGGCTCTGAGACCAGACCCACAGGTTAATAGACAAGCAAGCAGGAAACATTCAAAGGCATGTAACAGTGACTTCAGGAAAAGGCTAGTTTGACTTTAAAACCTAGATGATGGGACAAAAAGAAGAAAGAGGTGTTTGAGCTGAAACCTTCAAGGTGTTGACTTTCTGCTGAAGCAGATGTTTATACATAAATACAAACACTACACTTCACACACCACAAACACTGACAGGCGGCAGCTTTTAAAAATCATGTCCACTGATGGCGTCCGTATATGTCTTAGTCTTGGCCATAACCCTCAAGTCCTTCCCATAACCTGAGATGCCCTATTTTGGTTTCCATTTTCTCTCTATTGAGATTCCAATGGGCCTAATCCTTCTTGGAGGAGAAAGATTTTAGATCCATCCCTCTTCGTTTCTATTTTACTGATGATTGCTAATGTTCCAAAACCTGCCATGTTGTGGGGTCATTTGACTGACTGCAGTACCTTTTAGGGGCCAGGGAAAGTGGACCCCAAATTGGTTGCCATGGGTCTTTTTGTTTTGCTTTGTTTTAACCAACTCTCACCTAAAAATGCGACTCAACTGAAAGACATAGGAGGGGAGAGCGGGCTTGGGGACTGGGTACAAAGGGCACATGCTGGTACCAGGGCTTCAAGGTACAGATTTTGGAGTCTGTATGACCCTGGGACCCTGTAGAACCAAGACGGGCCATGAAAGTTGTCTAGTTCAAAGTGAGGTCAGAAAGTTCAGGGATGGGTCCAAGGTCACACATGTGGTAAACATGAAAGGAGGAATTCAGATACAGACCCTCAGTTCCAGAAGCAGCTTTCTTTCATTCCTGTACAATGTGAATCAGGATGACTTGTTACCCATCCTAGTGCCCAGCTTGGAAGCTCCAAGGAGATTAGGTCTGCAAAGTCCTTGACATTTATTTGTGGTCATTATTCAGATTTGTCTGATTCCTCCTGACCCCATTTGGGGGTTTCTTGGCAAAGACACTGGATTGATTTGCCAGTTTCTTCTTCATTTCATTTTACAGATGAGGAAACTGAGGCAAACAGGATGAAGTGACTCGCCAAGGGTCACGCAGCTGGGAAGGAAGGGTCTGAGGCCAGATTAGCATTCAGGAAGATGAGTCTTCCTGACTCCAGTCTTGGTACTCTATCCACTGAACCACCTAGCTTAGCAACTAGGAGAATGGAAACTCGCTAAGGGCAGGGATCATTTGGTGGGTCCATTCATTCATTCATTCATTTATATCTTACTACACATTTTAATATATTTTCTTTTTCTAATATTCATTTTTTACAAAATTTTGAGTCCCAATTTTTTTTCTTCCCATCCCTCCCGTCCCTCCTCCCTTCCACCCCCCCAAGATGGTAAGCAACTTTATATAGTTTATACATATGCAATCATGTAAAACCTATTTCTATATTAGTCATATTGTGAAAGAAGAAAGATTTTGCAAAAAAAATTACACTTTGCAAAAGGAAAAGCCATAAAAAGCAAAAAAAAAAAAAAGGTGGAAATAGTATCCTTTGGTCTGCATTCAGACTCCATAGTTCTTTCTCTGGATGTGGATAGAATTTTCTGTCTTAAGTCTTTTGGAAATGTCTTGGGTCTGGGAATTGCTGAGAAGAACCAAGTCTATCATAGTTGATCATCTCACAATGTTGCTGTTATTGTGTACAATGTTCTCCTGGCTCTGCTTACTTCATGCCACATCAGTTCATACAAGTCTTTCCAGGTTTTTCTGAAATCCACCAGTTCATCATTTCTTATTGCACAATAGTATTCCATTACATTCATGTATCACAACTCCTTCAGCCATTCCCCAGTTGATGGACATCCCCTCAATTTCCAATTCCTAGTCTCCACAAAAAGAGCTGCTATGAATATTTTTGTAGTGGTATTGCTGGATCACAGCTTGATTGCCCTTTGGACATGATTCCAAAGTACTCTCAAGAATAGTTGCATCAGTTCACAACTACACCAACAGTGCATTAGTGTTCCAGTTTTCCCATATCCCTGCTAATATTACTAATTTTCTCTTTCTGTCATATTAACCAGTCTGATAGGTGTGCTTCTAATTTGCATTTCTCTAATCAGTTGTAATTTAGAGCATTGTTTTATATGACTATAGATAGCTTTGATTTCTTCCTCTGAAAACTGTTCATATCCTTTGACCATTTATCAATTGGGGAATGACTTGTATTCCTATGAATTTGACTCAGTTCTCTGTATATTTGAGAAATGAGGCCTTTATCAGAGACACTTCCTGTAAAAGTTGTTTCCCATCTTTCTGCTTTCCTACTAATCTTGGATGCATTGGTTTTGTTTGTGTAAAAACTATTTTTTATTCCCCCGCTTGAATATATAATATTTTGTTTTTCCCCAGTTATGTTAAAACAGTTTTTCTTTAGCTCTTTGTTAAATTTTGAGTCTCAAATTCTATCTTTCCCTCCTTCCCTGGAAACAGTAAGCAAACAGATTACACATGTGCAATCGTGTAGAACATTTCTAGATTATTCATTTCATACAAGAAGCCTCCAAAGAAAGAGAATGAAAGAAAGTTAAGAATAGCTGCTTCAGTCTGTATTCAAACAACACCAATTCTTCCTCTGGAGGCAGACAGTCAGCTTCATCATTAGTCCTTGTCTTGGATCATTGTCTTGCTGAGAATATCTTAGTCATTCACAGTTCTTCATACAACATTACTGTTACTGTGTACAACATTTTCCTGGTTTTGTTGGCTTCACTTTGTATTAGTTCAATCAGGATGATTTCAGAAAAACTTAGAAAGACTTATGTGAACTGGTGAAAAAGCTCTTTAACTTAATATACTCAAAGCAATGTCATTATTTTACATCACATAATATTCTCTATCTCTTTTTTGGTCATAAATTCTTCCCTTCTCCATAGATATGACAGATAAACTATTGGTTTCTCTCCTAATTTGCTTATGGTATCACCTTTTGTGTTTAAATCATGTGCCCATTTTGACCTTATATAACAATTTAAGATGTTGGTCTATTGGTCTATACCTACTTTCTGCTATACTGTTTTCCAATTTTCCCAGCAGTTTTTGTCAAATAGTGAGTTCTTATTCCAGAAGTTGGGGTCTTTGGGTTTATCAAACACTGGATTGTTCTGGTCATTTACTACTGTGTCTTGTGTACCTACTGTATTCCACTGATCCACCACTCTATTTCTCAGCCAGTAACATAGCTTTGATGATAACTACTTTATAATATAGTTTAAGATATATATATTGTGTGTGTGTGTGTGTGTGTGTGTGTGTGTGTAAAATATAGTTTAGGATCTGAAATTGCTAAGTCACTTTCCTTTGTATTTTTTTCATTAATTTCCTTGATATTGTTGACCTTTTGTTCTTCTAGATGAATTCTGTTTTTTTTTCTTGTTCTATCAGATAATTTTTGGTAGTTTGATTGGAATGATACTGAATAAGTAAATTAGTTTAGGTAGAATCATCATTTTTATTATTGTTGAGTTGACCTATCCATGAACAATTGATATTTTTCCAGTTGTTTAGATCTGATTTTATTTGTGTGAAAAGTGTTTTGTAATTGTCTACATATAGTTCCTGGGTTTGTCTTAGCAGGTAGACTCCAAAGTATTTTATATTGCTTACAGTTATTTTAATCGGAATTGCTCTATCTCTTCTCCTGGGCTTTGTTGAAATGCTGATGATTTGTGTGGGTTTATCTTATATTCTGCAATTTTGCTAAAGTTGTAAATTATTTCAAGTCATTTTTTAGTTGATTCCCTAGGATTCTCTAAGTATACCATCATATCATCTGCAAAAAGTGATTGTTTTGTTTTCTCGTTGCCTATTCTAATTTCTTTGATTTCTTTTTGCTAAAGCTAATATTTCTAGTACAATATTGAATAATAATGGTGATAACAGGCATCCTTGTTTCACCCCTGATCTTACTAGGAAGGCTTCTAGTTTATCCCCATTACAGAGAAATCATGCTTGCTGATGGTTTTAGACAGATACGACTATTTTTTCATTTTAATGAAATAGAGTGGGCCTGATGGAAAGCGAATGCCTTCTAATAGAGAGATGGAGAAAGAAATATCATTCTTGCTCATCATTAAATGTCATTGTTGATTAGGAAGGACAGAAACAAGCATTTATTTAGTACCTACTATGTGTCAGTCGCTGCATTAAACACCTTACAAAAATCTATCATTTTATCCTCACAACAACCCTGGAAGATAGACGATATTGTTACGCTCATTTTACAACTGTGGAAACAAAGGCAGATAGTGGTCAAGTGACTTGTCTAGGGTCCTGCAACTAAGTGTCTGAGCCTGGATTTGAATTCAGGTCTTCTCAGCTCTGGCCTAGAACTCTATCCACTGCAACGCCTGGCTCAAATAATCAGTAAACATTTATTAAGCACCTGCTATATGCCAGGCATTGTGCTAAGCACTAAAAGAGGTAAAAGATAGCCCCTGACTTCTTTCTTTGTTGCTTTTGGTTAGATTTATCTAGTTCTGTGAAGGGAAGATTAAAGTCCCCCACTATTATAGTCCTACTATCATTCTCCATCTATAATTAATTTAACTTTTCTTTTCAAAATTTAGATGCTATAATATTTGATCCATATAGGTTCAGTGTTGATTTTGTTTCAATGTCTAGGGCACCTCTTATCCAAATGTAGTTTTCCTGTTTATCTCTTTTAGTTAAATCTATTTTAGCCATAACTTTGTCTAGGATCATAATTGCTTCCCCAGCCTTTTGTGCATTAGCTGAAGCTAGTAAATCCTACTCCAACCTTCCACTTTAACTCTCATTCTTATTTATCTATTATTCTTAAATGCGTTTCTTGTAAACAATATATTGTTGGATTCTGATTTTTAATCCATTCTGCTATCCCTTTCCATTTTATGGGTGAGTTCATCCTATTCACATTCAAAGTTATAATTACTATTTGTAGATTTTCCTCCATCTTATTTTTACTCACTATGCTCTTTCTCAGCCTCTCTTTTTACTCTATTCATGGTACTTTATCTTCTCATCTTACCCTCCTGTGCCTTTTTCCACCCATTCCAAGTCCCTCCCTCATCCTCTCCCCCCACAATCCTAAATCTTAATCTACACCCTCTTCTAAAAATCTCTCCCCAAAACTGTCCCCCAGTTCTCTCACCTTACTACAAGTCTAGAAGATCTCTACACCCTTCTAGATATACATGTTGTTCCCTCTTCAACCCAGATGAGAGTGAAGTTCCAACATTACCAGCTCTCCACCCCCGTTTGCTTCCTTTATATCAGTTCTTCCTTTCATATCCCATTTTTAGGAGATAATTTTTCCTTTTTAACTTTTTCTATCCCACTGTGTCCTTTTAGAGTCACCTCTTCATACATAACTCAGCCTCAACCTTTCTTTCAAATGGCCTTAGTAATGATGACAGTTTTGAGAATATTGATAACGTTTTTATCAATAAAAAGTAAATAGTTTGACCTTAATAAGTCTCTTATAAATAGACTTTAATATTTTCCTCATATTTCTTCTGGTTCTTTTATAACAAATTTTCCATTGAGTTCTGGTCTTTTTGTCACAGATACCTGAAAGTCTTTCAGTTTGTTAAAAGTCCTGTTTTTTTTTCATTAAGAATTATACTCAGCTTAGTTGGGTATGATATTTTTGGTCACAATCCCAGCCCTTTGGTTCTTCAAAATATAAAGTTCAAAGTCTTTAAGTGGAGAAGCTGCTAAGTCTTGTAAAATCATGACTGTGCCTCCGCATCATTTAAGTTCTTTTTTTTTTTCTTTTTGCTTACAGTACTTTTCCTTACTCTGGGAATTTTGAAACATGGCTATGACATTTCTATAAGGTATCCTCTTGGGATCTCTTTCAGGTGGTGAATGATAGATGTTTTCTATTTTTACTTTACCTTCTTGCTCTGAAATGTCAGGGCATTTCTCCCCATTAATTTATTGTAATATTGTATCAAGATTTATTTTTTAGCATAAATTTTGGGTAGTCCAAACATTCTTTTATTGTCTCTCCTTGCTCTGTTCCCCAGATCAGTTGTTTTTCTAATGAGATGTTTCAGATTCTCTTATGTTTTCTAGTTTTATTATTTCTTTGTGTCTTATAACATCATTCAGTTCTTCTTGCCTAATTCTAATTTTCAAGAAGTTAGTTTCTTCCTTAAGATTTTGGAACTTTGAGGCAGCTAGGTGGTACAGTGAATAGAGCACTGGCCTGGAATCAGGAAGACATGAGTTTAAATCAGGCCTCAGACACTTGACACTTAACCCCAATTGCCTTGCCTTCCCCTCTCAAAAGAAAAAAAGACTTTGGAACCTGTTTTTTCCAGTTGATTAACTTTCTTTTCATAATTTTCTTGGATTGTTTTCATTTTTTTCTGTTTTTTTCCCTTAAGCTCTCTTATTTGATTTTTAAATTCCTTTTTAAGTTCTTTCAAGGACTTTTGGGCTTGTGACCATTTTATGTTACTCTTTGGAGTCAGAGTGGTTTTCTTTTTTTACCTCAGTCTCTACCTTTGACTGAACCCAGATCTTGTTTTACTCCATAGTAGGTATCTATGGTCATGTTCTTTTTCCTTTTCTTACTCATTTTTATTTTGTTTTATTTTATTTTTAGCAGCTTATTATTATAATTAGGTCTTAATCTCAGTGTTGCCCTAATGCTTCAGCTCCTCCTGACTATTACTTTCTGAATCCTGTCCTGGGACTCAACCTAAGGCAGTTCTCTCTTCCCCTAAGCCACAGTTAGGGACCCCAGCCACACTGTCCCTAAAATGGTCTTGCTCCCTGTGGTAGTGGTAACACAACCACAGGGTGCCTTCCTCCCTGCCTATAGTCACAGCCCAGGATTCTTTTTGGTCAGCACTGCTAAGCCTGACCTCACAAAACAGCAGGGATCCTTCAGTCTTCCACCACTCAACTGCTTGCTGTTTGTCAGATGAAAGTTTGTGAAGTAAAAGCTCCTGAGACTGTGAGAAATGAATGGAAATAGAAAGGAATACATCTTTTTTTTTTTCATCAGTCCATGGTACCTTTACAAAGACTGACCATGTATTAGTGCATAAAAATTTCACAACTAAAAGCAGAAATAATAAAAATATCTTTTTGAAAACACAATGCAATAAAATTATGTTTAATAAGGGACTATGGCAGTGAGTTATGTTCAACTTGTAACAATGAAAATACATCCTGCATATCAGATATTTACAGTATGATTCATAACAATAGCAAAATTACAGTTATAAAGTAGCAATAAAAATAATTTTATGGTTGAGGGTCACCACAACATGAGGAGTTATATTAAAGGGTTGTGGCATTAGGAAGGTTGAGAACCACTGGACTATGGAAACATAGATTAAAAACTAATTAGAAATTAGACAACCTAATCTTAAAGAATGACTAGGTTAAAGAACAAATCATAGGAGTAATCAATAATTTCATTAAGGAGAATAACAATGAGACAATATATAAAAACCTATGGGATTCAACAAAAGCAGTGATCAGAGGAAAAAATGGTTTTAAATGCTTATATCAGTAAAATAGAGAAAGAGCAAGCCAATGAGTTGGATATGCAATTAAAAAAAACTAGAATAAGAACAAA
>CM053601.1:191332797-191375375 GCA_028646575.1 Pseudocheirus occidentalis | reverse complement strand
GGGGGCCCACCCCCCTACCAAATTTCTCCCCAGACTCTGTCCTCCTTTCTTCACTCTCCTCTAGTCCTCCCCTCCCCTTCAAGTATTTAACTAATAAAGGTCACAAAGGGATTCTACATCAATGGCTCACAGTCACAAACAAGCTGGGGACCAACATCAAAAGGGCTGAGTTGGGGTCATGAAGCATCCTGGGTAGAAGCCAATCAAAGCTGGGCTCTTCCTGCAACATCCTAGCAGGCCGTGGAGCCGGGCTATTCCTGGGTCTTTGGAAGCACAAGGGGTGGGGGAATAGCCCTCCTTGGACCACCCTACTCAGACCTCCCACAGCCACCAGCCGTCGATGACCCCAGAAAGACAGGGGGTTTTAGAGTGCGTCCCTTTGAACTCCTGCCTTTGTTGGCAGCTAATTAGGAAAGCAGTGAGCACTGATTTTCCATGGGCCTAGCTCCTTTTCAGTGGGGGCAAGCTCTCCCACTAGGCCTGAGCTGAACAGTAATAGGGGAGCAGTAGGATGACTGGCTGACAGGCCTGGAGTGTTTATTATTCTAAGATGAAGAGACCAGCTTGGTGGGACTGGGGGCCAAGCTCTGGAAGCCCAGTCTTCTCAGGACTGAAGAAATTACTACATCTTTGAAAAACTCTCCTGACAATTTGCAAGGGGCAGGATTTAAAATAGGGCAACTGGGTGAAAATATAACAAAGGTGACATAATTAGCCCTCCCTTACCGTCGTAAAGAAGGGGAAGCACTTTACATAAGAATAGCTAACATTTAGGCCACTGCTTTGAAGTTTGGAAAACATTTAACTCTGTGATCTCATTGGGGACTCACAAGAACTCAGCTAGAAGATGCAGTTCCCTCCCCACCCCCACCCCATTTCACAGAAGAGGAAACCGACCCCCCTGGATTTCTCTGGGTCTGCTCCGCCGCTCTCGGCTCACTGCCCGGGGCAGAGTCAAACTCTTAATAAAGGCTTTCGGGCCAATGGACAGCTCCAGCACTCCGGCTTCCTCTGTCGGGCAGCTGCTTCCCCAAGCAATCTCACCGGAAGACCCTAGACAGTGCTGAGAGATAGATGCTGTCTGCCTTCACTCCCATTTTATAGAGGCTCAGAAAGGGAGAGGGACTTGAAACCCAGCCAGCTAGGGAGAAGCTCAGAGGTGTCGAGATCGGACTTTTATTTTAAAATGCCCCCAAAATTGTGTTCCAGCATTGACCCCCAAGGTTCTCCAGTGGGGATTCCCAGGTTTGCTTAGAGAAAACATAACCAATTTTCAAGAATATTTAAAGCAGTGGGAAGGCCCTTTCATGGGTTTTTTGTGACTTGCCCAGAAAATAAAAGCACCCCTTTTATCACCATTTTTAAGGGCTCCTTTGTGGTAGCTTACTATAACGACAAGCACTTGTCGCTTCCTGGTGCAAATGTCAAACCTCCTGCACAAAGCAAATCTCACTGCGCTCCTTGATTTTTCTGCCCTGGATTTGGAGCTGAAACTCAGCCCTCGGCTGGTTAGGGAGGGTTGGTCAAAGCAACAAAATCGCTTCTGTTTCTCAGATCTCGACTCAGTTCCTCAGTACCTCGGGAAGTAGCGTCTGACATCTTTCTTTTTGCAAGCTAGAAAGTAGCAACCCCTCCCCCAGACGGGTTGGAGCTGGAACCACCAACCCTCCAGGTTGCAGTCTGGGACCCCGGGGCTCCCCAGATCCTCGAGTATCTCCAGAAACGCCTGGCTCCGGCTTCTTTCCACAAAGAAGCCACATTCCTCCTCCAGCTGAGTTCCAGCGCTTGATAACTTGACATCCCTAATCTCATTAGAGCCTCAAGGTAGGTATTATTATCCCCATTTTGCATGTGAAGAAACTGAGGCTCAGAGTGCTTTAGTAATTTGGAGCCCAGTGTCACATAGAGGTAAATGAACATCAATACTTTTTAAAGTCCAGAAAACTGACAGAGGTGAAGGAAGAGTCCCAGCCCCCGGAATTGGAAAGCCCCGAGGAGCCAGTTACCCAGCCCTCGAGGGTCGGGCTGGGAAGCTGATTTACCGATCCCTGGAGCTTCCCGGCGTCTCCCATACACAGGTACCGAGAGCTGTGGACACCCTTGATCGCCACGGTCCGAAGAGCTACCGCCTTGATCTCCAGCAAACCTGGGCAAAAAGGAGACAGGTGAGGAGAAAAGAGGCTCCCCGACTGCGCGCCCGAACATCACTTGAGGGCAGAGTGAGCCCAAGCCCCTGCCCTGCACCTCCGAGTAACGGCAGCACACACCTCCCAAGGATCTGAATATTGGCGGGGGTGGGGGGAGGTGGAGGGTGGCCAGAAGACCAGCCGCACTGAGGGAACACCCCGACTCTGTCCACTGCTAGGTGCTGGCTGTCCAGACCTCCGGCCGAAGAAGCCGGGGCAGAAAGCCCTCCAGTCTGCTGGGCTGTGCCTGGACCAGGGCCGGATGACAGAGGCATCCCAAGGGCCTTTAGTCTGGAAGGGAGGGAGGGTGGGAGGGAGGCTCTGTAGTTCCAAGCTGTACACAGATGTACAAGCCCACAAGCTCGCCCTCTCCCTCTCCCTCCCTCCTGTCTCTCTGTCTCTGTCTCTGTCTCTCTCTGTCTCTGTCTCTGTCTCTCTGTCTCTCACTCTGTCTCTCTGTCTCTGTCTCTGTCTCTCTCTGTCTCTCTCTGTCTCTCTGTCTCTCTCTCTGTCTCTCTGTCTCTCTCTGTCTCTGTCTGTCTGTCTGTCTGTCTCTCTCTCTCTCTCTCTCTCGTTTCCACCCCTCAGTAACTTACTTAACGCGCTCTGACTCCGGCTGCCGTCCACGCGGCCGTCGTGGTGGATCCTCAGGAAGAAAAAGCTGGCCATCCCATGCCGGTTGGCGGTGTACAGATGCCGCAGGCGAATGGGCTCTCCCCAGCCGTAGTAGACGTGCGGGCCGGCGTCCACCAGAGGCCGGGCACGCACCGTCGGAGCCAGCCAGAGCGCGGACAGGGTTAGCAGAGGGGTCAGCAGCAGGGCCATGGCGCGGCCGCCGGTGCTCTGTCCTGGAGCTGCTTCTCCCCAAACAGCGGCTCTCGCACACAGGGTGGTGGGCACGAAGGTGCACACAGTCGTGCAGCCAGGCACTTTCCAACTGAATGACGAAGCACTAGGGAGCCAAGGCGCTGGAATGGGGAGGAAGAAGAAGACGCATTGGCTGCAGGTGCCCACGCCTTTTATAGGGTTCCTTATCTGCCCTTTGATGAGGTTTCTGCAAATAGTTAGGGTATTTCATACCCGGGTCAAACCTCAGGGGGTCAGTCCACACCCAAATCCACGAGTGAATTCTCACACACACACACACACCCGTCCCACCCCACCCCGCCCCTCCACGCGCGGGTACTGTCCTTCCTCTCCCCCCAGCCCAGTCCTTTGGACTCCGCCCCCAGCGGGCCCTACGAGTGGGGAGGGGAGGAGGCTCCGAAGGAAGGAGGGAGAGCCACGGAAGAGAGGGAAAGGGAGGTAGGGAGAGAGAGGGAAAAGGAGGAACAGAGATAAGGAGGAAGTGAAGGAATGGCTAAGGGAAGGAGAGAAGGAAGAAAAGAAATAAGGGGGGAAGAAAGGAGGGAGAGGACAAAGGGGAAAGAGGCAAGGAGGGAGGGGGAGGACAAAGGAGGGAAGGAGAAAAGGAGAGAAGGAAGGAGGGCTGACTGGCTGGACCCTGGAGACCCAGCTTTGGGTGATAAGCACAGTGGGGGGTGGGGGGGAAGGGCCAATGCAAAGACGGGAGAGGAGGCAGGCTGCCAGCCTGTCCCCCAAGGGCTGGGGAGAGAAGAGAGAATTCCCTCCCTTGGCCCCTCCTTTTCACCTACACCCCCTATCCCCATTCCCCCTAACTCAAGCAGCATTTTTCTTCCACTGGCCCCCTGGTGGGCCAAGCCCAAGTCTGCTGGAGGAGATGGAGCAGATCTAACCACCAAGCACAAGAAGCTAGGACAGGGAAGAATGGGCAGGGGCATGCATTTTAGGCAGAGACCTTTCTCTCTCAGCATCTGGTCAAGGATCACCTGGGCCATTCTCCCACTGAGTGGCCATCTACCCATCTGTACGCTGAAGGGCTCCAAAGGGCCTCCCATCACTGACATCCTGGCTTCCAACTTCTCAGAGTCTTGGGTTTCCTTTGGCAACTGGATTTTAGAGAGTTCCCCCTAGGGAACTAAGCTAAACTGAGGGGCCTCCTTGAAACCAAGGAGAAGCAGTGCCCCCACAAAAGGGGAGAGAGGCAAGGAAGAATTGGGAAAGTCAATGCCAACCTGGACAGTCCTGGCTTGGAATCCCAGCACTTACCAGTAGGAGTCATCTTGGACAAGTCACAAACATCTCTGAGTCCCAATTATCCCTCTGCAAAATGGGGTCAGGTATATTTGTGCTGTGAAGACATTGTGAGCAATCCTATTTGGAAACCAGAGAAAGACAAGACCAGAAACATTTATCTATGTGTGAGCACTTGCCAAGGGATAGCCATTATCAGTGACAGGCCCTTTTCCACCTCCACTGTCCCGCTTCCTCTGCCCAAGCGCAAGCTAAGTTTAAACCCACCCCACCTCTAGTAGACTGATAAGAGGTTGAGCTCAGAGAAGTCATTCAAAGACACTTGGCAGATTGCCCTCCCAGACCCCTTCACTCCTAAAAATCTTCCTTTGTTTTATCTTCCTCCCTCTTTCCATTCTTCCCTTTTCTTTGGCTCACAGTGGGCTATAAACTGTAGCCTCCTTGGGTGTCCCACTCTCTCCCCTTTTCCTGGCTCCAAAGCCTCATTTCATCCCACTCCTCTGGAGCAATGTAGCCACTAGATGGCGCGTCTCACTCAGGTTGGGGCTCCTCTGTCCCCAGGGAAGAGCCTAGTTCCTGAAAATTCACCCTCTTTCTGGCAGCCCTTAGAAACGCAGAGTCTCCCAAGTGGAGAGGACTGCAGAGACATGCATTTGGCCAAGGATCCCCTGGATCACCCCCCAAAAAGTGGTCGCCCAACCTCTGCCTATAATCCCTCGATTTACCCCCAGAGAAGCAGATAATAGCCTTCCCAGGTACTGGACCACAGATCTTCAAACCCTTCTCAACTCCTTTCAGGGAAGATTTTTTTTTTAATCTATTGGTTAAAACATTAAAAAACCTATTTGTTCCTGGGCTACTTGCCCCCCTTGAAAATGGGTAACTACCTGGGTTCTAGCCTCATGAGGAGAAATGATGGATTCCCAGAAGCTCAGACCTAGAACAGGCAAAGTTCTGTTTCCAGTCTATTTCCCATGCCAGGAATGCTTTCCCTCATAGTCTTCAGCTTCCTCCACACTCAGCTCCAGCACCCCGTCCTATGCAGGTCTTTCACAATGCTCCCCTGATGCTCATACCCTCCTCTAAAAAGCAATTACCTGCATCCTTTGTAAGGGTACCTAGTTGGCCCGGTGGGTAGAGGACCAGGTTGGAGTCAGTCTGGCCTCAGACACTACTTGTGCGACCCTGGGCAAAACTTTGCTGGCCTCAGCTTCCTCATCTGTAAAATGAGCTGGTAAAGGAAATGCGAACCACCCTGGTATCTTTGCTAATGGGGTCGCAAAGAGCCGGACGTGACTGAACAGCAAAGTCTTTTTACTTTCTTTTCCCTTACGGACTGTTTTCTCCAATATGATATAAGCTTCTTGAGGGCAAGGCAGGGATTGTGATTTTTTTCTTTGAATCTCCATGCAGTATCAAGCACATAGTGGGTACTTATAGCAGGCTTATTGAATAAATTAAGGGATGTTAGAGCTCGTGAAAGCCAAGTCTCTCAGTTGAAGAAACTGAGATGAGCAGGACAAGGGATTTAGGGCATCAGGCTCAAAGAATGATGGGAGTAGAAATGGACCTTTGAAAACAACTATTTCAAGCATCTCATTTTACAGACTGGGAAACCAAGGCAGAGGATGAGTAACTTGTCCAATATGACTCAGTAGCAAAATCAAGACAAGAATTCAGGAGTTGTGCCTGCTGGCTTGCCCCCTGCTCCATGAGAAGGGAAGCCAGGGAAAACATAAAGAACTGAACTCTGATCATGTTGGGGGTCAGAGCTTGAGCCCCTCTACCGCTAGCATGGATCTCGACCTCTCCTTTGTCCAAAGAGAGTTGATGGATCCTCAGTGAACAGTAAAAGCATAATTATCATGATTAAAGCACATTTACCTGTGAACTCTTGAAGGCTAACATTATTAAGATTCACAATATGTATTTCCCCAAACTGCCTTGTGAGCTGGATAAGTCTGTCTATTCTCATAGATTGCAAGCTGACAGGGACTTCAAAGGTCATCTAGCCCAGTCAGAAACTGAGATCAAAGTAGTTAAGTAACTTGCCTCGGATCGCACAGGTAGTCAGTAGCAGAGACAAGGTTTAATAGGACTCACGAAGGTATGATCATATCTAGTCACACAAACCTTCTTGGCTTTTGGTGAGATCTTTCATTGCTATTCTGAAGGTCTGGGAAATGCCTTTAATTTTTTCTTATTCTGAACTTCACAAATGCCAAATGAAATGGACATTTTCATGTACTTTGTACAACAGGATTTTAAAAAAACAACAAGAAATGGTTTTTCTTTTAAAGTACAGAATACACTTTTCCTCTCTTTTTCCAAACTGTCTTGTTGGTCTGGGCTCTTTTCTGGTCACCTTTCTGTTGTCTTCCTACCTATCTCTAGCCTCCTTTCCTCTCTCACACCCATTAAAAAAGGGAAAAACAAAGCCCTTGGAATATATATGCAGTCAAGCAAAGTCAGTTCCCCCATTAGCTGTGCTTGAGAAGATTTGTCTTGTTCTACTTCCCTGCTCTGCAAAGAGGCAAGCGTAAGGCTTTATGCACCAGTCATCCTGAGTAGTGGCTGGTCATTGCATTGATCAGAATTCTAAAGTCTTTTGAGTTTGCTTTTCCTTATAATGACATGGGCATAGGACTGGCCAGCAAGGCAAGACCAGATCAAAGAAGGTACTGCGTTCACTGGGAAGAACAGAATTGTGGTAGCTCAAAAGAAACATGAGATACACAAATTTAGAGCCCTCTCCACACCAAGTATTCATACAGACTATTTGTGCCAAGCTGCAATAGAGCCTCAGAGCTCCCAAGTGGTGTCATTTGGTTCTCTAAGCATGAAGGACCAATCCTTAGAATGTTATTGAATGTTATTATATACATTATTCTCCCGGTTCTGTTCACTCTACTAAGAATCTGTTTATACAGGTCTTCTCAGGTTTCTCTGAAACTGTCCTTTGTCATTTCTTATAGAACAATGACCAGTCTTTCTCCAATTAATATATTTTTTTGATTCTTTTTGATTTTGATTCTTCACCACCCCCAAAAGAGCTGCTATCATTTTTGTACATGGGGTCCTTTTCCTCTTTCTTTGTTCTCTTTGGAGCTATAGATGTAGTCTTATCATTAGGTTAAAGGGTATGAGCAGTTTAGACCTTCATAGGCAATATCAAAGATGGCTCTGAAACATGAATGGAGAAGAGCCAGGAGAGAAAATCCACCTTCCACAATGGTAGTCCAACTGGGTGAGCACCTATCACCTTTCCTAACTGTCGCTGGATGGGCCAGACTAAAGTAGTCCTGGCCACTGGGGCCTCCCAGTGCCTGGCTCTTACCCAATGTGTGCCCATTTCTCACTCTAGCCACTTCCCAAAGGCATAAAATTGGGTTTCCAGAATCAAAGGCAAAGAGGTTAACTGCTGACATCAGACAAGGGGGAGGGAGCTGCTCAGAACCCTAATGCATTTCAATGAGCAGAAGCAAAATTAACACAGTAGTCAATGACTGGCATTAATAACCAGGCAGGCAGAAATGTCACCATGAAAAATCTTTGAGGAAAATACCTGGAACTCACCAGTAAGCTTCGGTCTTTAAGTGTGACAGAGGCTTCTGAACTGTTACATACCTCCCCTTCCCCAACCTCCTGTGGCTTTAAATCAATGGCGGCCTGATTAAATTTAATTGCTCTCCCCTGACAGCTCTGGTTTTTTAAAAGGTCTTCAGTGAAGGCACAGATGGGCACTGATGTCAGTGGCAGCTCCCAGAAGGATGCGCTCTGCAGGAATCTGGCAGGACTCTAGAAATGCACTGGATGAGGCACAGCTCCTGGAAATGCCCACTTCCTTTGTCTGAAGGCAGCCCATTGCTCTTTGGAGGCAGCTCCGATGGGGAGGGAGTCTATCCAGTGTCTGCCTTCACTGTGTGTGTCTCCCCCCCCCCCCAAGCTCCAGGTTCTGCCCTCTGGGACTAAATTCATCCCTTCTCCCCCCACCCCCAAGTCTTCTCTCTAGCTTAACTGTTCTTAGTTCCTTCCACTGATCCTATAAATCCCTCCATTGTCCCTAGTCTTAGTGGCTGCCCTCTGGGATTAGCTCCAATTAGTCCTGTTTGTTGAAGCTTGTGTACACTTTCCGATGAGGGCAGGGACTTTTGCCTCTTTGTGAATCCCCAGTTCTTAGTGTAGTGCCTGGCATATAGTAGGTTCTTAATAAATGCTTATTGAGGAATGCCCATCAATTGGGGAATGGCTGAACAAGCCATTGTACCGAATGTACTGACCAAGTACATGAACATAATAGAATACTACTGTGCTATAAGAAATGATGAGCAGGAGGACTTCAGAAAAACCTAGAAGAACTTACATGAACTGATGCTGAGTGAAGTGAGCAGAACCAGGAAAACATTGTACACAGTAACAGCAACATTGTAACAATGATCAGCTGTGAGTGACTCAGCTCTACCCAGCAGTACAATGATCCAAGACAATTCTAAGACTCACAGTGGAAGATGCTGCCCCACCCAGAAAAAGCCCCGGGCTGCAGATCGAAGCCGACTGCTTTCTTTTCCCTCTTTCTCATGGTTTTCCTCTTTTGTTCTGATTCTTCTTTCACAACATGAATAATGTGGAAATAGGTTTAATACGATTCTATGTGTATGGCCTATAGCAGATTGCATCCCGTCTTGGGGAAGGAAGGGGAAAGTTTGGGTCTCAGAATCTTCTAAAGTGAATGTGGAAAATCAAAAATAGACTAATTTTAACAAATAAAGTCAAAAATAAATGTTTATTGGCTTGGCCATCCCAGTCATGCCTCACCCGATGTTCTGCATTTCGTCAATGAGTGTTGGCCATGGGGTGCTGGGGCAAGAGGAGGGGTGCCCTGGGCGAGCAGCTAGAAGGGAAGTAAAGGGCAATGCAAAGGACGCCTCAACCAGTTAGATGCGGTGGGTCAGGGGAGCTTGTACTGCTTCTGCACCAATGCAGGCATCTCAGCCCCAGGCAGGGAGCTCCCAAATAATCCATGCCTCCCATTCCCCATAGGCCTGCCCCCCGAGCCCCGGTACACGTATTCTAGGTGGGGAAGAGGGACCATGCAGACCTTCTGATGCCATCCAAACATTCTCCATCCTTCAGTGTGTCCTCTGGCCATTGGGCAAACTTGCCCTCTGTGCTTTTTATCCAAGGGACAGGACTTCCCCTGTGAGCCTGGGGTACTCAACTAGAAACTTCCCTACAATTTATTGGTAAGTTATTGAAGACTACTCATTGTCTTTGATGTCTCAACCAGGCCCAAATCCTAAGGAGTGACTGACTCTCTTTTCCTGGTCTGGTGTCCTCTCTAAACTGTCTGGAAAAGGAAGAAAAGGGCTTATGGTCACACAGGAAAGTGAGTGGGACCCAGGCAAAGGCTGCCCTTCAGGAGGAGGGGACCAGTGCTAGGGCAAAGTTCCGAAAGCTGCCCTGTGAACATTCTGAAAAGTTTCCATTTTAGCTGGGTGCCTGACCCTGCACCTTGTGGAGAGGAGGTATCAATCTCTGTTCTAAGGTCTGTCCCCCTCTATAGTTTTACGGAGGAAGAAACTGAGACCTAGAGAGGTAAGAGAGCTCACCCAAGCTCACCCAGGGGCCCCTTAGTAAGTAGCAAAGTCAGGTCCTCTGACTACTGACCCACACTGCCTCCTACAGGAATGTCCTGCCTTCTGTGACTAACCTGGGAATGCTTAGTCTGTTCCTGGTGTCACATACGTGGCCTTTCTAGGAATGGCAGTCACTGGCTGGCTTTCCCTGTGGCTTCCTTAGGTAGAGTCTGCTGTGGGTTTGTTCCTCAGGTAAATACAGAGATTCTCTGTCCTGCCCGACTTCTGATAGCAAGTTGAGGAGAACTTTAAACCTTAAGTGACTAATGGACACAAACAGGCCACCATTTTAAGGGTCTTCCCTGCTCATGGAGATGATCTTTGGGCTGAAAAATTCCAAAATGGCTTCTCTGGGCTCATGGTGGAAAATCAGCCTCCGGTTTCTTATTGGTAACAAAGCTTCAATTAATGTGATTGATGGGTTCTAATTAAGTTTGTTTTTAAGCAGTTTCTTTTATGAGAATCCTGTTTTCCCTTTGGATCCAACCAGAAGTGTGTTTCTCCAGGATACAGTGTAGACTGTAGATTTAAAAAACCTTGCTAAAGGTAGCAGCAATGCTTTCAAAGACAAATTTAAAAGGACAAATGACAACAGAGAACCTAATACGACAAAGCATGAAAATAACCAGAAGAAGGGCCAGGTAGGCGATTGCAACAGACTGCGCCTGTTCTCTCCTTGATCCTCTAAGATTGCCTCAAGGCTCTGCTCACAGGCCACCCCTCTTGGGAAGCCTTCTTGGATTGGTTAAGACTTTGCCACTCCAAAATTACCTCTTTTTGATTCATTCATGTGTGCCTTGTTTCACCCCAAAAGACTATATGTTCCTTGATGTTGGGGTCCACACCCCAGTGTACAATGTTTTGCCCTTAGTATATGTGCACTAAACTTGAATGTTTGTTGAATAGAACAAGATAGAATGGAATGGAATTCTTTATCCATTCAGTTTTTCCTGTGTGGATTGTCTGTCTAAACTCTTTTAAGTAGTTGTGAATTTAGTAGACTCTGTGGTGTTCTGGGATGCAATCAACCCAATGTCATCCTTAACCAGAAACATTTTCCAGATCTCCCCCATTTATCTGAACTCCCTTTTCCAAGAGGATTCTCTGCTGGACACTCTCCTTGACAGGGCAAACACTTTGGGGAGTATACCTCTCCTTATTTTATGCCTCTTTGATATTAAGAATCAGAGGAGAAATTTTAAAAAATTAAACCAAATAAATAGAATTTTTTTAAAACCACAAAATTTTAAGAAAAGAATCAGGACCATCAGAGTTATTTCTTTTGTTATGTATTTCATTTTTTGTTACATATTTCAAAGGATTCCATATAATTTTGACAAATCTGTGGGAAATACCTTGTTGGAAGAAAACCTTTAAGCCATTTGCCTCTTCCAAAACAAGTGCTTTTAGTAGTCAACCAGCAATAAAAACAGAAGAATTTTGTATTCTTTGCTCCTTCCAGGTGTTTGCAAAATTGTAGAGATGTAGTCTGCTCTAGAATAATATCATTTGTGAGTTGCAGTGTGTGTGTGTGTGTGTGTGTGTGTAGTTCATTCTCATACAATTTTGAAAAGACAAGAAAGTAGACGCAATGAGGTGATAGTTATGGGTGTCCATCCAATGATGTTTACCAGTCGCATTATTGATCCATTTCCCTACTCCCTTGTTACCTCCTTGTTATACAAGATGTTATACATCTTGAGAACTGGGTCACTTCAGAACAGACCTCACCTGTGGACACTTGCTACAATCTAGATCTTTCTGGTTTTGTTTTCTTGAATTCCATTTGTATTTCTTTAGACAGAAAATGGGGATTGTTGTATTAGAGCCCAAATGTGGTGGCTTTGCTGTCACGGATGGAGAGAATAGTTGTCTATAAAAATGCTGACAGATCTTTTCCATTTTTCCCCCATTGGTTGTTCATATGGGTTCCTCCCTAAATGTCCTTGAGATGGTCTGGTTTAGTTGAGACTCAGAAAGTTCCATGCAATGCATTCCCCCCCTCCCAGTGCTTTTCACTCTTTTATGAGACCTTATCATTCCTGATCTTCTACCATATTCCTCCATTAGATTTTACAAATGGCTTTATGTTCCACACTACTGATTTGCTCAGCTGTCATATTTCTTCACTTATCAAACCATCACCACTACAAGGAGGCAAAAAGAGACTAGAAATACCGTCGGCCACCACTAAACTCCAATGGACTGTGGGTTCAACCAGCTGATGCCATTTCCAGGCTCTTTTTGCCTCTTTGTAGCGGTGATTTTTTGATATCAAGCAAGCTTCCACTGAAAATGGTGACCGTGTATGGTGATTTCTTTTATAATTAATAGCTAAAATGACTATATAGTGCCACCTATGTGCCAGGCACTGTCCTAAGTAGGCATCTTCACAACTATTGGCTCCTTTGATCCGCACGTAGGCCTTTGCTTTACAATTTGTCCAGTTGCAATTGAACAGTCAATATCTTCATTTTTCCTAAAAATGTGAATGTAGAGAGAATAAATTGATCTGTGGGGGCATCCAAAAACTCAGGTACTCAGAGCTTCCCTGGAAACTTCTAGGGATTCTAAGAACATGGGCCCCATCACTTGACCTGGCCTGGCCAGGCCCAGTGCTGAAAGGACTTGGCATTTTAGAATAACTTGAGGAGGGGGAGAGGCTGAGTCTGCTTGAAGAGGGAGGGGCTTCTGGCTTGGCCCTCTTGGTTCTGCCTCTTTTATGAAGAGGGCAGAAGCATGGGCATCCCTCTATCCTGAAGGCCACCACTAGCCTCCAATGGACTATGGATTCAGCCAGTTGAACTTAAACATGGGAACCAACCAGCTTTTTCCATGTTGTTTTCTTTCCTGAGGAGGTAACTGATCATCCTCATCCTGGTGGTGGGGTCCAGTGCTGCAGGTGACCTTATGAGTTTAAGAGATCAGGGGGCCCTTGATCCCCTGACAGGAGTAGTTAGTAATGAAATAGCTGAGTAAGATATTCAAAATTTGGAGTAGAATGGGGTATGGGCTGCCTAATCAGCCATCCCATAAACTCCTTTATGTTCAAATGAACAAAAGGGTCATACTTCCAGCAGATTGTAATAGTGGTCCTATGTTTGTTTAGTTAGTGACTTCTGTCTTTAGGTTATTCAACATAATGTTCTCTGTGAGTGTTCTAGGTTTAGCATTCCCTTTGTAGGAATAAATAATCTGTCCCACATCTAGGCAATATTATACATTCAGTTCTATTTTATTCTCACTTTTGGGGGACCCCTAGCCATAACCTAATTCATAAGCAGGTTTCCTCCAGGATAGTGGACTCAGTGGGTCAGTGAATGTGAGAAGAGGGAGCCTAATTCCTCTCTTCGGAGCAAAGCTGTCCCAGAACTATATGTGGTCCAAGGCCCATGCATGGGTACAGGGAAAATCAAGTCCCCTAGCCCCTGTAGGTCCTGTGATGGTCCCTCAGTGCAGGTCTAATGGTCAACATCTGACTCTTTTCTGGAAGAAAGTATTCGTGATATATGGATACAAACTTTAATGTGTTCCAAAAGCATACGTGTGTGTGTGTGTGTATCTAAAGTATGTCTAAAAGAATAATTTCTTTTTTTATAGGCCTTGGGTCAAACTATCCAACTTTCCTCCTCCCTCCCCCATCCTCCATTTGTATTTCACTTTGTGCTGAAGTCTCCCCTGGCGTGAAGGTCTATGCTGATTCCATTTGGAAGGATCCATAAAGGTCTTTTAAGAATCTTTTCATTTCCTCCTATGGAATAACAGAAGTTGAGAGCCTAAGCTACAATTTTCTTTATGTTTGGTTTTTATTTTATTTTATTTTTTGTTTTCCCTTTTGCTCACTATGGGCATTGCAAGGGGAGGTGACCGATTGTCCCAGGACATGGTGCTTAGCAGTTGAGTGTCTCTTTTAGATGCACTCCCCCTCAAACCACATTAGGAGGTCGAGTCTCCTGGGGGATGACTTCCTCGGCTTCAAGGTGCTCTAGGTTGGAGGCCCCAATCATAGTTCATAAGCCCCCACTGAAGTCTTCAGCTTTCCATAGCTAACCAGAGGATACAATTAGCTTAAAGCAAAAGTATCGATTCAAATGGAATAGTAAGAAAAAGTAAAAACCAAATATCTCCCCCTAGAAAATGGGGGCTCCTTCTTCCACCAATACAGCGTCATAAGGAAAAAGGGATTTAAACTCCCTTAGAATTCTGGTGAGAAGGTAGCTACACTTCTAGTAGGACTGCGCCCCCTGGTGTTTGGTACACTTGGTGGCTATGTGGATGGTCCAGTATGGTGAGAATTGATGTGCAAAGTGAGGACCACACCTACCGGCCGGATCCAAAAGTGGTTTCTTTGAAAAATTATTCATATCTTTTGGTTTGATATTGAGGTCATTTCTAAATATACCCCTCCCCCCGCCTCCCAAGTGAGCCATCTGTCATAGGAAGGAGGGAGGAAAGGAGGAAAGGAGGGAGCGAGAGAGGGAGGAAGGAAAGAAAGGAGGGAGGGAGGGAGGAAGGAAGGAAGGAAGGAAGGAAGGAAGGAAGGAAGGAAGGAAGGAAGGAAGGGAGGGAGGGAGGGAGGAAGGAAGGAAGGAAGGAAGGAAGAATGGAAGGAAGGAAGGGAAGAAGGAAAGGAAGAAGGAAGGAAGGAAGGAAGGAAGGAAGGAAGGAAGGAAGGAAGGAAGAATGGAAGGAAGGGAGGGAAGAAGGAAAGGAAGAAGGAAGGAAGGAAGGAAGGAAGGAAGGAAGGGAGGGAGGGAGGGAGGAAGGGAGGAAAGAAGGAAGGAAATAAAGAAAGAAGGAAGGAAGGGAGGGAGGGAGGCAAGAAGGAAGGAAGGAAAAGGAGAAAGGAAGGAAGAAGGAAGAAAGGAAAAAGGAAGGAAGAAAAAGAGCAAGTAAGGAAAAAAGAAAGAGAAGAATAAAAGAGAAAGGAAGATAGAACAATTTCAAGGTGAAATGGGCTGGAAGGCCCATGCCAGGTATGTTTTAGAGAGATTGGACCAGCTGCCTTGGAGCTGCCTATAACTTTCCAATTCTGTGATTCTATGATTCTTGAACTGCCAGAGCTGGGTGGATCCCTAAAGTCTAACAAAGCACACCAGAGCCATGAAGGACCTAGCAATGGTCACAGAGATGCTCCTGAGACTCAGGGACCACAGTGAATGAGCAGCCTGCTGCCTCCTGGTCACAGAGCCACATCCAGGAAGAGTGACTTCGGTGTTGCGTTGGGGACAAAGGGCCTGTATGTGCTAAGACTATCTTTTAAAGATCTCCCCCAGTGCCTTCCTTCTATAGAACTTTTAGGTTGGCAAAGCACTCACTATGTGGTGTTTTATTTGACCCCGATAACAGGCTGTGGGCATGAGATCTAGGGGATATTATTTTCCCTCTTTTACAGATGAAGAAACTGAGGCTAAGTGAAGTCAGGAGCCTTGCCTAGAGTTCCCCAGCTAGTAAGTATCTGCAGTAGAATTCAAACTCAGGTCTTTTTGACACCAGGTCCTACCCTTGTCCTTGACCCACTGTGCTACCTGGCTGGACCACTAAACAAATTATTTTGCTGGAGAGCATTTTAAAAGGCAGTGCTGGGCTTTGACTAATTGCAGAGAAGCTTACCACTGTCTAGATCACCCAGGGATCTCTGTCTCTCTCTCTCTTTTTAATCTTGGCCACAACTCTTGAATTCCATAGATTGAGATTTAGAGCGGCCACAATTGACGTTGTGCCTCCTGCCCAAAACATCCTTCTCCTCTTGTCTGTGACTTCTTCCAAGGCTCAATTCAAGGATGCCTCCTATCCTGTACCTACCCTCATCCTCCCAGGAGCTAGTCCTTTCCGCCTCTACTCCCCCCAAAATACTTTGTGTGTTTTCTGTCTTCAACCCTAACCCTCACCCTGAGCAGAGATATGTCAGCTACTTGAGGGTGGGGATAGGTTCCAATTTCTCTAGGTGTGTGTATTCCTAGCTCCCATCAAGGTGCCTGACAGAGCAGGCACTCAGTAAACACTTGAATGCAGAATGAAAGGCCACCTCTCTATTTCTAGGAGAAGGCAAAGAAATGCCTCTGGTTGTTGGGGCTCTGGTTCGCTGGTCCCAGAGATCAGGCGGACTTCCTGACAACTCCTTGAATGTGGGATGTCAGCTTAGTGAGTTGTCTGTCAGTGAATTCTCTTGGCCCTGGTTCCCTTGGGAAGGACCACAAGAGTCTCCTCTCCTATGTTCTTCCTGCTTATTGCCTTAATGACTACTTTTTCCCCCATGTCAGATAAATACTTGATGATGACTCAGTCTTTGCTTACAGGGGAGTGGCCAGCGGGGTGGGGGTGGAAGAGGGGGCTTCCCTTCCCTTCAAAGCATCTTCAGTAATGCTCTGCCTTTTTTGGAAGAAGCTCTTTTTATGTCCTGTTTCCTTCAGTAGCATTTCCCGAATCAGGGAGAACCTTCTAGATAGAAGGGCCCATGTTCAGTCCAGCTGGCAGACCTGGCAGTGGGAGGCAGGGGCCTTCAGGGCTCCTCAGGAGGCAGAGGACCTCTGAGGCTCACTACCTGTGTGACCTTGGGCAAGTCATGTAACATCCTGGGACTCAGCTCCCCCTCTACCAAATGGGGACATTGGACTGACTTCCAACAATATGAGCCTCATATTGTGTGGGTTGTGAAAGTGGTACCCATTACTCTAGGGCAACTGATCTGAGCAGAGGCTTTTCTTCCAACCTTCACATGAAGGAGACATTTGATGAAAGCAAGAACTGAAGCTCAGAGGTGGGTCCCAGCTCAGTGGCACAGTGGGCACAGTCCCAGTCAACAGTCAGGAAGACCAGAGTGTGCGACTGGGACATTCAAACTCTCTCCACCTTGATTTCTCTATCTGTAAAATGGGTTTAATATTAACACCTATCTCCCAGCCAGAGGATCTCCCGCTTAGGTGTGGTCTCCGTCCCTTCTGCTAATGTTCACTGTCTGAGGCGTTGGGGCTCATGTCACAGGCTCAAAAGGGGGAAAAATGTGAACAGTCATAGGTTTACAGTGGATGAGACCTCAGCAATTATCAAGCAACTCTTGATGTTACAGGTGAGGAAACTGAGTCAGAGCAGGTCAGAGTGATTATTTGTCCACTGCTTTTATTCATTCAGTCCTTCAATGAACATTCTTTAGACACCTTCTGTGTTCCAGGCACACAAAAGGAAGCCAAAGACAGCCCCTGTCCTCAAGAAGCTTGTAATCTATTGGGAGAGACTACATGCAAACAAATATAAGCAAAGAAAGCTCTTTACAGACTGAACAGGAAATGATTAACAGAAGGAAGGTGCTGGAATTAAGGAGGATTATGAAGACTTCCTGTAGCAGATGGGGTTTTATCTTGGGTTTAAAGGAAGCTGGTGGCATCACTAGTCGGGAGTGAAGGAGGGAGAACATTCTGGACATGGGGGATGGCCAAGAGAAAATGCCAAATGGGGAGGTCGAGGCAGGGCTCGGATCCAGGACCTTTGATGCTATGTGCTGCACCCCACTGGGTCCAACTTTCAGAACTGGAATGTTGCTCTGTGAAGTCCTGAAAGGGCAGATGACACAGCTATAAAAATCATTATCTGAAGTGCTTTTAGTCATTTCTTCTCTGGTGTAGAAATGGATGCTGGGAGTATCTCCATTTTGGGGTATTTCTCAAGATGCTTCCAACATGCAGGTCTCTGAGGGGTTGGCCAGAATCCCTAGGTCTTAAGCAGACCTTTTCTTCCTTCCCTGACTGGCCTTCCCTGGCTGGCTGTGGGACCTTCTGACCAAGCCCTTGACCTCATTCTCCACATCTGCAGAACAGAGATAAGGGTGCTCTTCCTGCTTCACCAGGGTGGGATGAGAAGGGAGGCTTGCTCAGTAAATGCTTTGGATTTCTCTTTTTCCACCAATCTGTTCCGGCTCAGGAGGCACCAATCATCAGCCTTCTTTGACCAGTTTCTATCTTTCTTTACAACATCGAAAGTGTTCTCTTCCCAACAACTCTTCTAGGACATAGGCTATCATTTCCATTTACAGATGGGGGAACTGAGGCACTGTGGGAGAAAGGGACTTGCCCGAATCCTTGAAGCTACAGCCTTGAGAGGATTGAAGATGGATGTGGTTCCCCTTTGGCCAACTGCCATCTCTGCTAACTTGAATTCAGCTAAGTGGAACCCTTAGCTTGCTAGATTTTTTCTTGATTTTATTTTTAAGGTCAAGAAGGAAAAAATTTCACATTAATAACGATCCACAATAAGAAGTCATATTTACATAGCCCTTCAAGGTTTGCAAAGTACTTTATAGATATTATCTCATTTGGTCAAGAAAAATCTAACGTTAGCAGGTCTCAAGGAGATCCATGTTGACAACCGTATCCCCTGTGCTTTCTATGGTGTTCATTTAGGTAATACCAAGTCACAGTAGGACTGCCTGACTATGTGAGTCCATAGAGGAAATTGTCATTTTTTAGAATAAAGTCCAACAACCAGGGTTGAATCCAAAGGGGACTTATGTTTAGTTCTTGGTCAGCTGAAAGTTCACTTATTCAGAACATCCCATTCTCCAAGGATTCTAGTTCCTAGAGGCTTTGTAGAATTTTCGAGTGGGAAGGTCTTCAGAGAGCTTCTCTTCTCCCCTTCTCTATTGCTCCTCAAGAAAAGGAAAGGAAGCATCATCATATGTTGCTCATCCCTCATGGTGACAGCCAAACAATGAGCTGCTGTAAGGAGAGAAGACTCAGAGGACTCAGCTTTGAATTCTGTGGGCCTCAATTTCCCCATCTGTAAATGGGGCAGATTTCTCAATGAAATCTTCAGCTTCTACCACCTTTAAATATATGACTTTTTGAACCCAAACAAAACTGGGTAATAAATCTGAATTCCAACTTTTGGAGAATAACATTGCAAGAAGAGAAGGCGGTGATAGGACCCACCCCCGCTGATGTGGGGTTATTCAGAGGAAGAAGGAAACTTGACTTGTCCCCTCCTTCTCAAAAGAAAGTTCCAGCACAGACCCCTTTAAATCTATTCCCATCATTTTTGTAGAAGTTTTCAGGATTCTCAGTGGAAAAAAGCTGATTTCCTGGGTACATTTTCTTGCCTGGAGCCTTCATGTCCCAAATACCCTTCCCCTGAGAATGTGGGCTTAGCGACCCTAAGCAGGACTTTGGGAAAGAGATGGAGTTGCACTCTCTAGTCCTTCCCTGGGGATGGATGACTCAGGCTGCCTGCTACAGATGCCCTTTTGGGTGAGATTCATTTGGCTAATGTGTTACTGAACATGGTGGTGTTCTCTTCCTTCCTTCCTTCCTTCCTTCCTTCCTTTTTCAATTCAGTTCAACCAACATTTATGAAGTACTTTATACATGGTAGGTATTGGGAACACACAGACAGAAACAAAATTGCCCTTGCCTTCAAGCAGCTTACACTCCACTGGGTAGTGCACCAAGTCATCATGGATTCCTGAAGCATCTTGTCCTTGACTTGTTGAATATCATACACCTCTCAGGTTTTCTCATACAAATAGTTCAGATCACCCAGTGGCAGGCATGGCGAAACACTCTGCCGGTTTATTGTGGCTATCTTTTATTCAAAGGGAATTTGAATTATAGACTTTCTCAAGGTGGCTCTTTTTCTTATAGAAGCATCCTCGAATCTGCAAGCAGAGTAGATAGTTTTTTGCAACATAAATGGAGGTTGCTACATCTGAACTGATGTGTGTGTTTGTGTGTAACATGCATTTCCTATGTTCTGGTGTTTAAAAATTTTTTTATATTTTTCAAATTACATGTAAAAACAACTTTTAACATTCTTTTTTTAAAATTTGAGTTCCAAATTCTCTCTCTCCCCCTCCCCTGCTCCCTCCTTGAGAAAGCACTCAATTTAATATAGATTATATATGTTCAATCATGCAAAACATATTTCTATATTAGCCATGTTATAAAGGAAAACACAGACTCCCCCCTTTAAAAAACCCTCAAATAAAGAAAGTACAAAGAAGTAGCCTTTGATTCACATTCAGACTCCATAAGTTCTTTCTCTGGAGGTAGATAGCATTTTATATCATAAGTCGTTTGGGATGGTCTTGGATTATCATATTGCTGAGAAAGGCTAAGTCATTCAGAGTTCTTCGTAGTACAATGTTACTGTTACTGCATACACAGTTCTCCCGGTTCTGCTTATTATGCTTTGTATCAGTTCATGTAAGTCTTTCGGGCTTTTTAAAAAAATCATATTGCTTTGCCATTTCTTATAACACAATAATATTCCATCATAATCATAAATAATAACTTTTACGTTTTTGAGGACAAAATTGAGGACATCATAGAAGGCTTAGCCATTTCCCAGTTGAAGAGCATCCCCTTGATTTTCAATTCTTAGCCACTACAAAAAGAACTGCTATAAATATTGTTTGTACATGTGGGACCTTTTCCCTTTTCTTTCATATCTTTAGAAGTTGTGTGGCTGGGTCAAAGGGTATGCACAATTTTATAGCCCCTTGGGTATAGCTTCAAGTTGCTCTTCAGAATGGTTGGATCAGTTCACAACTACACCAACAGTGTTAGTGTCCAATTTTTCCATGTGCTCTCCAACATTTGTCATTTTCCTTTTTTTGTCATATTAATCAATCTGATAGGTATAAGGTGATATCTCAGAGTTGTTTTAATTTGCATTTCTCTAATCAATAGTGATTTAGAGCATTTTTTCATATAACTATAGCTAGTTTGGATTTAGTCTTCTGCAAACTGCATGTTTATATTCTTTGGCCATTTATGATTTGGGAAATGACTTGTATTTTCATGAATATGATTCAGTTTTCTATATATTTGAGAAATGAGGCCTTTATCAGAGAAATTTTACATAAATTTCCTCTCCCGCCCACCTCATCCCAATTTTTTGCTTTCCTTCTAATCTTGGCTGAATTGGTTTTGCTCATGCAAAAACTTTTAACTTCATGTAATCAAAATTATCCATTTTACATCTATCTTGTAATGCTCTCTATCTTTTTTTTGGTCATAAATTCTTCCTTTGATAATTCTTTGAAAATTTCATAAATTCTTTCTTTGATCATAAATTACACGTAATTCTGACATGTTCCCCTAATTTGCTTATGATATCACCCTTTATGTCTAAATTATGTACCCATTTTGACCTTATCTTGGTATACGGTGTGAGATGTTGGTCTATAACTAATTTATACCAACTAATTTCCAGTTTTCCAAAAATTTTTGTCAAATAGTGAGTTCTTGTCCCCAAAGCTTGGATTTTTACATTTAATAACTGTTTTTGGTAGGCAGCTTTACTGACTTTCCCCAAGGCTGTCCAGATGTTTAGATGTGATGACTGCTCAAATTGCCTTTGCAAGGTTCAGGGACCTAGAAACCATTGAGGACATCATAGAAAGCTCTCCCTTGAGACATGTAAGATGTCAGAGACTTTAGAAGTACAATCCAAACCCCCAAAGTTTTCTGACTATTCAAAGACTCAGAATATGGGCACTGGACAGGACCTATGAACATGGAATGTCAGGACAGGGAAAAGCCTTAGAATAGAGAACATAAACAGGGAGGGACCTTAGAACATGGAATGTCAGAGCTGGTTGGACTCTTGGCAAAGAATATCCGATCTGAAAAGTGCCTCAGAACAGAGAATATCTGAGCTGGGAACAAATTTGGGAGGGGGATTATAAACTGTGAAAACTTGGAGGGACCTTAGAATAAACACAGAACAGTGAATGTAATTCAAGGAGGAGATGTAGAGATCACTCGATCCCATTCTCTTGTTTTACAGAGGATGAAACTGGGACCTGGAGACTTTTCCAATGTCACTAAGCAAGAAGACAGCAGAGTTGGGACATGAACCCACCTTGAACTGAGAATACTTTACTTTTTTATTTGTGACTTTTGCTCTTAGCAAAGATCCTGATACATAGTAAGTGCTTAACAATTAATTTTTCATCCATCCCATCCGTCCATCCACCCACTCATCCATCCATCCATCCATCCACCCACTCATCCATCCATCCATCCATCCATCCATCCATCCATCCACTCATCCATCCAACCATCCAACCATCCATCCATCCATCCATCCATCCACTCATCCATCCATCCATCCATCCATCCACTCATCCATTCATTCACTTGCCTGAGGTGTTGAATAATGGTCAAGGCTTTTGATAGATGGAGTTTGCTGAAGATCAATGACTTCTCTCGAGACTTAAGCCTGCAAAAGTCATTGGAGAAGCGATAAGACCGAGTGTGAATGAGACCACTCAGATCCCACTGAAAATTTCACAATCATCTCTCGGTTCTAGCTGGCTCCAGCACATCCTTGATTTGTGCCAACATTCAACTCAAACAAACATCGACTTTTGTGGACCCACTTTTCAACCTTGAATAATGGGAATGGCATCTTGAAACAAAACTAATGTGACACTCTCTTTATAGGAAGCCTTCCCCAACCCTCTGCCTTCTCTTTGTTAAGATCTTCTCTTTATCCTGTGTAGAGCTTACACTGTGCATATTTATTTGCATGTTATCCCCCTTCCCTCCCCCACATACATTAGACTGTAAGCTCCTTGAGGGCAAGGCTGTCTTTTGCCTCTTGTATTCCCATTGCTTAGCACAGCATCTGGCACATAATAAATGCTCATTGACTAATTGACTTGAAGATTAAACCCAATTTAATTGAGGAAAATTAGGTGATTTTTGAACATTCCCTAATCTATCTTGGGTTTCTGCTCATTAATTAATCACTTTTGCTCTTCCATTTTCAAGGTAAAAGTCATTCTCCTTTGCCCAGAAATAAGGAGTGAAATCAAAGGAATCCCCTCTGTCTTTTCTCTCTCATCAGCTTTCATTGTCCCTTTTTCCATCCTCCTTTTCTTTTCCCAGTACTTTTAACTGGTGGATTGAAGCCTTCCACGCACATGTTCATGTACCTACTCCTTGATGAGTGCAACAACAAAGCCAACATTGTTTGACCATCCTCTGACAATGCAGGAGCAGCGAGCTCACCCAAGGAGCTTGTCACATTCCGGCAGAGGTGGAAGGTGAAGACTCACCAAGAAAAAGATGAAAACCCTGGAGAAAATCAAGTCCTTTTCATGCTTCTTTGGGGTATATGACATTGCATTAATTACACCAAGTAGCAGAACTCTCTAGAGCCCCTTGGATGAGGATGAAGGTGGGCATGGCAGGTCATTAGAAAGGCTGTATGACATGGCTCTAATTCCCTACCACTTCAGAGCTGTCACTACCAGGGAGACTCACCTGTTTTTCATGGAAACCATATTGCCATGGCAAGAATTCAGTCTGAAGATTCATGAAGGAAAAATTGCACAATGGAGCCCTGGAAAAGAAAACAAGGTAGTTATGAGCCAAAAGCAGGTTATAGCAGATGGAAAGCCAAGGAATGCGTGATGCCTGGGCAGCGTCCAAGGGAGAGAGGAAGATTTCCAACATGTTGGGTGGGCCCACTATGGAGGACAATGTCTACAGGTAAAAAGGCATGAACCCCAGGGAGGAGGAAGCAGACAGTGAATGTGGCCCAGGCAGGGAGCGAAGACCCAGGAAGGGAGCAGGACCCTGGAGAGTGTGTCTCGTGGTTTCTGGCAAGGGGATGACAATGTGGAGGACTGTCCAGGGAGGACACTTCCCCTACCCAACAGTCCACGTTGTTCTCCCCTTGCCTCACTGTCTACAGTTACCAGAAACCACAAGGCACAGGGTCCTGTTCCTTTCCTGGGCCTTCACTCCCTGCCTGCTACATTCACTGCCTGCTTCCTGCCATCTTTGTTCACAGGACCTACGTACCACTGTCCAAAGACAGATTTGTCATGTACACAGCTAAGCACCGCCCAAGGTACAGTTAGGGGTCTCTGGTGCAAGATAAATCTAGATAATGGGAGCCCAGGGAAATTTGAGGAGGTGTACAATTTAGTCATCTTGGTAAAAATTAGTTTCTGCCTTTAAAGCTTAGCCAGCACAGAAAAGAAGTCTAAGTGAGATATGGCCATTGGTGGGGGAAGATGGTCAAAGCTGACCTCCCTTCACACAGTGTGACCGGTTGTATAGTTTGGTAGCTAGAGCAATAAACTCCAGTAACTCCAGGATGGTGGATTCCAAAGGATAAGGACAGGGCAGACTTGGGATTCTTGTGAAAGAGACTGGACTGCTTCCCCGCCCCACCACCTCACAGGTCTCCTCCATCAGAAATTTTTACATCCTTTCCTTTCTCTCTCCTTCCCTTCTTTTCTCCTTCCTTCCTTCCTTCCTTCTTTCCTTCTTCCTTCCTTCCTTCTTTCCTTCCTTCCTTCCTTCTTCCTTCCTTCCTTCCTTCCTTCCTTCCTTCTTCCTTCCTTTCCTTTCTTCCTTCCTTCCTCCCTCTCTCCCACCCTTCTTCCCTTCCTCCCAAGGCTGCTTCTAAACCTGCTCCCTGCCTCCTCCCCTGTGAGGGGGCCCTCTCTCCCTCCAAGATTACTCTAGCAACAATCAAAGCCTCAGTCTATTTGGAAAGGGCTTTTGACAATTTTAAAGCCCTTTGTTACCTACTCTGTAATTTCATCCAGAAGGGGTATCATGAAATTCCCCTAAAGACCATCAAAACAAATGATCTTGTGAATCAAAGCAAATTCAAAGGCAGCCTGGGCCACAGAGCCTTCAGTGGGGCAAGGAAGGTGGGCTAGAGGCTGGTGGCACCCTAATGCCTTCACATCCAACACTTCAGAGCTGTTTGTTAACGGGGAGAACAAACTGAGCTCAGTCACCCTGCTGGTTGCCTGATGACTCAGGGAATGGGGGGGGGGGGAACCAGGGACCTTCTTTGGGCTCATAGAGCTCATGACTCTCTGGGGAAAGGCACCCAGCCACAGAAGGCCAATGGCTGAATGACTTCGAAGAGAAAAGAACAAACAAACACCAAGGTACCAAGGTTGGGTCTTGTTGTGGAAGGGCCCTCAGTAGTTATTTTATCCAAGCTTCTCATTTTACAGATGGAGAAACTGAGGCACGGGGAGGTAAAGCGCCATGCAAGTGTAAGTGGTAGAACTGGGATATTCTGAACCCAAGGCTTCTGACCATGGCCAAGTTCAAATCCTGCTTCTGACCCTCACCCTGAATGACCCTAGCAAAATCACTTATTTCACCGGGTGTCACAGTCCCCAGTTGCACCTACCTTGGAGTTTTTGGCTCAACCCAGTCCAAATTGCTCTTGTGCTCTGTGTGTGGCCATAGAATCCAAAATCCAGAGAGAAAAAATCTCAGGAGGTAAGATGCCTTGTCTGTTTTAAATGTCATCCCTGGTAACATAAGCAAGAAAGAAGAGTTATGGGCTGATGAGCCAGCTCCAGAGTTAAAAGATCTGGGTTCAAGTGTGGCCTCAAACCTGCTAGTGGTGGGACCTGGAGGACACTACCTTTCAGGGATTGCTCAGTCTCTAAGATGAAAAGTTACAAAAAAGATTCTGGCCTGCATCAGAGAAGGGCATTTCCTCCCCTGGGACTTCCCTTATTATAGTGAAGTCAGCTCAGATTCAGTCCCCACATGAGCACGCAGGTGGTGGTGGCTTCTACCTCCTGGTCTCCATAATCAGGTTTACAGTATCTAGATTAGCAATTTCTTGGCCCTCTGTCAGTAGACAGCAGCGGGCAGGTCTTTCAGAAGGGCCGCAGGCTAAGTCCAGAGGAAGGCTGGCCCAGTGCTCAGCTCCTCTCTGGACAAGAGTCAGCCAGATCTCCATCCATGTTCTGAGAGGAGGCCTCCCCCCTCCCTGGAGACTCAGTCAAGTATCAGGGACACGAGGTAGCTGAGCTAGGGGGATGTGGCAGGACAGACACATTGCCAACTTGGAATTTCTAAAAATAGGGCTGGATGGTCTCAGAGGTCTGTGGTTCTAAGAGCTGAATTGAATTGAACAAAACACAAGTGACACCTCAGGCTGACTGAGTTACACCTGGGCAGCCTCTGATGAGGCTCTGCAAATCTCTGGGCCTCTGTTCTTCATTTGTGATATGAGGGAGCCCTTCCCATAAGAGCTGGACCCATGAACTCTGGTTGCTGGACCAGGTTGGAAATTTGTTGAAATGCAGCAAGGTTTTAAAAGGAAGTGGCAGGTCTCCAAGGGATGACTGTTCCCCCCGTGAAAAAGGCTCCCCTCTGTGTTGGGGGTCACTAAAACCAAGGAGCATAGCCAAGGGTCCCTAGCCTTATACTGCTTGGCCCAGGAAGCCCAGTGGTGTGAGCTGCAGGCTCTGATGGCTGACCCAGGGCCCTGGCTGTCAAAAGCCTTTCAAGGTCTCCTGGGCAAACAGCCAGGGAAATCCCATTTAGAAATGGGGTGCTGGCTCTGGTGAGCTCAGTGGAGTCAGAGTGTCCCCAGCTGCCTAAATGGCAGTCCTGTGCAGGGCTTACTCATTCCTGACCTCAGCAGAGGCCCTAGGCAGGGGAACACAGCCGGCCTAGAAGGCCCAGAATTCACCCAGTGGGCCTGGGGGTGGTGTGGGGGGCACAGAAGGGGGCATCCCCCTCCCAGAGGGCCCCCCTGTGAGACTCAGGAAGTGGCCCAGGCCCCAAAGAGAAAGAGGAGGTGGGATGCACTCCATAGAGCTAGATGAACAAGGGCCCACAAGGTCTTGTGGCCTAATGGAGAGCCCTGGGTTTGGAGGGCGAGATATCTGGGTCTCAATCACCTCTTTTCTATGGACTTCAGTCTGACAAAGATGATCTATCAGGTCCCTTCTGGCCCCTGGTTGGATGAAGGGTGTGTGTGTGGTGGGTAGAGAGAAAATGGGGAGCTCACTCAGAAATGCAGAAGGAGGTGACAGCATCCAGCCAGGCATTCCTTAAGTACCTACTATGCACCAGGCATTGGGAATACAAGGACAAAGGAAGAAACAACCCCTGCCCTCAAGGAGCTTACATTCTTATGGAGGACCCAAAGAACCCAGACAATTGTAAATGGAGTAAATGTGTGTTTGGAAGGTCACCAGGGTAGGTAGATGCAGATGCTGGGAGTGGATACAGGGGTCGCTTTCTGCTTAAGCAAAGAGATTTTGTGGGCTGGGAATGAGGAAGGGACAGAGCCCAGGCACTGGGACCAGCCAGTGCAAAGGCAAGGTGAAGAGATGGAGGGGAGTGTGTGAGAGCAGAGAGAAGACCACCATTTTCCTGGAAACTCAGAGACATGAGCAGGAATCCCCTGGTAACATACCTAACGGCCTCTGATTGGAGACCTCCAGGGGGTAATGGGGAGCCTACTGCCTCCACTTTGTTAAAACTCACAGAAACTCTTCCAAGTTGAAATGGGTAGCCTTGGAAGTTGGTGGGGTTTGGCCTTTGGGGGAGACCTCCAAGCGTGATTTGAGTGACCTCTTGTAGGCTGATTCACCAGCAGGGAACTGTTGACCAGGTAAAGGTTGCCCCAGGTAAAGGATCTGTGAGAGGTCCTTCTCAGTTCTGAGGTTCTGGGCTTCTGGGATAATTCCTCAAATCCCAAGGAAGGACAGAGCCCCCAGGACCACATGCTGGGCCAAGCTCAGCAGCCCAACCCATGAACAGATGTTTTCCTTTAAGGATCTCTCCAGGGAAATGGTATTGGGCCCATAAATGTAGAGCAAGTCATGCCTAGGAAAGTCCAGCTCTCAGTTCTTTTATCATTCAGCAAATCAAACTAAGGAGGAGGGGGAAAATTGAGCCCATCAAGCTTGGCAGTCTCTCTGGGTCCTGGGCGTCCTAGGCTGTCAGCAGCTTGGAGATCTTATCTGCTGCCTAGTGACTGAAAGTAATTTGTTTTGGTTGAAAGTAATTTGTTTTCCTGAGTAATTAGATTAGCTCTTGGGGGCTTCCTACCTGGAGACCCTGGGCCTCTTGGGGGGCTTGCTCCCCATTAACATCCATTACCATAAAGAGCCTCTTCAAAGGACCCCTGTCCCTGGCTAAGGCAGGGGGCCCATTAGGAGAGAGGTGGCTCCCCAGGCTGAGCTCTGATCAACTTTCTGATGCTAAATGACCAGTTATGTGATAGACACATGGGATGACCCTGCAGCGAGGGGAGGAGGTCTTTTCTGGCCTTGTCTCTGTAGCTGACATGAAGGTCCTGAGATCCTGGGCCTAAAATCCACCACCTGGCTCAGGAGTCCTGGGAAGTACCGGAGGCTAGCAGGGACAGAGAGCTGAGGCCAAGAAAGGGTCAGGCCAGGCCAGGCAAACAAAGCTCGGAGAGGGGCCTGGGAAGCTTTGAAAGACAGGAGGGTGTACAGGGGGCTTAGGGAAGATGAGGAATAAGGAGACAGGCTCCTATCTCTAGAGCATGTCACATACATGAGCTCTTCTGAACCTCTAAGAGATAAGCGCCATTATAACTTCCACTTCACAGATCATGAAACTTGGGCTCAGAGGGACTTGCCCAAGTAACCATTTAGGTATCTGAAGTGGGATTCAAACCCGGGCCTCTCTGGCCCCAAAGAGGAGAGCATCCCAGGCCAGGGAGGTGACCTGAAATAAGTGATCAGAAATGTAAGGCATGTTTGGGGGTCTGGGAGACCAGTCTGACTGTAGAGTGTATGTGTGTGTGTGTGTGTGTGTGTGTGTGTGTGTGTGTGTGTGCATGTGAGTGTGTGTGACTGTGTGTGTGTGGTGTGTATATATGTGAGAATGTGTGTGTGAGTGTGCGATATGAGTGTATGAGTGTGTGTAAGAGTGTGTGGTGTGTGAGTGTGAATGTATGTGAGTATGTGGTGTGTGTGTGAATGTATGAGTGTGTATGTGTGTGTGTGAGAGTGTGTGGTGTGTGAGTATGAATGTATGTGAGTATGTGTGGTGTGTGTATCACTGTGTATATGTGAGAATGTGTGTGTGAGTGTGTGGTGTGTGAGTGTATGAGTGTGTGGTGTGTATGTGGTGTGTGAGTGTGTGTGCGCACGCGTGCCCTCGTGTGAGCATGAGCACAAAAACCTTCTACCAGTGGACACACGGAAACATGATGGGCAGGAGGGTATTCTTAAAGATACATGTTAATTGATGAAGTTTATTTTTTATAGCTCCTCTGTTTCTTACTGGGTCTGGCCCTCTGCCCCCTCTAAAAAATCCATACCCGAAAAGTAATTTTTAAAAATTAAAAAGAAGAGGAAAATAAAGTTAAGTGAAATTGTCTAATATATTGAGATTATGCTGTGATGGGCAGGTTTCTGAGGCCGGGGTCCCCAGCCTCTGCAAAGAAGCAGAGGAAGGTACCTGGCAAGGGATTTTATTTCCCCCAGTTACGTGTAAAGACAATTTTTAGCCTTCATTCCTGACAGTTTTTGAGTTCCGAATTTTCTCTCTCCTTCCCTCACCTCCCCCCAGCGCTTCTCACCCTGTGGGTCGTTTATGCATGAAAACACATCCTGCATATTAGATGTTTACATTACCATTCATAACAGGAGCAAAATGACAGTCAGGAAGTAGCAACAAAAATCATTTTCTGGTTGGGGGTCACCACAACATGAGGAGCTGTATGAAAGGGTAGCGGCATGAGGAAGTTGAGAACCGCTGCCCAGACAGTAAGCAATTTGCTATCATGCAACACAAATTAATGACCCTGTTAGTCATGTTGTGAAGGAAGACACAGACACAAAGGGGTACAATGAAGAAATCTAGAAAATGAAAAGTACATACTTTGGTCTACACTCAGACTCCCTCAGGATGAAGGCATTTTTAGGGAGGGTTTTTTTGTTTGTTTGTTTTGCTTTTTCAATTCAAGAATCTTTGTCTCTTAACATGCCTCTAGACGACAGCCTCCAAGGACAAAGAGACACCAGAAACCAAACAAGATGAAACCTTTAACCTTCATTATCACTCAGTTAAAACAAAACAAAATGGTGTTTTCTGCCCAACAACACATGAGCCCTTCAGAGCAGACCTTTTCACGGAAGCCACGTGCAGAACTTAGGAGGGGTGCATGGGGAGTAGCAATGATGAAGCAAACTGGCACACAAACGTAGCAGAAAATCATCATGCCTTCAGTGCATGAGGAAATGGATGGCTTCAGTGGAGAAGGGGAGACATGGAGGAACTGAGACAGGGGTGGGTGGCAGAGCCACACAACAGTAATGACACTAGAGGGGAAGCAAATTTGAATAACTTTCCTACTTGACTGAAGCCACAATAAGCCATGAAGCAAATGAACAAACGTTCATAAAGACCCTACTACGTGTGAGATGCTCTGTGAAGTGCTGGAGATACCAAGGGAGGCACCAAGTCCGTGCTTTCATGGGGCTCACAGCCTTCCCCACAGGGCCACAAAAAGCCGACAAGCATAGACAAACTAGCGCTGGTCTGGTCGGGATAAATGGCGGATGGACAGAAGGAAGGTGTTAATATTAAAGGAGGTTGGGGAAGGACTCTCGGTAGAAGGTGGAATTTTAGCTGGGAGCCAGGGAAAGCCGGGAGGCAGATCTGGGAGAGGAGAGTATTCCGGGGGTGAGGGACAGCCAGAGAAAACGCCCGAAGTCTGGAAATCAAGTCTTGGTCTTGAGGAGATGCTGTCACTTGATCACAGAATATATGGTGGGGGGTGGGGAATGAAGTAAGAAGGCTGGAAATCTAAGAAGAAGAAAGCTAGGAAGGGGCTTTAAAAGCCAAGCACAGGTTCTTCTCTTTGGCCATCAGGAGCAATTAGAGTTTATTGAGCAGGGGAGTGACATCGTGAGACCGGAGCTTTAGAGAAATCCCTTTGGTGACTGAATGGAGGATGGACTGGAAAGGGAAGGGACTGGAGGCAGACAGCCCCACCCCATCCCACCCCCCAACAGCTATGGTGACAGTTCAGGATAAGAGAATGAATGTCTGTGTGATGGTTGGTGCAGGGTCAGGGGAGGGGACTGGCTGAAGGGAGCGGATGGGAGAGACTCTGCAGAGGGGAAAAAGAGAGATGTTGCAAACACCTTGGCACCACATTGGATATGGGGGGGGAGTGAGAGATGGTGATGATTCCTAGACTATGAGTCTAAAGGCCTTTGAGGATGGTGTTGCTCTCCATGGGCAATAGAGAAGGGAAGGGGGAGGGCTTGGTGTCTTCCAGGAGGGCTGAAGGAAGGGATTCTGACTTGGAAGCTGTTTCCTCTTTTGTCTTTCAGTTCTGCAGGCCCCACTAGAGATGCTTTGAAACCTTGCCCAGACTTGGCATTTTTTTTTAAACAAAGATACTAAACAGGTGGGGACAACTATGTTTGTTGTCTGAATGTGTGAGATCTGGGGGTGAAGGTGAATATGAAAGAGGCAGCTATGGGCTGGTGGAGGGAAAGCTGGCCTCAGAGTCAGAAAGGCCTGGATTCCAGCTCTGCCTTGGATGCATGATGGCTGTGTGATCTTGGGAAAGTCTGTTGACCTCTCAATGCCTCAGGTGGCTCCCTAAGTCCTAAATTGGAGAACAGTTGCATCAGGAGAAGAAGGAGCCAAGTTCCAGAGAGGTTTGGAAGTTTGTTTGGTGTCACACAGCCAGAAAGCTTTGAAGCTGGGACTGTAACCCTGCTCTCCTGCCTCCAAAACCAGGGCTCTTAGACTACCCTTGGAATATGCAAGGTGATTATATGTGCTTGAACATCTATATGTTGGTTCCATAAGGCTGTGATTTGGGGAATTAGTGAATAGTAACCCTTGTGGAAAATAGCCTAACTCCTTAGGATGGTTTCACAAAAGACAGGTGGAGCATCCCTCTTTGGCCAATCGGTGGCTCACTGGCTGATGGTTTTGACAATCCCATTTCTCTTTGCAATGGAGGGGATTTTTCACCATCCATCTGTTTGACCAAGCAATCCCATTATCTTTGGCAGTCACTGTGCGTAGTATGCCAAGAAAAGAAGAATAAAGACCTTTGAGGGCACAATCGGCAGGCGGGCGAGCATGGAGAAGGAATGCTAGGGTGAAGGAATGACCTTTCAAAAATAGAATTCCCTCTGCCACCACAAAGCCTGAGCTCACTGCCAATGCACTCAGTTGTTTATTTTTCCAGCTGTCTTTATTTCAACTTCTATCCCTGTTCCGTCTTTCTTCATTTCTCTTCCGAATCAAGTATTCACTCTGAAAGGTGTGAAGTTCATTCCAAACTTTCTAGTTTTTCAAATGAGGAAATGGACTTGGATATATCTGGAAAGACATCTAATGAGATCAAAGAGCTTTGGGCTGGAAAAGGCTCCCTGTCCAGTGGAAGGAACCCTGGAACTGGAGTCAGAGAACAGGGGTTGAGCTTGCCTTTCTGCTTCTTACAATCTGTTTGACCTTGGGCAAGTTAATTAACATCCCTGGGCTCCAGTTTCCTCATCTGTACAAAAAAGGGGTAATTAGACATGGTGACCTCTCAAGTTCTTTCAAGCTCCAAATCTATGACTAGAATTAACCTATCTTCAATTCCTACCCAGCCTGCCCCCCAACCCTCAGAGGAAGAAACAGATTTCTTGACATTCTCTTTTCTTCATCTCAGGGGTGGCAATGGGTTAGCAACAACTTTTGGGTCACTTTCATTTCAAAGAACTCTGGAAAAAGCATTTACCTCTCATCACCCGGACTGCCGCTTTCATCCCCAGGACACCGCCCTGGTTCCCATTCATTTTTAAATTGCAGGCCTAGGAGTCCACTTGGAGAGTCCCATTAACATGCAACCATTGCAGGGGTATGTTAACAGGAGGGCTTGGCGCCCTTGTTTGAAGACTAGGAGAGGTCAAAGGTGAATAGAGCTAGGGAGAATTTAGGGGAAAAATCCATCCAACTGCTCCTCATCCCCCTCCAGACTTGGTTTAGGAAGTTGACATGAGTATTATGAATTCCAGTTTTCAGAGCTAGGAGGTACCTCTAGACCAATTAGATCAATCTCCTTGATAGACCAGGAAACTGAGGGCTAGAGAAGAAAAGGGATTTGCCCAAGGTTACATTGGGAAGAGGTGGAATCAAGACTAGGACCGAGATCTCCTACCTGTCTTTCCAGCCCTAGCCACTGCACCAACCTGCCTATCAACTCCACCACCTTTTTTTTTTTTTGTCAAAGAAATACCTCAGGATGCCCTGCTTTTGGTGCAGAGGATTTCTGTCCCCACAGACCTCTAAAGTCTGCTCATTTATGCCTCCACTTGTCCCATGCTCTGCTTGAAAATCCCTTGTGTTTATAGGATCATGGGAATGCATCCTTGTTCTATCCTTCCCCCGATCTCAAAGCATGGGGTTTTCCCTGGTTCAGAGGCAGAAGAGACTAGATGTAAAGTCAGGCCAGAGGAATGAGGCTCAAATGCCGAGTCTGTTACTTGTTGCGTTGGGTAAATCATTTCTTCTTTTTGGATCTCAGCTCCATGATCTATCACAGGAGAGGCTTGACCCAGATGACTCCAAGGTCCCTTTGAGCTCTCAGATCTGTGGTCCCATGACTGGCTTCTGTAGTCACCATTTCATCAGAGCCCACACCCATTTGTAAAGTTTCTCACCTGGGACATTGGAGAGCAGGGGGATAAGAGAGGAGTCTCCTAAGTATTTGAAGGGTGGTCTTGTAGAAAAGGGATTCATCTTGTCCTGCTTGGCACTGGAGGGCAGAGTAAGGAAAGGGAAGGGGAAGTCTAACAGAAGCCAAATCAAGCTTCAGGTCAGGAAGCCATTCTAACAATGAGCATCATACAAGTGGGGATTGCAGCTTTGGATAACAAGGGGTCCTTCATTGGAGGCTTTCCAACAAATAGGATGAGCTGCTATTTTATTATGGAAGGAATTTTTATTCAGAATGAGAGATAACCCAACCTTGAGATTCCCAGACATGGTCTTTTTTCCAAGCCCACTTCTCTGGGCCCCAAGAGTAGATGGATACCTCTGAATACCTCTACTGTTTGGGAGACCGGTGCCCCACTAGCGTCAGTTAGCTCTCTCTCTCTCCACCAGCCCCCCCCAAGACTCAGCTGTCAGTCATTGCCAATATCCTGTTGGACAAAAAACCCCATCGATCAAGGAATCTAGGAACAAGTATTTATTAAGCTGATTGCTTTGGCATCCAAGAGTTTGTTGAGAGTTGCAATCCAACAGCTGCAGCTCTCTGGTCTGGGATGTCCTGTGCCTTCTTTCTCCCCTTAGGCTCTCCTAGGATAACTAGGGGCTGGGCCTTTCACAGGAAGTTTCCAGGGCCTGTCCAGCCTGGACAGAGTGGGTGGCTTTCTGTGCCCTGTTTCCTCACAGTCCATTCAAGGCTTGTCTTCAAGAGGGATCATGATTACAGGGAGAGTTCGGCTGATTCCCCTTTGAAATAAGACATAAAGGCAGCAGGCAGGTAATGGGCTTGAATTTCTACTCGTTTGATGTGTGATGCTTTATAGTGAAACATCTGGAAACCTGCACACTTCCCCCAAACAGACGGGGCAGCCACATCCCCAGCTGGCTTTACAAAGCAGCTCCAGGACACACGTCACTCACTGGGCCCCCTTTTCTTCCTTTGACTTTGACGGTCCTGAAACTCCCCCTCTTAACTTTCTCCTTCCTTTGCTGAGGTACCTCGATCAGTCTGTTCATTTATTTATTTATTTTTAAAAGCAGGGACTCCAGAGAATATGGACACAGAAGCTATGTGTTTCCTTAGGTCAGATTAATGCTCCAACCTCAGCTCAGTGTTGCTGCTGCCCTGGCAGCAGGGTGGGGATGCCTTTGAGGTACTCATCTCCTCAGCAAGTTTGGTCCTAGCATTTTGGAGCATCTGTTTGGGTATAGGCATGTGTGTGTGTGTGTGTGTGTGTGTGTGTGTGAGTGTGTGTGTGAGCATATGTGCAAGCAAGTGCGGGAATGTGTGTGTTTCTCTGTGTGTGAATGTGTGTGCGTGCATGTGTTGAGTGTGTGAGCGTGTGTCTCTGTGTGTGTGCATGTGTGTGTGAGTGTTCTCATGTGAGTATTTGTGTCTGTGTGTGAGTGTGTCCATGTGTGCATGTGTGTGAGCATGTGCTTGTATGTGTGAATGTGCGTGCACACACACTTTGTGGAACAGGGATCACACAGGTTGCTTAGAGTCAGGTACCCCAGACATCTCTCTCCATGATCCCAGCCTTGAGGCCTCTTTGTTAAGGCAAAGATTTGATACAGTGAAAAATCCCTTCCTTTATCTGGGCCTCAGTCTCCTCTCTTGTAAGGCAAGGGGCTTGGCACAGCGCCTGGCATGGCATGGGCATTAAACACGTTTATGGGCTGGTTAACTGGACAAGAGTTGCCTTAGAGCCAGGATCCTGATTCTGCAGCAAAGGTGGTCTGAGCATCGGAAGGCTCGTAGATGTGGAGTTGGAAGGCATATGATCACCCTGGTGCCACCACCTACCTTCAGGGTGACCTGGTCAAGTCACCCCCCTCCGTGTTCCAGACTCGGTTTCCGGTTCCTGGGGAGCCTCCATCACAAGTGCGCTGGGGATGGCTGTGGATAAGGAAGCACACCTGGAGAGAGGGCTGAGCAACCAAGAGAGCCTTACCCTCAAGGGGAAGCTTAGCAGTAGGGTAAGCACTTTAAGCCTTTTCTCATTTATTCATTTGTTCCTGCACTTATTCATTCAACTTTCAGCCTGGAGAGAAGATTAAGAAGGAACATGGCAACGTCTCCAAGCATCTGGAGGGTTGTCCCAGGGAAGAGTGGTTTAGATGTTTTAGGTTTGGCCCCAGAGCATATGACCAGGAGCCACAGGAGGAAGTGCCAGAAAGGTATATTTCAGTGGGATATGATTGGATGCCAGTGAGAGCTACAGTGGTATATTGAGTTACTTTGGGAGGCAGTGAGCTCCCTCCCTGTCACTGGAACTTCTAGCAGAGACTCTCTGGCTTCTTGTTGGGGGTGAACAGCCCGTCGAGGGCGCTTCCAGCTCATAAAGCTGATATTCTGTAATAATGGTCATCACGACTGTGAGATCCTAAAAACCTCCAAAGATCGTTAAGGGAAGGAAGCCCAGAGCAGGCTGGGAAGTTTACCTTCAGTCCTGCCTCAGGTCGTTCCCCTCTATGGCAACGCCCCGCCCCAGACCTTCAGGGCTCTGATGCACCCTGGTCCCCCCTGCTGGGGCGGAAAGCCACAGACGTAGTCATTCACAAGAAGGTGTTAGAGACGTAATTTATTAACCTCTTCCAGAGAATTTACAGATTAAAAGGAGAGCAAAAGCTAAGCCCAGAAAGGGAATTAGAGATAATGTAAATTCTACCATCAGCGAAGAACTGGTGAGATTTGGGGAGGGGTCAGATGAGGCTTCCCAGGGTCCCCCAAATCACAGCCTACATCTGTGATGACTGGAATGAGAATGACAATTCTAGGGTGAGGTGATAGGGACTAGACTAGGATTTCACTGATTTAGAACTCCCAGGTGAGAAAACTCCCTTCTCTAATGCACCTTCGCTGAAGAGTCCCCTTAAGTAACTGGCCAACACTTAGAAATTCCTTGAGGGATTGAAAGCATCTTTCATTTGAGGCTTCTGATAACCCTGTGAGGCTGGGGCTGTCCTTGTCACCCCCATTTTAGAGATAAGAAAATGGAAGCTAAGTGGCTTGCCAGGGTCTCCGTGCTAGGAAGGAGGAGAGTCTTGATCTGAGTGAAGGTTTTCCTGGCTCCAGATTCAGAAGTGCTCCTCCTTTTCTGCAGATAAGAAGACTTTCCTTGCCTCCAGCCTCCACCTGTCTCTCTCCACCTCCCCCTATGCCAAGAGTGGATAATCCTTCTTCCTCCAAACAGCCCTTTAAACACTGGGACATAGCCCAACCTTTTTTCTTCCTCACTTTCCCAGATGCTTTGAGGGTTGAGGGGGGAAGAACTGTCCACCAATGCTGATGACAGCCTTTTAAAAATCACTGTTGTTGAAGAGCGTCTCCGCTCTTGAATTCTGTGACCGAGGTAGGCAGCTTAAAGTGCCAGGCTGAATTGGTCAACAAACCATCCCATGCAGGAGACTCCGGGCTAGGAAAAGGCTGGGGCCATGTCCTAGAGAGCCTTGAGTGCCAGGACGAAATGTTTGGGCCTTGTCCTTTAGAGTCATAGGGACCTACTGAAGACAGAATGTCCTGAGTGACCCAGAGGACAATCCCCTCCATGTTCACATGTTCAAAGGGTTTAGGGGAAGGGGAGAGAGGATGAACTTCAATGCTTGGTAGGAAAGGCAGCGTCTTCATGGAGAGTTGACCTTGGACATGGAGGGGGGAGGGTCTGTGTTTCAATCTGAGATGTACTCAGTAGCCATGTGACCCTGGAGGAGTGGAGAAGTCATTTAGAATCTGTGCTCTGTAAGGTGAAGGGGCTGAACTCCATGGCTTCTGGCAGTGAGTCCCTAGCACTAGAGCCAGGATTGGAGGATCCATGGTCAGCAGCCCAGGGCAATGAGGGGCTACATGCCTCCTGCCAACGTCCCTGCACATAGTAGGGGCTTTATCAAAGCTTTTTTTTACTTACTCATTCAGAGCTGGGCGGTGGGTGGAGCACTGGACTACTTGGCAGCAGAGAAGACAAAAGTACACTTTGCTCACCCTCTTCTAACAATTTCTGTCGCAGAGTTGGAGCATGACTTTAAAATAATACCCTGCGCTTCTCTGGAAGCTTTCATCTGAAGCCCTTAAAGGGATTTGCCAACATGAATTACCTGAGGATCACAACAGCCCCTGAGCTGCCAAGTGTTATTTTGCCAATAGAGACCGCAGAGAGCAAGAGGATTAAGTGATTTGTCCGATATTGAATGCTAAGGGACAGGATGCGTGGCTCAGGTCTGCTGCTCCTGGGCCCAGCCCCTGGGATGGGCCTGAAGGGTGCTGGTCTCCAGCCAGGCCCTGGGTTCTAGAAATACAGCTAGAGTCTGTTTACCAAGGGCTGAGCTGGTGAGGGGCCCAGTTCTAGGCGCAGCGCCTACTCACACCGTAGGTGCTTAGCAATCGCTGATGGATTGTTCCCAGCAGACTTTTCTGGAAGCATCTCCATGGAGCAGGGGCTGGGAAAGAAACCTTCAATGACGAATTCCTTCCCACCGTAGTTCTAGAACAATGCCCATGGGTGCTTTGGGGGACTGTGAGCCTCTGGACTCTGAGCTCTTCCTGTGGAGGAGCCAGGGGAGGAGACTAGGGCAGCCTGGGCAGGCCTGGCCTGAAGAGCCTCCATGCTGGATGGGGTCCCAGTCTGAGGGGGAAATTCCACGCGTTTTTCCATTGTCTCTGAGCTCACCAGCGAATGTGGTGGGTGCCCTTGATAAGCCAGAAAATAAGCCAGGCATTCATCGAAGAGAGAAAAACGACATCAGTGTGCACTCCAGAAGTTTAGTGGCTATGGAAGGGGCCCAGGGAAGGGGGAAAAAGGAGCTGGCTGGCCGGCTGGCAGACCCTGGCTCTCTGCATGGAAGTGCACCTTCTGTTACTTGGTGGGGCAGGTGCTAATTGACTTTGGAGACCAAACTACTGTTAAGGACTTGCCAAACCCTCTCCTCCCCTCCCCTCCCCTAGGCCTATCTGCTTGGATGCATAACAAAAAGGAGGTCCCAGGGAGCCCAGTCAGAGGACCTGGGGTGAGGTCAGCTGAAAGGACAAGGCTTCAAGCCAATGGACCAGGACAGAACCTGAGGAGTCCTGCACCCATAACCAATGTGTTTGGTGGGGAGACTCTGGGAGTCCCCTACCAGCTTGATTGTAATCCCTGGTTTGGTTAAGGGTAGGGGTGGGAAGGGGGAGACCCAAGGGACTAGGAAGAAGTGAATGGGACCAGGGAGAGTTGGGAGGAAGAGTCAGTCTTGAGCAAGAAGACTTCTGTCTGCCACCTGAATGAGGAGAGGACAGAGAGAGGGAAAGAAAGAAGGTTTCAGTGAGAGGTGGAACATTTATTTCAGTGAGGGGCAAGACACAAAAACAGACCTGAGGCTGTTTTGTGTTCAAGCAGAAAGTCAAAGCCTCCACACCAAGAAGTCTTAGGGCACAGCAAACACCAGGACCCAAAGTGCTGTCGTCTCAAGAAGGGACAGGCTTGTCCTATGTTGATTCTGAGTCCAGAACCCAGGAAGGCAGATTTTCACTCTACTTTCTAATGATAAGAGCAGCCTAACAATGGCTTATGATCCCAGAGAATGTAAGCTCCCTGTGGGCAGGAACTGTTTCCTATCCTGTCTTTCTATCCATCACCTATCACAGCACCAGGTACTATTTATTTATTTATTTTTGGTCTTTGCATATAGAAGGCACCAAATCAATGTTTGTGGGAATGAATTGAAAAGAGTTGCTTGGTGAAGAAATGAATGCTCCATCCCTAGAGGTTGGGTGAGTACCAGAAACACTGTTGGGGAGATTCTTCTGAATCTGGGAGCCATTTTTAATTCTGAGATTCCACAGAGGTTCTCTGAGTGGACATCTCTGTGGACCTTTCTTCTGGCTTTTCCTGCTCATATGCTTATTCACTCAGGGGCTAGTTATCCTTTGTTTCTTGGTTAGGATAGCAAGAGTCATAGAGACCAAAGACGTCCTCTTGCGGGGTCAACCCTCCAAGAATCAGCTGTCCCAAAGGTGACCTCAGCAGGCATGGGAGGACAGAAGTGAGCAGGACAGTCTCTGCTCGTGTTTCTCTGGCATCACACTTGAAGAAGATCAGTGTAAGCACCAATTTTAGATTTCTGTGAGCACCGTATGGAGTTTCCTCTTGATGGCTGCTACTTCAGAGACTGGTGGGTTGGGATGATGCTTTAGGGAGCGCTCTTTACCTATACTTTAGCAAAGACTTTGGCTGAGACTCTCCTGCTACTCTTGTAAATGAGATGGAAAGATGTGGAGGACAAGAGAGCACACTTAGATGGGTTTTGAACCAACTGAATAACCAACCCAAAGAGCTTATCATTGATGGCTCTATATCAACATGAAAGGAGTAACTGGAAGAGAGTCCTGGGTTCTGGCTTGTTTAACATTTTTATTAAGGAATTGGGTGAAGGCAAAGAAGGTTCATTTATCAACTTTCCATATGACACTAATCTGAGAGGTCAGGCTAAATCTCTAGGCGATAGAGTCAGGATCCAGATTTTAGAGACAGGGGCCCTGGGACCAAATAAAATAAGATGAAATGTAATAACAATAAATGTAAAGTGTGATGCTATGGTCCAAAAATCAACCTCACCCATCAAGATGGAAGGACAGGAGAGATGTCTACAAGTATCACAAGGCCAGTCATGAAACTGTAGACCCAGGAATAATAGAGGGAAATGACCTAGAGTAAGGTCTTGATTTCACATAAAAGTCATCTTCCTAACAATGGCTGGTCTGTTCCAAAGTGGATGGGGTTGCCTCAGGGGATTAGGCTCCTCCTTCCCAGCGGTTTTCAAGCAAAGGTGATCACTTGTTTAGGTGTGGACTGGACACCATGATCTCACATTCCCTTCCATCTCCAAGATTCTTGAATTCTGTTGTGTAGAAGAAATAGACCCCATCTAAGATAAGGGAATTTGGAGGTCTGGTCTTGGCTTTGCTGAATGACTCACCCAAGGTCACATACCACTCTGAGTCTTAGTTTTCCCAACTGTAAATAAGGGAATCCTAACTACCTAAGGGGCATTTGTAAGATATTAATTGGATAATTTCTATAATGAGCTTTGACAAGTAGAAATGCAAGAATAGTTTACTTGAAGTCTTAACACAGACTTCTTGGTATGGTCCCTAGGGAGCTGAGCCCCTTTCCCCCTCTGTGCCTAATTATTCTGGGTGGTCCCTGTAGTTTTTTTCCCCATTCTGACAGCTCAGGATTCTAAATACCTCAGTGGCAGTACAGGCAGGGTACAGTTGGTAGTTCTAGACTCAGAATCAGAGCAGCCACATTTAAAACCTGCTTCTTCCACTTTCTTCCCTTTCTTGTCCCTTTTGCTCTCTGTGCCTCAGTTCCCCTACCTGGGACTTGAAAAGATCAGACCACATGACCTTGGAGGTCTCTTGCAGCTCTAAATCTCCCATTCTTTGATGTCTGTTGGCTGAGTGCCACTCTCCCCCACTAAGTCAGGGTACTGGGGTTCAAGAGTCCCTGTCTAGGCACAGACAAAGTCTGATGGAATAGGAGTTGTGTTCCCAAGTGTTTGTGAGCTTCTGGAGTGAAGAAGTCTATGTTTGCCTTCCACTTGCTAAACTCTTGCCCAGAACGGGCTAAGGGGGCAGTCATCAATCCCTTGACTTTCTCAGATGTGACCTGGATTTGCTTATGCTTCAGCTCAGGGATTGAGAAAGCCCCTGATTTACACATGAGTAGCCAGAGAGTTCCTGCAAAGTTTATTTTCCACTAAAATGCACATTAAAAATTTTTTATTTTAATGAAAAGGTAGCTGGTCTTGCTTGCAAGTTTTAGGACAAGCACAGATCTATCTCATACACTCCTCTCAACTTCCCCTGAAAAATGCCTACTGGGAACCTCAAGAATTGTGCTCAGCACTTAAAAAACAAAGATACACATACACACAAAGAAATTTTCCCTGCCCTCAGAGAGCTTATATTCTATCCAGGAAGAATATGTGTATGATATATATGCATACAAGCACATATAAGAAATATTAATGCCAAGGCAATTTAGTGGGAAGACATTAGTAGACGGAGGTGGGAAAGACATCAGGAAGGGTTTCTTTCTGAAGGTAAAGGTGTGAGCTGAATTTTGAAGGAAATGAGGGATTGATTCTAAGATGGAGAAATAAAGAGGGATAGCATTCCAGGAACTCAGAATGTACAAATACTGATGAGATGAGACACAGAAAAATAGCCAGTCTGGAAGAACACTGTAGAGCCCATGAAGGGAAAAGCCAGTTGGGACCACGTTGTGAAGGGTTTTCAACGACAAATAGATGAATTTGAATTTGCTCCTAGAAGCAACAGGAAGCCTTTGGCATTTTGGAGAGTAAGCAGACCTGTGCTTTGGGAATGATGCTTTGCTATCAGAATGATCGGTGGATTGGAGATGAGGAGATTTGAAGAAGGGAGATAAACCAGGATGATTGATCAACCGTCCAGGCATGACTTGATAGTGGTCTAGACTTGTGTGGTGGCTGCCTGAGGGGAGAGAAGGGGGACACATGAAAGTGTTCTCGTGGAGAAAGAAACGATGAGTTGACAATTGACTGGATCTATGAGATGAGTGACAGAGTAGTCAAGAAAGACACAGAGATTTTGAACCTGAGTGACCAGGAGGACAGTTCTAGGCCCCAGTGGCATCTGGAGCAGTAATAGGGACATTCAGAAGAGGCATGGTGTTGGTGGGGAAAAGGATGAGGTCTGTTTATACTTAGCAAGCTGAGTATAATTTACCTATGAGGTGTCCAGTTCAAAATGCTGGTATGAAGCTCTAGAATTTCTAGGAGACTAGGTCTGTGAGCATATATGTTTATATTAAGTTTATATGTACGTATACACATGTATGTGCATTGTATAAACACATGTATATGGAGCATATACTTATATATATATATACTTATATATATATATATATATATGTATATATATATATATGGAGAATTGGCAAAGAGGTGTTAATTAAAGTCATGAGAACTGATGACATCACTCAGAGAGGAAAAAAATTAAAGGGAAGAGGCGTAGGGCAGAGCTTTGGGGAACACCCCAGATTAGTGTGTGAAGTTTGAATGCAGAGGTAGAGAAGGATCCTAAGAAGGAGGGGTCATCTGGGCAGGAGGAAGGCAAGGGTGAATGTGAA
>CM053601.1:191322443-191332697 GCA_028646575.1 Pseudocheirus occidentalis | reverse complement strand
CCCTATGGCGGTGTGCAATCAAGTATAGGATCTGCAAGTACTTCCACAGTGGGCATTAGTCTGGTTGTATAGAAGGGTTGTAACGGATGGAATGAACAGTGGGGAAGAGGAAACAAAACCAAACACGGAAAAGAACGAGAGCAGTACTTTGCTTCAGTCTGCATTTAAACTCTGCTCTTTCTAGATCTTTCTCTCCTTCCATCCTGAGACTTGTAGAGTACGAGGTTCTGCTGCAGGACAGATGGAAAGGTCCCCTGGTCCCTAGGGGGCAGTGGCCAAAGTCATGGTCAAGCCTCTTCTTTCGTCTTATCTCCACTGACAGAGCCGCACTTCATTTCTGAGGATGACTCATTCACAGGATGAAGGACTCTGAGCATGAGAATGCTCTTCTGGGTCTTCCAACCCCCAGGGATAGACCTTCTTGGGGTCTAGTAATCCAAATGTCTGGCAGCTAGGTGGCCAGTGGTCTTGGCCTGGAGGCAGGAAAACCTAAGTTCAAATCCAGCCTCAGACCCCTTACTAGCTGTGTGACCCTGGGCAAGTCACTTCACCCTGTTTGCCTCAGTTTCTTCATTCGTAAAATGAGCCAGAGAGAATTACAAATTTTCTCGCCGTCTTTCCCCTATAAACAAAAAAAATAAAAATAAAAATAAATTTTAAAAAATGAGCTGGAGAAGCAAAGGGAGAGCCACTCCAGTATCTTTGTCAAGAAGACCCCAAAAAGGGTCACAGCAAACCGGATATGACTGAACAGCAATTCAAATGTGCTGGGGCAGCAGTGGTGGTGGAGAAGGAGCAAGCTCTCTTCCTGCCTGGTACTTGGTCCACCCTTTGGGCAGCTTTTTCTGGGGGCATGATGGATCTCAGGGTTTATTACATGCCTCTTTTTCTTACTCCAGCTTCCTTACTCCACCAGAAACATATCCTAAGGAGCACTGGGCCAAGGGTTGGAACGAGACCCGTGACCCTGGCAGTTCATTGAATGTCTCCGAGACTCAGTTTCCTGGCCTGTGAACTGGTGGGGCTGTTTGATCCACCCTCTGAGTCCTCTCCAGCCCTAAGGCCAGGATGCTGAAGACCACGAGGAACGCTGATGGGGGCCCATGTCCGAGGGCTGGATCTGGGGGCCCTCCAAGTCTCCCCCACCCCCAGTCATCTGGTCCCTCTCTCACACCCTCTCACTTAGGTGACAGAAAGTGAATTAAAGTGGTGGGAGCCTATTTGCATCGGCTGCTTACAAGCTCCTTGCTAATCACATTACCTCTGAAGTACAAATCAGCTTCAGAAGCTTTGAAAGTGTCAAAATACTTGGCAAAGTTCAGGGGCTTTTCCATCTATTTACTGTTTGCTAGCTTTGCTTGAAATCCACAGCCGAAAATGCTGATCTGGAGCTGGGGACTCTGGGAGATCGGCAGCCAGAGGGAAATGCCAGGACTTGAGACGAACCTCCTGAAACCCACGGGTACCTCAGGAGGCAGCCAGAGTCATTGAGCCCGAGCCTGCCATTCTGCAGATGAGAAAGCTGGGCCCATAGAAGAGAAGCAACAGGTCAGGGTCAGAGGTTCACAGCCGACCTAACCCTCCTCCACCCTCCTAGTCACAGTGAGTTACTGAGGCCCTTTGGGTGAAATGACTTTGCCCATGTAGAGTCTGGATTTGAACCCAGCTCCCATCTGCCACTCCATCATGCTCTACTTCCACCGCCACCCACCAGGAATCCCCTTGGCAAGGGCCCCGAGCTGTGGTCAGTCTGCCTGTGCTTAATGACCATCCGGGAGGAGGAACCTACCAACACCCTCTGGATAACTTTGATTGATTGGGAAGTTTTCTGTTCAGCTTGCCCCTCTGGGCCCACGAAGGAGAACCACACCAGACAGCCCTCTTCCTAGCGGGGTGGGATGGCCCTTTAGACATGTACGCAGAGCAAGTCAAAAGACCTGAACTTGAGGCCTGGCTCATCTATTCATTCGAGTGTGCCCCTCCCCCTCTCTGGGCCTCGGTTTCCTTAGTTGTAAAAGGATGGGCTCGAGCCAATGGCCCCTAAGAGTGCTTCTCATTTAAACCCTAACAGCCTCTAATTATCTCAATGTAAAGGACAGGTCCAGAGCTGGTCCAACCCCTTCAGCTGGCAGCTCAGAGAGGCAGTGTCACACTCAAGGGAGCAAGAGACAGGCATCGCTTGAACCTGGGGTCTGGGCTCCTGAGCCTAGTCTACACCATCTAATCTAGTCTACACCATCCCTTCTCCCCCATTAGCTTTCTTTCTCCAGGGGGAATACTAGAGGACCAGGTACATCATTTTCACCAGCTGAAAAGGCAAACCCAGAATTCCTGCCCTCAGGGAGCTAACCCTCCAGTGGGGGAACCAGCCCATAAATAAGCAAGTGTATATATAAGAGAGTGGCAGAAGTCAGCCTGAGAGGGGAAGAGGATGGGAAGAAAGGCAGGCCCATCCTACTTCCCTCCTCACTTTAGTAAAGGATGGACAGGCTTGGTCAGCGGTCCCAGTGCCCCCATGAAAAAGGCATTCAGGCTGACAGGGAGAGCAGACCTTGGGTCTTCAGGGTACTCTCCCAAAGAGAAAAACCCATTAAGACAGATTTGACCTTTTGATGTGAAGTGTTCAGATCATTGATATCAAGGGGAGAAGACGCCTTGGCAAACAACAGTTCATCATGGCCTTTTGTGTTACACCAGTTCACCCAACTGAGGGTGTTACTGGTCCAGCTCCCAGAAGCTCTTGGTGTGAGCTCTGTCCAGGGTGCCAGGCCAAGGGGAAAACTGTCATCTTTCCACTTAGGACATCCTCCTGGATCTCAGATATTCAGAAACCCCAAATCGTTTTTAAGGACCAACGGAAAAGTGCCAGTCCTCAGCCTGAGTATCAGAGCTCCCTGATTTTTCTACTCAAGTCATCCAAATGGATCTGATTGGGGTTATATGATCTCAGTGTTAGGAAGAACAGCAGTGCTCTATCTCCAAAGGCAGATCTGGGGTCAAGTCTGGGCTCTTCCCCTTATGCCCTTTGTGACCCTGGGAAAATCATTGAACCTCCCCTTTCGGTTCCTAATCTAGAAAATGAGGGGTCTGTCGTACATGGACTCTACTACCCCTGTCAGCTCCAAATCTAGGAAGTTTATTCCCTCAGAATTTCTTAACCACACCCTCAGGGAGGGCTCACTCAGGCTTGGTTTGAGGATCTCTAGCCAAGGACAACCCACTTCCAATCAAGGCTGGCCATTCCACTTTGAGACAGCTCTCACTGTAAGGAGGGTTTGCCTGGAACTAGCTAAAGCTGCTTTTTTTTTCCTTTTTCCCTGTTCTGTCCTCTGGGGACAATCAGAACAAGGCTAAGCCAGTGTCCAGATGGCAGCCCCTCAAACACTCATGGTCACCCCGGGCTTTCTGTTTCTGAGTTTCCTCAGCTGTGAAATGGGGGACTTGGCCAAAGTGGCTTCTGAAACTCTCCTGTAGCCTTCCAAACCAAAGTGCCCTCCCTGGGCCATCACATGTCTTGGTGTGCCCTGTCTCCCCACTAGAATGTAAGCTTCTTGAGGTCAGGGACTGTCTTTGTGTCCCCAGTGCTTGGTACATTGCTTGGCACATGGTAAATGTTTGATAAATGCCCATTCATTCATCCATCCATATATCCATACATCCATTCATCCATCTGTTCCAGCTCCAGATCTATGATCCATGAATAAAATATAAGCTTCACCAACCTAATCCAGTTTTCCATATGACCATGGAGATGTGGGCAAAGCCATGCACACACACTGCCCCTGGTATAGGAAGCACAGCTCAAAGCCATAGAAAGGAAGGTTACTTTCAGACGGAAGAGCTGGAAGAGACCTCAGCAACCCTTAATGCATTGTCCATCCCCCACCACAACAAGAATGCCCTCCACTATGTCTCCTCTGGCTCTAAGCCTGGGATCCCATGGCTTTATCCTCCATGGCCAGAGGTCATCCAGCCAAGAGCCGTGGGAGACCTCTAGTGATGGAGAGAGCCCACCTCCCATTGCACTTCTGGACACCTCAACCTGTGAGCCCTTTTGCCTAATATCCAGCCTCGGGCTGCCTCTTTGCATGGTGGTCGCTTTGCCGTGGAATGAATTCATTCATGCCCTCTCCAAGGATTTGCAGCCCAGCTTGTTGTCTGTGGTAACCAATCATGATTTATTCCTTGTTACCTGTGCATAGCACATACATTGCAATATAAGACGGCACCTGTATAAAACTACAGACAGATTCTGCGAATATTTGTCAATCTCGAGAGCTCAAGCACACATCTGTGTCAAAATGGCACAACAGTATTTTAAAGGTTCAGATAGTACCAGCCCCATGAACAGAGAAGGTAATTCTCTCATTTGTGAGCGTGTGTGTGTGTGTGTGTGTGTGTGGTATTGCTGAGAAAACTGGAACAATTTTCCAGCAAACTTGGAGGACTGCTTTTGTGGCCTGAGATGTGGAATAATTCATTACTGCTTGGGTGTGGTTGGCCCCTCGGAAATGACAGAACTTGCCAAGTGTCCAGTCCTGACTTCCAGGAAGCAGAGACCTCTCTTTGCCCAGAGCCCTTGGAGTCCAGGCTTGGCTTGTCCCTTGCTCTCCTCGGAGGGCCTGGGAAACACAGTAGGTTCCTGTCCTGATCCACACAAGCAGCCTCAAGTCACTGGGCTCAGTGAGCAGAGTAGTGGGGCGCAAGTGATTGCAACAAAACATGGATCCTTAAAGACCAACAACCCCAAACTAAGAATGTTGCAGAGAAAAAAAAAGGCAAGACTCAAATTTTCCATAGTCTTGCTGTCTGCTGGGACCCATAAAGTTAATTTGGGAGCCAGTTTGCAAACATCCTCTAGGAGAGCTCAAGTAGTTAATAAACATTTAGGGCATTTCTGGTAGCCACCTAAGGTCATTCTGTATAAACTCTAAAAACTCATTCATTAAAATGTCCACACTGGCCATTGCTCGTTAGTGGGGTGAGGGTGGGGGCTTTTTTAAGCATCCCCAGCCCCTGCCTCTGCCTCCTCTGTCTTTGCTCCAGTAATAGAGTTTCCATTTGAAAAATATATAAAGAAAAATATAGGGTTACTCATTGACCATATAGTGCCCTCTGACAGCTGTCTGCGAATATTTTCTCCATGATTATCCTTACTAAAAGTAAATCCCTGGGTAAAGATAGCTCAAACGTGACAAGGTTCAGATGGGATGTAGCCCACACCGGTGGAATGCTTCTTGGCTACATATGGAAAAATGGGGTGCTGGGATTGCAACCTCCAGAGCCTTGAGAAACTCTGGAAAGCAAAACTCCTGGACTTTCCTGGGAGATGTTGCTTTGAAGCATTGGTGAGGTAGACATAAGATTGATGGAGCAGGGAAGAAGGCAGAAGGAAGAGGAGCAGTCTTTCTAAACACTGCATTAAGAAAAAAAAAAGGCAAAAGGGACAGTTCCTGGCTTGTGTGTTTCTCTGTGTCTAAAGGGGAGTCTGAGCCGACAATCCAGGGCTCAGTCCTGGCTGGAGCTGCTATCAGATCCAGGGGTTTGCTCCATGCTCTTGACTCAGTAGTTGGGACTGGATGGCAGCTATCACAAATTATGAAAAGAAGGAAAAAAGGCTTTGGCACTGGGTTAAAAAAAACAGTTGGCGACTTAAACCCCTTCCAGGCAGTCTTCCCCCCCCCCCCCCCACCACTCAAGGTCGATTTTACAACGCAGTTCCCTTCCCTCACAGGCATAAAGTCAATTGTACTGTTTGTGGCTGACCTAGAAAGAATGAGAATGAAAGTTTGTGGAGCTGTCGAAGGGTACCTGCTGCCCAGCAGTAGATGGAGGAAGATTGCCTGGAGGAAAGTTCAAAGGTCAGCCCTGGCTGATCTAAAAACAGATCTTCGGGGTAGGACTTCCGTGGGGCACTTTTTGTACCAGAAGAAAACTGATATGCTTCTGCAAAGTAGCAGCTGGGCGCAAATGGGGTTCAGCCATCAACTGAGGGTACTGGGGAGTCTAGAGAGGGGCGCCCATCCCCACCACCAAGGAGCCAGAAAGAGGAACAAGGCTTTTTGGAGCCCTGTGCACACCAAGGGAGACAATCGGAGGGCAGAGCAGAGCCCCCTTCAAGCCCAGGGGGGCGGGGGTCTAGAAGAGCCCAGCTCCCTCCGTCTCTGGAGAGGTGATAGCAGCAAACAAGTATGTGAGAAACAGTGACAGAAGGCAGGCAAGGAAGCGCAGTCCCAGCAAAGAGGGGTTTCCCTCTTTTCTGTTCATTTCTTTTCTTTTCCAAAAACTGACACACCCACAGAATATAAATAAATTTGTGGCAATATATACAGACTTAAATAATTAACTTAACTATATTACATACACCTGAAGTCTATTGAAAGTGCACCAAGTTTGTCTGGTTTCCCACAGGTCCAGTCAGATCGTCCTCCCTGCGTCTTGGCCTCGGTCATCCCTCCTGAGGTGACATGGGGGGGACCCAGGACTGGCAGCCTCTTGCTCAGATCCGGGGCAGGAAGTGGGTCACAGTCATGGTGGGGGACACACGGTTGCCTTTCTTGGTTCTCCCATTTTTGCTCAGGGCGATGTACATGCCCGAATACTGCCGAGACTCGTAAGCATTGTAGTTATTAGGCAGGAGGATTTCTTTGAAGGTGCACTCATCATTGAAGTAAGGCTAGAGGGAAGAGGAGGGGACAAGAAGGTTGGTCAGGGCTCTTCCAATGGGCAGCAATGCTCCTCCCAGACCCTCAGAACCACAGCTGGAATGGGCTCAGCTCAGGGGCTCCAAAGCCTGGCTCAGGGACTTTGCCACAAAGTGATTTTGACCCATAAGGAATGCACCCAAGGCATCAGACTGTGGGAAGCTTCCAAGGGTCAAACCCCCTCCTCCCCCCAACAGAGCGGAACTATTTCAGATTGAACTAGCAAGAGCCCTGGGTAGGAACCATAAGACCACAGATTTAGAGCTGGAAGGAATCTTAAAACTTATCTCATCCAATGACTCTGTTTTCCAGATGAAAAAACTAAAACTACCTGGTTAAGTGAGTTGTAGGTAGTAAGTGACAGAGACAAAGGACTCGGGTTCTAATCCAGACCCAACCAATTAGTAACCTTGGAAGCCTTGGGTAAGCCTCCTAAATCCTTCTTGGTTGTCTTAGCTTTCTCTTTGAAAAGGGGTGATAATAGACAGACAGACAGACAGACAGACGAATGGATGGATGGGTGAGTGGACATCTCTTAAGCACATGCTATATGTCAGGTACTACACTAAACACTGGGGATTGCAGCTAAAATGACTTCTGAGGCTCTTTTCCCTCTCTAAAACCCAGGCTAGATACTTTTGCCCACCTGGTCCAGTTGTGGTGGGTCCAAAGCATAACTACTCTTCTTGACACACAAAAACCAGCTGGTTTTGCAGCTGGCCAGTCTTCCCAACACCTGGTCAATACCATTCCCCAGGCCTTCAATATTCCTCTTTTCTTTCCCCTTTCCCCTTTTCCCCCTCTGGAAGTGATTCCCTGACCCTCACCAACTGATGCTCTATTACTCTCCCAGGCCCATGAGCCAGGTGTAGTCATGGAGCCTGGTATAGGGAAGAGGAATCGGGGGGCAAGAGTGGGTCAGCCAGATTCTCCTCCCTCTCCTGGCTCCAGGTGCTCAAGTTCCCACCCCTTTAGGGGGCAGAAGCAGAAACAGCAGAACCAGACATGTGGGAGTGTCATCCCCAGAAGTAGACTGATTCCCTTGAAGGGAAGAAGAAAGGAGAGGGGTGGGGAAGAAAAGGGCAGATCTAGTTTCTTCTGTGAGGTTTATGTAGATACTGCCAGACTACAAGCCTCATGTGTCCCTGGAGAGATCTTGGGGACTCAGTCCCTGCCTTGGACCATGTCTCTAGCCAGGGCAGGTCTGGCCTAGGGGCTCCCATTTTTATAGGTGTCCTCCTCACAACCCAGACCAAGGAGTCCAAATGATGAAGGTGGAAACTGAGATTCTGAGACAAGTAAGAAGCTCTGGGTCCCTAAGTCAGCCAGAGCCAGGATTCTGTGCCACTGTTCTAGGCTATCTATCTGCTTCTTTGCCTCACCTTGGTTTGTGGTGAGGGCAGCCTGTGAAATAGGAGACATAGAGGAAACACAGGAGACAGGGGAGAAAGGGCCAGATGAGAAAGAGACCAGAGAGAGAGAGAGAGAGAGAGAGAGAGAGAGAGAGAGAGAGAGAGCCACACAAAAAAAAGTGTGTCTGGAGAGGAGGCTCAGGGATCCTGGGAGTCTAAGCAATCTTAGGGCCAGGACAGGTGTGTGGAGGCTGGAATTGAGGAACCAGCAATTGAAGTCCAAGTCTCTAAGGCCCTGTCAGGGCCGCCCCGCCCCCCTCTCCTGGCCTCCCTCCCCAGCTCGGCTTCTTACCGAGCCGTAGAGTTTGCCCTTGCTGTTCATGGCCACGAAAAGACGACTTTTGACTCCAAAGAGGCTCACGACTCCCCGTTCCACCGGCGACAGCTCCAGCAAACCTAGAACGGGAGAGCGGCGGGACATGAGGGTGGTTGGTCGAACCTACTGGCTATTCCTCACTGCTTGTAGACCCAGAGGCGCGCGCCTCCCTCTGCTCGCCCCCGTGGGCCTGGTGGGCCGAGCCTTGACCTGAAAGCTACCTCTGACTCGTCCGCATCCCATTCCCCGTCTAGGATACCACTAACACCAGACTCCACCAAGACTGCCGCCGACTGGCACCGGAGGAATCTTGAGGTTGTATGCTGGGGGGGGGGGCGGGGTGGAGGGGAGAGGAAAGGAATTGAGATGCAGGAGGACCTGGCAGAAACTGGACCTCGAGTGGGAGGGGGAGGACAGACACCTGCCTGAGCCCCTCGGGACTTCTCGGGGGCCAGGAGCAGCAGGCAAAACCCGGCTCAAGGAGAGCGAACAGTTCTCCCTTGGGAGGAGAGCGAAAGCGCAGGGCAGAATCCTGCGGCTCTGGGAAGCAATAGGACTCTGTATGGGCTGGCCAACACTCCAACCTTCGGATTAGGCTGATAAAAATCGCTCTTAGCAGAGCCTCCTCCACTCCCTCTATCTCCAGGCAGCAGCTCTGCAACCTGGACCCCAGTGTCCCTCCTTTTCTATCCTCACCCCGGGAACCAGAGATCATCTCTTGAAAAACTCGTGGCAGACTTAGTTTCCCCTTCTTGAAAGGGTAGGGAACTGAACTAATGGGTGTCTAAGGGCCCTTCTAGTGCGAAGCGTATAGTACAGTGGCCTTCTGAGTTCGGGACTAGAACAGCCTGGGACTCCTCCAGGCTGCCTCCGGGGACCCTCTATAAGTCATTCCTTTATCCCTGGAGCCCTCAGTCCAATCGTTCCCGCAACTCTAGATTTTCCAGAGTCGGCCCTAGTGGCCTGACATTCTCGCACTTCGGGTCAAAGCCTCCGGCAGCTGAGCAGCCCAGGGGCTTAAGCGACCCTCCGGCTAAGAGGGTTGGGGCCTGGGATCCACCACTCCCTATCTCCCAGGAAACCACCTGTGAGAGACGCCCGGCAGTAAAACGCAAGAAACACAGGGCTCTCTTCCTTCCAGTTATTGGCCCACCATCCTGCCGACGTTGGGGATCTCGCCTGCCTTTTTCTAGCATAGCTACCTTCCTCTTGGTGAGAAGACAACCGCGAGAAGAGAAGAGAGGAGAGGGTGAAGAAAGGAAGAGGAGGAGAGGGAGAGGACAGGAAGACGGAAAGGAGAGGAGAGGAGAGGAGAGGAGAGGAGAGGAGAGGAGAGGAGAGGAGAGGAGAGGAGAGGAGAGGAGAGGAGAGGAGAGGAGAGGGAGATGGAAGGAGATGGAAGGAAGAGATGGGCCGCGGGGAAGGCCACTCACTGTAGCGGTTCTCGTTGTGGACGCCGTTGATGCGGCCATCGGGAAGAACCTGGAGATGAAAGCCGATGCCTACGTTGCAGTAGAGGCGGCGCAATCTCTTGATGCCTAGCAGATAGTCCCCGTCCCGGTTCAGCTCCTTCCTCTCCCCGGGGAGCCGAGCCATGGATCGAGAGAAGAGGGTCTCCCAGCGCCAGTCCAGTGTGTCGTTGTGGGGGGCGGGCAGAGGGCCCCCGCGGCCAGGCCAAGGGGACAGCAGTCCCAGCAGCAGCGCGGGCAGCAAGGCTGAGGGGTGAGGCATCCCGGCTCGCAGGGGGGACACACGTGGTTTGGCTGGAGGCAGTCAATGACTCTAAAAATACCCCCCTGCCCTGCCCTGCCCTGCCCGCCCG
>CM053601.1:191289851-191314468 GCA_028646575.1 Pseudocheirus occidentalis | reverse complement strand
AGAAGAAGAAGAAGAAGAAGAAGAAGAAGAAGGAGAAGGAGGAGGAGGAAGAGGAGGAGGAGGAGGAGAAGAAGAAGAAGAAGAAGAAGGAGAAGAAGAAAGAAAGAGAAAGAAAGAAAGGAAGAAGAGGAGGAGGAGGAAGAAAAAGATGAAAAAGAAAAGAGGAGGAGAAGGAGAAAAAGGAAGAGGAAAAGATGGTTATAACATTTTGGGTAGACCCCCAAAGAGGGGTTAAGGAAAGAGTAGAGGTAAATGAGCTGTGTTTGCATCACTGTATCCAATGACATCACAGAGCACTACAAGTATAGAAAGTAATAGTTCATAACTCTACAGAAATTTTTGGTTGGCAAACTAACAGTGTACCACTTTTCTTACTCCCTCACCCTACTACACATGAAATAGGGAGTCTAGAGTCAGGAATCACCTAGAAATGAGGAGGACACAGCTATAGCATAAAGGTGCCAATGTCAGAAACACCAAGACTGGCAGGGATTGATGATGGCAGACTTCTTGCTGGAGCCAGCTATTGAGTCTGCTGATGAAGTCATCTCCTCCACAATGGGATGACTGTGGCTGTATAAGGACTAATATCCCTCCCAGGACAAAAACATTGCCTGCCATGGGAGCTTCAGTCTTTCCTGAAAACTCTTGGTTCCAGACCAGTTTCACGTGTATGAGATGTATCCCTTCTATGGGACTTGGAGGCACTCAGGAGATGTATTATTGTTTAGTGAGCCATTGTATGCTAGCTGCATATTATCTCACTTGTTTATTGATTTTATGCTAAGAGTAAATAGTAAAGACAGTATTCAAGCATATACATTACCCTCTGTGGAAAGCTTCTTCCATTATATTAAAGTCATATGAATAGCATTCACTGAAATATAATAAATAGGAATCAGTGTGGTACAGAGGAAGAACATTGGTGTTGGAGTAGAGTTTTCCAATCTTATCTTTGACACTAACCACCTGTGTGACCTTGGGAAAGTCATTTAAATTTCCCAGGCCTTAGTTTTCTAATATGTAAATTTGTAAAAAGAAAACCTGTAAAGTACATGTATATATGTAGATATATATATATGTATATAATATGTATCCCCTTATAGTGTCATCTAAACCAATGACACTATGACTCAAAGGAGTCAGTAAAGTATTTCCAGAAAGGAAGCACTAGTGAGTGGGGGCTCAGAGCTAAGTTCAAATTGTTTATACCCACAAATCTATACAAATCTCAACAATGAGCTGGAACTTTTATGAAGGGAAAAAAATGAGCTGAGGTCATTGAGTTTCTGGAAGCCACCACCTCATGGCTTTCAACCCATGGGGCATGTGCAGACTTCCAGCGTGAACACGGACCAACTCGGTTCATCATCCAGATAGTGGGTCTTAGTGCCACCTGGTGGCTAAACAAGCAATACTATTTTTATTTTATACTTAAGGAAAGAGAAATTCAAAGGATTGTTAGATTATTATAGACAAGGGCACTGAGCTCAGAAAAGGTACCTGCTTTTCTCATGACTACCCAACTTTCAGGGAGTGGCACCAGTCTTCAAAACTCAAGTTTTCTGTCTCTAAATGAATTTCTCTCTCCACTACACTGTGGGTCTATCATATACCAAACAGAATGGTGCCGAGGACAGGTTGGACTGTCACTGTGATGATATATATCACATCCAAGGACCCTAAGAAATGAGTTCAAAAAAGTCATCTCATCACAATCTTTTCCTCTTTCCTGGGAGCAGAGTCAGATAATCTGGCTTTTAATCTTAGGTTTGGTACTTATAACCTCTGTTACCGCGGGCTAGTCACGTGACCTACTGGCTGTGTTTTTCTCATCTGGATGATTAAGCTCAATGGTCTTCAAGGTGACTGGATCTATGATCTGGACCTTGATCAAGGTCTAGGATGCCCAGATCTCTTCTACAGTATTGAGCATGAGAGAGATTAGCTGTAGAACAAAGTTTAACATTCAGAGGGTTGACATCAAAATAACAGGTTTTATTGGGGGCTGCTGGAAAAGTGGTTTGTGGTATTTTGTTGCTGATTTTGGCGTTTACTATTGTGCCTTTGGGTCTACTTGTCTATGGTACAATCCCCATCCCAGCCCCTGGAAAAATGGGCTTTAGCTGAGCACGCTGAGATCAATGGCAGACCCCAGGGATTGTTGTAGGATGGGCTTAAAGGAGTGAGCACTGAGGGTCTCCCAGATACCTCCATTCCAGCCTAGACTATGAAATCTGCCCCTATCAATTTTTTTTAAATTTTTATTAAATTAGGTCTTCCTATCTCATCAGGATGGAAGTATATAACCACAGGCTTGGTCCACAGCTGATTAGTGTGGAAGCTTGGACCCATTCTACTTCCAACCTAGCCTGGTTCACCCGTCCTTAGACAGCCTGGTGACACAGAGCTCTTTGAGACTTAGTCTACTGCTGTTCAAAACTTCTGAGTTCAAGTACTCTACCAGTCTCAGCCTTCCCAACAACAGGGATGACAGGTCTGTGTCACCATGCCTTACCCCGAACTTTCTTCTATTTGTTATATTGATAAAGATGCCCCATCTTCCCTGAGATGGGGACAAGGCTATATTTTTTTTGTCTAGCTTTCATTTTGGGGGGAGTTTAGTTCACTTACATTTAGTTTTTCATCTGCTACACCTGTTTCAATTATCCTAGCTGAAAGTAATGTACATTTTTTATTCTCATTATTTGTTGTTAACTTTAGTTTAATAAAACTATGGTAAATTCAATTCTCCTGTCAGTCAATAAGCATTTATTACGTTGCTCAGATACAACTACAAAGAATAAGACAATTCCTGTTCTCAATGAAGTTATACTCTAAATCTAGCAGGAGATGCATATGTGTATGTCTGTATATAATGTATATGTAGAAGAGCTAGGTAGCATTTATATAGGGTCTTAGTGTTTGCAAAGAATTTCAGAAATATCTCATTTCATCCTCATGACAACCATGGGAGGTAGATGCTATTATGATTCCCATTTCAGAGATGAGAAAATTGAGACTGAGGGAGGTAAAGCAACTTACACAGCCAGTCAATACATGTCTCAGGAAGTATTCAAACTCAAGCCTCCATGCAAAATAAAACAAAATATAAGGCCAATGGGAGATTAGTCCCATTAGGGTGAGTTTTTTACTTCAACAACTCATGAAGACTTGGGATCTTCTTCCCCCTCCCTCCTCTCTTTAAGCTCCCTACAACACTCCATTGAGTTGCTCCCTTCAATGCTCCATTGAGGTGCTCCCTCCCCCAAACAAAATTACTTTGTGTTCACGTTATATCTATTTTGTTACCTTTCAGTAAAGTGTAAGCTCTTTGAGGGCAGGGACTGTTCATTTGTGTCTTTGTATACACAGCAGGGCCTGACATTTAATAAATGCTTGTTAGATCAAATTTCCTAAGTCATATCGGCTATGAGATGACCTAATGGAGAGATTTTCCCCCTTTGATTCCATCACAAGTTCCAGAGTAATGAAGGTGTAATTTTTGTAAATGGCTTTGTGTAAATGTGTGTGCATGCAGATGTTTGTGGGAGACCAATTGTTTGCTTGTGGGAGCCTGGTTTTGCCCCAATTTCTGGGAATCCTGGAATCCAGGGTCACCAGTGTTTGGCTTTGGGCTTCACCAGGCATCGAAGCCCTTTCTGATGCTGGGAGGCTGATATATGCCTGCTCCTCATCCGGCTTGTGGTTTCCTAAGCCTGTGCAAACCCAGGCCGCTATTCTGGGGTCTTCTTCAAACTATTTCTGCAGAGGCCATATGGTAGACTTTTAAAATAGATTCCCCAAGTCCAGGGGTCATTCCCTGAAAACTAGGTCAAAGAAGGGGCCCCAGCTTCATTCCATATGAATTAAAAACAGGCCTTGGGTACTCACCGAGTCCTTGACAGTTCTACAAAGGGCCAGAGGAAGATAAAATTGGAAATAAAATCACAAAATAGCTGAAGCCCTTTGGGGGCTTTGGAGGGGGAAGGGGGAATTTGTCCTGTAAGGACACCTTTCGCCTCTTTAGAATCATCTTCAGGGCAGCCAAATTACCCAGTTCCATCAGAAATGGAGACAACCATAGCCCTGGGGCTTAAATGTTCATTTAAACATTGTAATAATATCTAGCGTTTCTATGTAGCATACAGGCTTTGCAAAGTATTTCACATACTTACAGCAACCTCATGGAGGTTGCCGGTCTATTATTATCCCCGACCCCTTTTTCACAGATGAGTGCATTCCCAAGGAATGTCCTTGGGGAAAAAGCTAGCATTCTAGATTACCAGCAGGGAAAAAAAACCAACCTAGAACAATTTAGGTGTCATTTGAGACCCAATTCTGCACTGACATTCCTCATCGGAATGACCCCTTATTATCCACATAACCCCAGGCAAACTTCATCCCATCTCTGGGATCCAGTTTCTTCCATTGCAAATTGAGGAGATGGAACAAGAATACCTTTAAAGCTCCTTCCAGCTTTAAACCTGAGATCTGGTGATCCCAGAAGAGCCTAATGCTTCACTAATCTGAGCTTGATCAATAATTTTATGGAATCAGTGATTCTTATTCTTGCTTTGCTTCCTGCTTTATGTACTTGGCCACCATGCCTCATCTTCCTTGTAGCCTGGAGCCTCCCCACCCTGGATCATCCCTCCACTGTGCCAGCTGCCATCCCCCCTCGGGGAGTTATTTGATGGTCCTTGTCCAGCTGCCCACGTTTAGTTGTTCTAGTTCTGGAGTAGCAGGAATGAGGTGGCCATATTGGGTATTCACAGAATCACCAAACAGCAGAGTTTCAAGGGCCCTCAGTTAGACACACTGAGACCAATAGCCCCTTGATAGTCTCCAGGACTGGTCCTGCAGTCTCTGCCTGAAGATCTGCAGTGATGGGCAACCTATGACCTCCCATGACCATGTATTTCACTTAAGGAGAGATCTTTAGGCTTGGGAATTTCCCCTGACACCCTTTCCTTAAACCTCTATCATTTCTTCCCATTGCTTTTGGGTCTGTCCTCTAGAGCCAAGAAAAGGTATCTAATGAGGATACACTACTCCTCAACATGAGAGCCCTTCAAATGGTAGAAAATACCTCTTATGCTACTGCTCCCACCATCTATCCATCTTCTCTTCTCTGGCCTAAACATCTTTTGTTCCTTCAACCAATTCCTCACAGACATGACCTCAAGGTTCTTGAGAGAGAGCATGGCACAGTGGGAAGATTCTGGGGTCTGTATTGGGAATTTGTCCCTCACTGCTCTTTTGGGGCCTCAGGTTCCTTCTCTGTGAGATGAAGTGATTGAACTAGCTGAGGTCAAAGGTTCATTCCCAAGCACAGCCTGGGATTCTCAAATCCTACACTTTGCCTCCAGAATAATAATGTCCTTCAAAAAAGAGGTCAGAGGACAAAACAAGCCCAAAGGCATCACAGTTCAGTGGATGTTGTCTGACCAAGAGAGAAGGAAGTAGGACTCTTGCTTTCCTTGACCTAGACAGGCTCTGCAAACCTTGAGGAGGGGCTCTAGTATTGTAAGCATTATGCCCAATGTTTCCAGGTAAGAGCAATAAGATCGGTGGACATTTAAGATTTCCAAAGGGATTCACAAACTGTATCTCTCATTTTATCCTCACAAGCACCCTGAGAAGTCAGCACTTATATCCATCTTACACATGAGGGAATGGAAGCAGGTTCAAGTTAAGTGATTTGTCCAAGGTCCCACAGCTGGTCAGTGTCTAAGGCTGCATTTGAACTCATGTCTTCCTGACTCCAGGCAAAATACTCTACCTAATTATACACCTGGCTGCCTAGTAAGAGCTAGGATTAGAACCAGGTGTTCCCCCTTTCCACCCCACTCCTCTGATTCCAAGCTTCTGAAGGGATGACTTCTTCTTCTTCTTCTTCTTCTTCTTCTTCTTCTTCTTCTTCTTCTTCTTCTTCTTCTTCTCCTTCTCCTCCTCCTCTTCCTCCTCCTCCTCTTCCTCCTCCTCCTCCTCCTCCTTCTCCTTCTTCTTCTTCTTCTTCTTCTTCTTCTTCTTCTTCTTCTTCTTCTTCTTCTTCTTCTTCTTCTTCTTCTTCTTCTTCTGACTTGCCCAGGGTCACACAGGTAGTAAGTGTCTGGGACTAGACTTGAACTCAGGTCCTCTTGACTTCAGGGTCAGAGCTCTATCTACTGTATCACCTACTTGCTTAGCCATCTCTAGAATGTATCCAGCAGATGCAGCTCTTGCTTGGTCACCTGGGAGGCCAGAGATTGTTTTGTAATGGCATTTGATTGGTAAGCACCTTTCCTTATTCATATCATCCCTAGTGTTCTCTGATATGCTTTCATGAGTTCTAAAAAGCTGGTAACGAAGAACTCATGAAGTAACATTCAAATATGCCCCCCAAAGTGGTTGGCCTGGCAGGAAAGGCTACTTATCTGAGAGGCATTTGACATTGTAACGAAATGTGCTGAGCCAGAGGCATGGGGATTCCATTGGGGGAGCTCCTTTAGCTGGGAGCATGGGAGTCATTTGTGGGGAGGGGTCTTCTATTATCAGGAAGTTGGGGAACCATTAGTAGGGAGGGGTCCTTCTAAGAGTCAGTGCCAGATGGAGGAGAGAGGCATAATTTCCACTAGGACTTTGAGGCCAGCCCAGAACTTTGCCTAGACCCAACCCACCCAACTCCATGATTCCTTGGAAATGAAGCCAGGCAGCAGCAGGGTCACAGCTGAGAAAAAATGTCCCTGCTCAGGGAATCCAGACAGAACTGTGCCGTCACTGCTTGGCTATTTGCCATGCGCTATATTCAGTTGCAAACTATGTCGTTGTGTTAGCAACATAGCTAGAAAGATGCCCTCCAAGACCTGAAGACTTTTAATAACCCTGGACCTCCCGCCGCCAAAGGAATATAATACAGGAGAGCATGTTATGACCTCTCCAACTTTCCTTCTTTGGCTGAAGAAAAGATTCATGGAAACCGGATCATTGCCCCCCAGCCAGCCCCTCCACTCCAGCCCCCCAAGCCAGAGGGGCCAGAGTGCTTTGTAAATGGGCTTGGAAGCTCTGAGTGTCAGGGAAGAATAGCCAAGGGAGGAGCCTTCAGGCAGGGTTGTTTCCTGGCAGCTGGTGAAAGAAGAACATGGCATGCAGAGGCACAGGAAATGATTTTGAATCCCAGCTCTACTATTGCTAATCTGTGTGGTTTACATCAGGTCACTCTGCTTTTCTGGGCCTCAGTTTCCTCATCTGTAAAAAGGGCTTTAATAGAGGCACCTACCTCCCAACCTTGTTGTGAGGATAAAATGAGGTAGTATCTGTAAAGCCCTTTGCAGACCTTAAAGCGATAAGGAAGCTTGGTTTGGGAAATCTCACGTTCCCCTTTGTCTCATTCCTTGTCCCCATGATCACCCTGTCCCCATTTGGGCGATCTCTTCTTGCAAAGAGCCAGAAAGATATTAGAAATGCGCACTTCTGATTTGTATGAAACAGAATCTGATCTTACAGCTAGTCATCACAGCCCTCTCTGGCTGGTAAGTAGAGATGCTGGTCTCTCTTTGAGTCCAAGTTCAATGCCTTTGCTTTGGTATGTACTAGCTCAGTCACTCAGTCACCCTGCCCAAACTTCCCAGTGCCTGGGGAATCCTCTTCACCATGCATGAGATCCCAAGAGATCAGGGAGTCCAACCCAATTCTGAACAAGAGTCTCTTCAGTATCATATCAAACAAATAGCCATCTTGTCCTGACTTGAAGATCATCAGAAAGGGACCCCCACCTCCTCCCCTTGCAGATTACTCACCTTTGGCTGGCTGGATAGCTCTCATCATTAAGAAGCTGACACAGAGTCCCTAGCTATCTGCTTCCTGCCAATGTCTACCCCCCATCCCACCCCCACACTCCCCTAGTTCTTCAAGCCAAATCAAATTGGTCCAGTCTATCATCCCCATGTCAGCTATTTAAGTGTTTAAGAACAGCTTTTATACCCTCTCTAAGTCAAGGCAATGCTATACAAGCCCTTTAAACTCTGTGAAAAGAGGGGATGGCAGTCCTGATGCATGTACCCTTCATAAATATCTTCTGAGGAAAGCTGTTCATCGACTGCAAAATGCCTTCCCCAAGCATCCAGAAATCCAGGTCACTGCATGAAGTCCTGAAAAGCCTGGGAGCCTCACACATGGAATGGTAGTGAGCACATCATCTTGCTGACCTCAGGACCCACTGCTATATTACCTATGGATACCTGGGTCCTTTTATTTCTTTTGTCATTCTCAAAGCATCTTGGGAACTTGCATAGCCATATCGGGAAGCTGCCAACCAACTGCTACTTGTCCTCTGCTCAAAACTCAAAACCAGGTGCTGGGGAAAGGCCAAAGGGAACATGTCCCCCTGCCTCCCTGCACTGTGGCATCCAGCCAAGAGGAAGGGAAAGAGAAGGAAGAACACTCCTTTTATTCTCAGATGCTTAAAGCCTCTGCAGATCAGTCACATTTAAATATATGTTCCTTTGTCCTTAATTTTTAAAAAAGATAAATTGAGAAGGCTGTTTTTAATTCACATGTAGCCAACATAGTACGGAAGACAGAATTTTTTTTTATGGGGAGTCAGGAAAACTGCATTCAAGCACCTAGAACAGATATTTTGTTCAGCTAATTGGTTGAATAGTTTTAGCTCTGTTCCTAATGAATTGGGTGACCTTTGGCATCAACTGGGTGACTAAGAATTTCTCCTGGCTTTATTAACAATGTGGGAAACAGGTCTCATTCTAACCCTGATCTTTATGAATTGAAGTCCCCAGACCAATGCTTAGTTTTGCAAACTTCCTGTAAATGGTGCTGCTGTGGTTTAAAATGTTTGAAACAGCATGTCCAAAACAGACCTCCTCCTCCTCCCCAAGCCCTCTCCTCTCCCCGATTGCCTGTCAAAGGTACCACCATCCTTCTAACCCTCCAGCTTTATAACTGGGTCATTCTTCTCACCTTCTTACTCTCCCTCCCCAATCTGTTGCCAAATCTGCCATTTCTGCCTAAATAACATATCTTGCATCTGATGCCTTTTTTCCTCTCACATAGTTACCAACCCTCATAGGCTAGAGGAAAATCCACAAAAATGAAACCATAGATCCTTGAAATAGAATAAGCATGTCTTTCATTAATTTCTAGAAGTTTATCAAGGCAATTGTGATGTTGACTAAGGCAAGGTCTGTAAAATGTCTCTCCATGTGAAGGTTCTCAGAGAAATCTGGGTTATAGATCAAAATAACCATGTTATTATTGTAACAACCTCTTTGCCTCAAATCTCTTCCCCATTCTAGCCCATCCACTGCTGCTAAGGTAATTGTTCTTAAACAACAGGCAATGTCCTCCCCCCCTCCCCTAAGCTTCATGCTTCATCACAAAGTTCAAACACCACCTTCCACCTGAAGCCTCTCTTGCTTTCCTCAAAGCCGAGTGCTCTCCTGAGCTCCATTCTATTGAATTATTTGTGTATATATTTGCATTCACCCCCTTTATGCTCATGTCGTGTGTGTGTGTGTGTGTGTGTGTGTGTGTGTGTGTGTGTGTGTGTGTGTGTGGCCATTGTCTCCCTCATTAGAATACCAGTTCCTTGGGAGTGGGACTTGGTTAGTGTTTGTAGCCCCAGCATCAAGCACAGTGCCTGGCACAAGGTTTACCTTAACGAATACTTGTTGATTGATTGATTGACTTTGGTTGAATACATCAGAATGCTTCAAAGTGTTTGTACTGTGTCTTCTTATCCAGGGGAGATCATAGCCTCCCTTTGATTTGTTATTTTTACTCTGAGAACTCTGGGTGTCAGTGGATAGACTCAGGCTGGCCAACAAGAGTCAGTGACCGTAGCTATTTGGTGGCCAGGGGCCCTTGTGCCATCCTGATTGGATCTTGGAAGAATGTCGGCAAAGGATGGCAGCCCTCTCCAGTGAGATGCTGATACAGATAGCTGCCTTTGAAGAGAGCTAGTTTCTTTCCAAATGTCTTCCCCTGTCACAATACAAAGAGTTGTCGAGTGATGGTCATCTCCTATGACTTAAAACGAAGGGGAGAGAAAAAGCACACCATCTCACCACAGGAACAATTGAACCCGGCTTGGGTGCCTTCAATTGAGAAGCAAGGGCTGGAAAGTTTTCAAGTCGAGTGATTGGAATCTCTTTTGTGGGAAAGGCTCAGAGGTAAATTAGACAATGTTCTCTGAGCCTCTTCTTTTCCTGGATAGTTTGGGAGCTTCCAACATATTGATTTGTGAGTTTGTCTTGACAACATATCTCCCTCCTCCCACTCAAAAAATATTTGTGTGTGTGTGTGTGTAAATAGCCTCAAAACTGGACAAAGTTTAATTCACTTCAGTAAAAAAACAAAAAAAAATCTGATGAAATCTCAGTAACAGCTGGGTGTGTCCCACTGCAGACTAGGCAAAGTCAAAGAAGAGAAGAGGGTCAAGATGGATGGCTAAGTTCCCAGAGTCACATGGTCACCCAACTATGACCCCCAAGGTTTTGATTCAGATCTTTAAAGACTAGTCTCTTCCTTCTCTGAACTACATAGTCATTCCCACAGGTGAATACCCACTGGGACCCTAATTGCTGTATATCTGCTTGTCTTGTGTCTGATAGTGGGTGGGAGTAAAGAACCTTAAATGAGGAGCCAGGAGTCATGGGTATGAGTTCCACTTCAACTGTGGCTTCGTGTGGGACTCACAATAAGTCACTTCATTTCCCTGGACCTCAGTTTCCCCACTTGTAAAGTGAGTGGGTTGATCTGTATGACTTCCAAAGCCCCTTGCAGATCTGCCATTTGCTCCAAGGTTCTTCACAGCTCTGACCATTTAAAACTCTTGTATTAGATAGCTAGCTCCTTGACCCCACTTACAGGTAAGAGAACAGGATTAAAAGGTAAAGTGATTTGGCCAAGATCCTTTCCATGGCCCCATACAGCCCATTCATTGATTCATTACTTACAAAGTGACTACTACGTGCTGATTCATGTATTATAGCAGGATTGGCCACTTTCATGTTTTCTTGCCATTCCTTTCCCAAATCTGCTTCTCTTGAGTGAGAAAGGTTTCATAGTTTTGTCTTTGTACCGTCAGTCCCTAGCAAAATCCTTGGCACAAGTAGTAGGCCTTTCATAGGTGCTCCTTAATGGAATGATTAACTCTTCCTCCTCACTACATTTCAAATGATAGAGAGGGGCTAAAGGCCCATTCACGGCTTGCTTGGGGCCATCTCTTCCCATGATCAGTAGTACGATCAGCAGTCCCCATCTTTCCCCGTTTTGAGCTTCAGTGACCTTCCTTTTGACCCTCCCATAGACAGGTCCTGGCTGGCTGTTCAGGGGCACTCAAGCAAGCCTTGATCTCCACACCCTCAGGAGATGACTACCTATTGACCATTTCAGTCCTTCCTGTAATTCCCCCCCTTATCAGTCCTGGGAATGTTTCCCAGTTCTGCTCCATCTACCCTCTCGGAGCTGAACTGAAAAGCCAGCCTCTCTATATATGCCTTGAATGACACTTGCACCTACCCATATCGGAAAAAGTCTTTTGAAGATTTTTCTCTTGATAACATTTGTGGGGTAAGGAGGGGATTTGCAAGTAATTGTAAGACTTTTAACTGGTAAGAATCATTACATCTCATATTTGGAAGGGACCTCAATAACACTGTACAGCTGTACCTGAGGAAAAAGTCATGGCAGAGCTCATCCAATTTTGTTTTCTCTAAGGATGGGGCTTTGGTGACTGTGAGCACATGGTCACCTCTGACTCTAGTACTTGTTCACATTTAGGCAAATAATTATTTCACGGTAGACACATCTAGGCAGAGACCCTGTGAGTTCAGGACATCCAGAGTTCCTATAAGGGTCCCAGTGGAGACCAGGGGCAGTAGCAGTAACCACCAGAGAGGTAGGGGCTTACTGCATCAGAAAAAGAGAGGCACTTGGGATGACAGCAGCTACAGGGAGTGAGCCCTCCCTCCTGGTGGAGAGAAGCGCCAGGTGTAGACTCAACAGAAGCACTGACCTTTAGAGCCCAGCTTGGTGGCCCAGTCATCAAAATGTTATACTCAAGGGGAATTACATGAGGACTCCACAAAGGGAGGAAAGAGCTATGAGGGGGGAAGTACCTCTTTGCAACATGTGAACCTCCCTACAATGGCACTTAAAGTCTGAGCCCCAAGCACCTCTGCTTGCAAGGGGACAGTGGACACCTACTTGGTGGGGATGTTTTATAGCAACAACTCTTGCTAAGTTCCATTAGTAAGCAACCTTTCTAAAAGACAGTTGAAGTTTAGCTGACTGATGTTAATGGGAGGCACAGCAGTGGGGGCTCATGAATCACAGTATTAGAGAGCTCAGCCGCTCAGGGTTACCCCTAAATCCCTGAGACTGGGTAAGAATACCAACCATCCTTTGGAGACAGCCTCCTATCAAACTAAGTGGGAGCTGGTAGGGCGGCCCCAGGCTGTTACAATCCTTTGAAGACCTTCAATGAGATGGAGCCCATTACCAGCCAAGGCAGCCCATTCCATGTTTCGATAGTTGTCATGATTATAGAAGCTTTCCTTTCATTAAGCTTCACTCTGCTTCTTGGGTAACTGGGTCATTTCTGCCCATTTCTTCTGGTCATACCCTCTGGGACCTAGCAGAACAAGACTAATTGATCTCCCACATGAAAACCCTTGAGATCCTTGAAGGTGAATGTTCACATTCCCTTTGAGTCTCTTCTTCTCTAGACTCAACATGCCCAGTTTCTTTCATGGATTCTCATGTGTCACAGACTCAAGACCCTTTACCATACTGGTTGCTATCCCTGAATGTTTAATGTCCTCACTAAAATGAAATGAGATAAAAAGTGTGGCCCAATAGAAATCATACTTGCTCTGGAGACAGAGGACCTGGTTTCAAATCCTACCTCTGATGCTTACTAACCTTGTCACCTTGGATAAGTCCATTCACTTCCCGGGCCTCAGTTTCCATATCTATAAAATGAGGGAATTAAACTAGATGGCTTCCTAGCTCTGAATTCATTATTTAAAATTGAGCACGATCCTCTTCCTTTCCACTGACTATCCTATATATCATTCCTTCTTCCTTTCTCATCTCTCATTTCTCTTTGTCCAGTGGTTTCTTCCCTTCTGCTGACAAACTTAGGTCTCCCTGATCCAGCAACAACAACAAAACTTCAATCGACCTTACTGTCCCCTCAAGCTAGCATCTTGTATCCCTACTCCCTTTCACTTCAGAACTCTTAAAGAAAATAATTTTAACTCTTTACCTTCATCATCCTACCAACCACTCCCTTCTACAATCTGACTTCCAGAAGAGCCCACCACTTGACTACAAGTATTGTCTCCAAGGCAGTCAAGTGATAATTCCAATTACCTTTTCTCATATCTCAGTCTCCTCGACTAATCTGAAGCTCTGGATACTCTTGGTTATCTCCATATCCTGTATTTATCTGCCTTCCATGGTCTGCTCCCTCCTAACTTTCCAGGCTGTCTCATGTCTCCTCTTTCTCTGCTGAAAGATGATCATCCATTTCCCACCCAAAACTTGTGGGCACCCTCTAGAGTCTCACCCAGGGAGCCCTTCTCTTTTCTCTCTCTCCCCTCTCCTTGGGTCATCATCAGCTCTGCTCCCATGGGTTCAATGATCATCCCTACAAAGATAGCTCACTAATCTACATAATCAACTCTAATTTCTTCTGAGTCCTAGTTTTCATTGCCAGTTTCCATTAGCTATCATCACTTTAGAGAACACCCACAATTATGAGACATGGTGTGGATGATGAGCCAGAAAAGGGGGCTGAAAAGGGGGATCATACCAGGAGGTGGAAAACCAAGAGAAAGTGCCACAAAAATTCAAAAGAAGAGTGTGTCTTGGGGGAGAGGGTGGTCAATAATGGCATACAGAGCAACAGGTCAAAAAGGAAGAGGACAGAGAGAAGACAATAGCTAATCCTATCTCTCCGATATAGCATCATTGTGGGGCAGAGAGAAGGGGGCTAGAGTGGAAATCAGAGGAGCAACATTCAGATCTTGCCTTTGTTACTACTAGGTTGACATGGACACCCATCAGAAGGCTAGCATAATGGTCCAGATAAAAGGTGATGAGGATCAGAACAAGGGTAGCATCTATACATATACAGAGAAAGAGGAGGTAAAACGTGTTTTTTTCCCCAGATCTCAACAATAAGAAGGTCATATATTGAGAGCCAGAGGGGCCTTCAAAGATGCTGAGTCCAAAATCCTTACAGATGAGGATATGGAGCCATAAGGAGGCTAGCTCACAGTAGTAGTAAGGCACAGTAGTAGTAAGGATGATGCCAGGCCTAGAAACAAGGAACAAAGGAGAGACTGATTACCAGTTGTAAGGAAACTGACCAGGTTATGAAGGGTTTCAAAAACCAATTTGAGGATTTTCAAGGATTTCCTATTTGGTCCTAGAGGCAGTAGGGAACCATTGGAGGCTATTGGTTAGTCAGACCCTTGCTTTAGGAAATCTGCTGAGCGGAGGATAGATTGGAGTAGAGAAAGACAGGAGGTGGGAAGACCAGTTACGAAGGACTGGTCATCATTTAGGGCAACAGTTCTCAAAGTGTGGCTGTAATACCCTTCTAGGAAATCCACAAGGTCAAAACTATCTTCATAATGATACTAGCATGTTTTCATTTTGAATGCAGTCAACAACTATGGATGTAACTCTCTATGTGGTTTGTAGATAAAGGGGTTCTGAGACTAAGAAGTCTAAGTCTAGGTAGAAGTCTGGTCTAGGACATGAAGTGATGAGGGTGATGGTTATGTGAATAGAGAGAAAGGGGTGTATGTGAAAGACTTGTCAAAGAAGAAATGACAAGAGTTGACATCAAATTGGATATGGGGGTGGTGGTGGTGAGTGCAGGTGGAAAACTACAGGTGAGACCAAGGCTTTGAGCCCAGATGCCTGGGAGGTGATGGTGCCTTTGACACAAACGGAAGTCTGGAAGAGAGGTTTGTAGCGGCTGGGAAAGGAGGAGTTCTGTTTTAGATACGTTGAGATGCCCTATGGACTATTTTGCTTGAGATGTCCAAAGGGCAAACAATGTGAAAATAGAACTCTCTTGAGTCTCTCTTGAGACAGTCTGGACTAGATGATGTGGATCTGAGCATCCTTCTCCCCGAGATGATACTTGAATCCATGAGAGATGATGAGATCACCAAGTGAAATGATCTAGAGCAGGGCTTCTCAACTCAGGCTCGTGAACTTTGAAAAAGTCTGTGCTGTATTTCAATATAATTGCTTTCCTTTGTTATGCTATATATTTTATAGTATTTTATGCACTTAAAAGCATTGTTTTGAGAAGGGATCAGGCTTCCACAGAGTGCCAAAAGGGTCCATGATACAAAAAAGGTAAGAATCCCTGGTATAGAGGGAGGAGAGGAGAGGAGAGGACCCACAGCAGAGCGTTGGGTGATGCCCACTAGGGGCATCACCTGGATGCAGATCCAGCCAATAGGAATGAGGAGAGCCTTCAGATAGGCAGGAGGAAAACCCAGAGAGAAGAGTGTCACAAAACCTCGAAGAGGAGAGGGTTCTTAGGAGACGATGATGCCGGTGTCAAAGGCTGGGGAGAGGTCCAGGAGGATTCGTATTCCGGTCCTGCAATTAAGAAATCCCTGGTAACTTTGAAGAGGGCATTTAAAGCAGAATCCTGAGGCCAGAAGCCAGATTGCAAATGTTTAAAATGGTGTGAGAGGAGAGGAGAGGGAGTAGAGATAGTGATCGGAGACAACTCAAAGCTAAGGAGAGATAAAGGGTGAAAGTTGGTACGGCATTATCAAATCAAGGGAAGCGGTTTTTAAGGATGGGGCAGACTAAGCCCCCCCCCATCTTCTGAAATGCTGTGCATGCTGAACCGAAAAACAGCTATTAAGTGTTTAGTGTGTGCCAGGAGTTACACTAAGTTCTGGGCATGCAAAGCAAGGCAAAGACAATCCCCGCCCTCAAGGAAATCACAGTTTAATGGGGGAGGCAGCATTCAAATAACTGTATACAAACAAGTTATAGCTGGGATAAATATGTTTGTGTTGTCTGTCCCTCAATGTGGCGTAGGTCCCTACAGAGTAGGGCTGCGTCCATTCTGGTCTCGGCATGGGGGGGGGGGGAAGTGAGGCATCAGCATCCTGTTTGACACACCGAAGACAAGCCACTCACTCAGACTCACCTTCTTCAACTGTAAAATTGCATAGTAATAGTGCCTCCCCCCAAAAAATTTGTGTGATTTAAATGAGATAAGAGATATAAAGCACTTTGTAAAGTTAAGGGTTAACTAGTAGTGGTGGTGGTGGTGGTGGTAGTGGTGGTGGTAGTAGTAGTAGTAGTAGTAGTAGTAGTAGTAGTAGTAGTAGTAGTAGTAGTAGTAGTAGTAGTAGTAGTAATAGTAGTAAGGGCTTGTTGATTGATTAATTATAAAGGGCTTTTCCATTACTTTTCTTACCTGAACCTCACACTAGCGTACAGGAGACAGTACAACAGTCATTCTCCCCATTTTGCAAATGAGGAAACTGAGGCAAAGTTCTACCCAGTCGCTTTGCCTCTGGAGGGTCCACATTCCAAACCTCTGAATCCTAGGTTAATGAGAATTTTCTGTATTTTTAAGAACAATGAAGCCACCCTTCTGGGTCGGCCAACTGTGTTTGCATCTTATGGAGGCATTCGCCCTTGACATGCCACACCCGCTGCCCCCCACCAGCTGGAGAAGGAAAAATGCAGTCAATCATGGGGGCTGTCTTGCCTTCCTTCCCAAGCCAGACACTTGGCTTGCCTGATCGCCCTCCTACTCTCTTCCCTACCCCCACTTCACTGATTGATTGATTTGGGGATTAAATTGATAGGTTATTTTGGCTTTAGGCCACCCGATGAAATCTTTGCTATGAGAATCTTCTCTGCCCTCCTACCTCCAAGTAAAACCTTTGAAAAGAGCCCTGGGAGCCCCCTCCAAGGAAACTTCATAACTTTGTGGTGAGTCACTGCCCCCAAATCCTGGGAATTTCTACATCCAATAATTCAGGAGACCCATGCCTGGAGAAGGACTAGGGAATCTTGAGGAGTCAGTCATTTGTTGGGGTGGGGGAATCATGAAACTACTGAGACCTGTTTTTGATGTCTGAAGCTACTGGGGGAGGTGAGCTCCATATGCCCCTGCCCCATGGCAAGGGCACATTCTACACAATACAGTCTGTACAGAATATCTCTCATCCATCCTTTCTCCTCTGTCCTGTTCCTTCTAGTCTATGATCTCACTGTTCCCAAGGTGAAAGCTAGCTCTCTGATAAATCCCCCCATTTAAAAGGGTCAGATTTGGACCAGAATGCAACTAAGGGCCTCCCAAAGGCGTGAGCTCTTTGCACTGACAACTACTAACCTCCAGTGCATCCAGTTCAATAACCATTCACTACAGGTCTGTGATAGTCTCAGTGCTGAATATTGGCAATACAAAGGTAAAACAAACTCTAGGCCCTGCCCTCCAGGAGCTGACATCCCACTGTGGATGGAAACAGAGAAGTAATACTTGGTGGTCTGAGGAGGACTATGTGATCAGAAAAGGTTTCATACGAGTATCACATGAATGAGGAAGGGAGAAATGGGCAGAAGGCACTTCAAGTGCAAAGGTATGGTAGTGGGAGATGGAGCACTGAGTCTGAGGAGCACAGAGTGTGTGCAAGGTTGTAATTGGCAGTAACACTGGGGAAAAACCTGAGCTCAGTTTTGAACAACTTTCAGTGTCAAGCTGAGGAATTTGTATTTTCTCCCAAAGGCACTAGGAAATCCCTGAGTGGTGGTGACAGGTCAGCTGAGGGTGTTAAGAAGGATGCTTTGGGCGGCTGTGCCAGGGATGCCTCGGGGACAGAAGAGGCTGGAAGCCCGGAGGCCGGGGAGGAGGCTCTTGCCATAATCCAAGGGAGAGGTGCAGAAGGCCTGGACTAGAGTCAGTGATCCGAGAGATGGGAGGGACTAGAGGCTGGCTGTGGAGGAAGAATGGACGACGCTTGGCCCCTTTGGGATACGGGGAGATGAGGAGGGGCCAGGTCGAGCTGACACCCGGAGAGGCCGATAACTTCCCGAGTCCTTTGCTCTACATTCCTTGTGACTGCCACGCACTTTTCCTCTGTCGGAGAGGCTAGGATAGCACATCAGAAGGAACTTGTTCCGACTCGAACCGGGGTCTCTTGGCTCTCGGTGTATGGTTCTTCTCTCTCTTCCGTAGTTCCTCATGGCTGAACAGTCTCCGACTGTGCCTGGGAATGATCTTTTGAGAGCTGGCAGGCAGGTCTTTGAGATGAGCTGGGAAGGACATCGGAGGGCCCTGGCACCCTGGCCCGGCAGAGCTGAAGGCCGCCCCTCTCCCCTTAGGGAAGCCCGCGGAAGTCTCCCCGGAGGCCGGGGGGGGGAGGGGAGAGCGGGGTGGGGGGGGGCCGCTGGCTAGTTGGGCCGCTGGGAAGCAGGGATCGTGAACCCGCAGCTGCAGCCCGAGGCTGTAAATCGTCGGCGGCCCGCGCTGCTGGGTTTGAAGCGCTCCAGTTGCGCTCTAGGGATTAGGGTGTCAGCAGCCCCGGCCTCGGGGCCGCGGCTGAGATATATTAGGCTTCAAAAGAAGGCAGGGTTTCATTGCTCAAAGAGCAGAAAGCTGAGGCTGAAAATAACGTGCGCGGGAAGGTGAGCAGCCTTGCCCTGCCCCCGCCCCGAGGGATGCCAGAGAGGGAGGGGGTTGAGGAGTGACCTCACATCCTCAGAGATGTTTAAGCACCTCCAGCCCTCAGGCCTCTTGGCTTCCACTCCGAGTCTGGGTCTTCCAGGCCTGCAGGGCATCCCGGTTAGGGGCCAGACCCAAGCCCTCTGGGAGGAGCCCAGGCAAGAAGGAAGCTGCTGGAGGCCGCCGAGAGCCTGAAGGAGGATGGACTCAGCTCCCCGGCATCTCCTTGGCCACCCTGGCTCAGCAGTCTATTCATTTTCCCCATGTCTTCTCTGCCTATACCTCGTTCATACACTCTACTTACTATATGAGTGTGTACGCGTGTGCGCGTGTGTGAGAGACAGATTGTGTGAGAGAGGAGAATGAGAATGTGTGTGAGATAGACTGACAGAGACTTGTGACAGAGGACAGTGAGTGTGTGTGTGTGTGTGTGTGTGTGAGTGAGAGACAGAGAGACAGAGAGACAGAGAGACAGAGGGAGAGAGGGAGAGATAGAGAAACAGACAGAAAGATGGAAAGGCAGAGAGACCCCAGCATCTCTGAACTGGGCAGGACAGATCCCAGAGACCATCCAGTCCAACCTAACTGAACAGGAATTTCCTTTAAAGCATTTGATTCCATATGGCCAGTTATCACCCAGTATCTTCTCAAAGACTTCCAGTGAAAGAAAGTCCATTCCACTCTGGAAAGTCCCACTAGCTCTCTTTATACCAAACCTCTCTCTGCCCTTTTTGGAGCCCCCCTTCCCAACAACTGCCTCTCAGCTTCCAGTCCTGCACCCTCAAGTTTCTCTGAGAGCCCCTTAAATCCTGGTAGTCAGACTGTGTAATAGCTGCCCCCACAAAAAGCCAAGGCTCTCCAATTCCAGGGTCCTTTCCTCCATCTTCAAACAGTTTAGCCTCCCCATCAGCCTCATACAGGAGCAGGAACATGCCATCGAACCTCACTGAGAAGAACAACAAGGGGTTCCCTTTGATGCTTTGGAATGAAAGTTCCTGGAGCCAGGGGCTGCTCTGTTTGGCTCATTTTCATACCCCTCTGCTACTAGCACAGTGCTTGGCACAGGGACCCAGGCTTAATCAGTGCTGGCTGACTAACTGATTTAAGGTTTCCTCATGCCTTCCCTGGAGAGTTTTAACTATTTGAGAACTGGATGAGATTTTAGAGGTCACCAAATCCATTTAAAACAAGAGGAAATTGAGAGTCAGAGAGACTACATGATTTGTCCAGGGTCTCACAGCTAGTAAAGGAGCGTCTCAGGATCCTCCTGGTTCTGGGTGTAGCTCTATAACCACCCCTACAAGACGATGGTTGGGAATGATAGTGATCTTATGTCCATTCTGTAGATAGGAGCAGCTAGGTGGCACTACTGTTGATCCAGATGCCAGGCCTGGAGTCCAGAAGACATCCTCCTGAATTCAAATCTAGCCTCAGAAACTTACTAGCTGACTGTGTAACCCTGGGCAAGTCACTTAACCCTGTTTGCCTCAGTTTCCTTATAACTCAAAATGAGCTGGAGGAGGAAATGGCAAACCACTCTGGTATCTTTGCTCAGAAAACTTCAAATGGGATTGTGAAGGGTCAGGCAAAACTGAAAAAAATTTGGAGCCTTTAGATAATCCCTGAGGTCCATTCCCACCCAGCATCCAGGATCACAAATTAGGATTTGAAGGGCCTTTACAGGTCACCTAGTTTAACATATTTGTTTTATAGAGGAAGAAACTGAGGCCTAAGGGCAAAGGAGAAGACCCCCAAGTTTGCCTCAGGCTCCCTACACATTGCAGATGGTGGGGAGTCCTCCTAGCTCTGCTAATATCTTCTCTAGTTCCAAATTTAGGAGCCTCAATTTACCCCAACCAGTCCAGTTGCGCCCATTGGCATGTGGGCTCATGGGAAAGGCCTTCCAACTCCCATATCTTCCAATTCTGTTCAGACTTCAAAGGTTTTCAGTGAAATTTGCTAACTGCCAAGTCTTCAGACCTCTCAGATTTAAGGAAAACTCTCTTCTGTGCAATGCATTAGGATTTTTTTGGGGGGGGATCACTAGTGTTTGTTAATGGCCACTTCATTTAGAATAACCTGGAAGTTTCTCCACATAGCACTCAAACAGATAAAACCTTCATGCTGGAAAAATGCATGCAGAGGTATGGCATGAGCTGGGGGTGGGACATGGGTGTACTGGGAGCTCCAGGTTTTCTGACCCAGACCAGGTGGCCTCCTACTCATTGCCATAAATCTTACATACACATGTATATGTGCCCTGCCACCCCCATCCTCTCACACTCACCAAGGAGGCCCCTTTGGGTGACTGGGAAGTAGTCACCTGGGTCTCAGGGCTGCTAGCCATCCTTCTTCTGGCTTCCCATTGCCAGTAGGGACTGCTCAGCCACAGAGAGTGAGGGACCCCTCAACTGCTCTTAGACAGAATGGCAGGACCATGATAACCCACCAGCATCTTTACTGGGCCCTGTGGCACAGCCCTGAAGTCCTGAGAGTTAGAGCTGGAAGCCGCAAGTTTGACACGCAGCATTAGACAGATACTGTCAAACTGAATTGATTTGAAAGGAACCATAGAATGCAAGAGCTAGAAAGGATTGTGGCGCCTTTAGGGATTCTCAAGTCATTTGATGTGGCATACATTTATTAATCACCTGTTGTGTACAAGGAAGACCTCTTCTGGGCCCTTGGAAGGCAGAGAGAGGACATCCAGACCCTGCTAAAGCTGTGTGGGATTAGAGCAGAACCAGGAAACATGTGTGTACAGTCACAGACACATCATACGTGTGACGCTCAGCCTTGATAGACCGGACGCTTCTCAGCAACGCACAGACGACTCTACAAGCCTCAGGACGGAAGGAGACATCGACATTCAGAGAAAGATCCAGAAAGACCAGAGTCTGAATGGAGACTGAAGGGATGCATGCTGTCGTTCTTTTCTACGTTTGGCTTTTGTTTCTCTTTTCTCATTGTTCACTCCTTTGGCTATAACACCTGTACAACCAGACTACTGTACAATGTGAAGGAGTTTGCAGATCCTGTACATGATTGTATGCCACCATGGGGGGGTGGGGGGAGGGGAGGAAGGGGAGAAAAATCTGAAACTCAAGGGACTCTGGAACTGAATCTTGTAACCTCAAAGTAAACAAACAAGTCAATAAAATTAAAAAAATAAATAAACAAATACATGGAGGGAAGAGCTGACTATCCCATCCTTAACATGAAGTACAGTTAAGCAAAATTAAAAAAAATTAAAAAACTGTGTGGGATCTAAGAACTAAGTCTTCAGAGGAGCAGAGGGGAGCCACTTGCAGGCAGAGGAGCAGACATAACCCCTTCTATCACTGAGCAGGAAGGCAATGCTAACAGAGGCCCCTGGGGCCCTGGACACCATTCTGACCACACTAGCTTCAGCAAGGGAGTCTAGAAGACCCTCCCAGACAGAGCCAGGCCCAGGAAAGCTGAAATTCTTCTGGGCAAAAGCTATGACTAAGCCTCCCCCAGCACGCCCTTGGCAGCTTTCTAGGAGATTTGCCGTATGTTGTGTGCTGGACAGGTCCGTGTTTCCACTTCATCTCTCTAATAGTACATGAGCTCCTTGAGGACAGGATTTAGGTCTTAACTGTGCTTTGTGTATACTCAGATCTTTGCAAACAGCAGGCACCTAATGTTTGTGGAATGAAACTTTTGATATAAACTGTACCCCTAGCAATCTCCTCTCCTCGGCCTTGGCTTGGGACAAGACATACTTGGAGCAGAGAGTCCTCTGGCTGCTGGACTCTTCTCTGCGGACAGCCCAACAGTAGACTCCCAGACTGTCTCCTGGGGCCGTCCTCACTCCAGCTTCATCTGCGAGGTCTAAGGAGAATGCTTCCCCCTCAGGACATTGCACACAGCACCCCTCAAATGACCCAGTGTGTGTGGGGTGGGGAGGTAATAAGGAGCATGTGAGGAGGGAGTCCAGACACCAGTATTTCCCAGGCTGCCTCTCTTACTTTCTGGCTATACATACGGATACATATAGGGCTGTCTACAGTGTCCCTCCTGGGCTTTTCTTTCCCACTGATTCTGGGGGGGGGCTCTGCTTTCCCCCTACACCTCATGAAAAGGGCAGCTCTGGCAGGGTTTGGGATGTGGAATGAGCTGTTTTTACCCTCACACTTCTGTTCTCTTGCAGGCGAGGGTATGGGGTGGGGTGGGGCTTTTCATTTTCTCCCCCTGCTGGCTGATTGGCCACACTGCAGCCAGAACCCAGGGACCACTGGGAATTGGACACCCCTCCCAAAAGGGCCTCCTTTCTGTTGCCCACTTCTGTTCCTGAACAGACCCACCATGAGAACCTTGGTTTGCACCGAGCCTTTTCTCCTGATTGTGTTTTAATCTGTTTTCCAAGTATCTCACTCTGCCCTCCAGCCTGTGTCTCACATACACACTCCACACCTGGAATGGGTTCCCCATCACCCTGCCCTGCTTCTCCACCCACTGAAGTCCCATTGAGGAGAGGCTCAGGGGCCGCCTCCTCTGGGAAACCTCTGATTCTCCCAATAAAAGGGATCTCTCCCTCCTCACATGTCTCAATGGGCTTTACCTGGTGTCTGTTTCTCAATACAACTAACTTCACTTCATAGAGAGAGCTGCTTAGAGTCCAAATGCTGACTCTGATGCTTTTTACCTGTGTGAGCTCCGTGAGAAACCTCAGTTTTCCCATCTGTAAGATGAGGGGCTGGAGGCTTGGGCTACATGGTCCTGGGGGATCCTCTGTACACAGAACCATTTGTAGGTGCTTGTCCTTATTATCCATTGATGACTCAACATAGTGGAAGTTCTTGCTCTGTCTCAGGTGCTATGCCAGGGAGGAATCCCTGAAGAGCAGACCAGGGGCAGGTATCTTCACATCTTCCCAAGCAGATGAACTTGGAGCCTTGAAAATAATACAGGGCAGGGCGGAACCAAGATGGCGGAGTAGATGCAGCAAAGTTTGGCAGCTCCCACACAGCCACCCTAAACACCCATAGAATATGACTCTAAACAGATTTTAGAGCTCCAAGACTCTCCAAAATACAGAAAACGCATATGTTGCTGCAGGCAGCTCAGCAGGGGGGCTCATTGCAGCAGTCTGGGAGCCGCAGTCGGCCCAGCCTGAAACCCCGGCCTGGTCAGGCCCCAGGCAGTCGGGCTGAGCTGAATCTATAGGAGAGCAGATCGGCGGTACTAGAGGCACAGTTCCCACATTTATCAGCCCAGAGGAAAGAAGGCTAAGAGAAAGGTCAGTGGATTTTGTTAAATTTGGAGGGGAAGGAGTGGTCCGGCCGAACTGCTCCCAGGGCAAGGAAGCAGCGAGAGGTCGGCTGTGGCAGCAGGAACAACTGAAAGCAGCAGCGGCCTCTACTGGGCTGCTTCAGAGCCCCTGGCCTGCAGATAGCAGGGGGGCTGAGGCGATCAATCAGGGCCAAGGGCTCTTGTGTTGAGCGGCCTGGATCTGAATCATGGTCTTGAGTGGTGGTCCTGGGGTGCGCTTTCAGTGAGCCAAAGCTAGGAGGGCTGCAGCACCCCACTAATAGCTCCGGCAGTTGTGAAGGCCCCAGCGATTTGGGACAGAGCTTCCCCCCCTCCCCCGAGGAAGCAGAGAGCTAAAAAGCCAAGAAACTGATAGACTGGCCAACATGAGAAAAAGGAAGCAGAGTAAGAACAGCAATAAAACTCTAGAATCCTTTTTTATGGACAAAAAAGACCAAAGTATGGAGCAGGAGGAAGACAACACACTCAGAGCTCCCTCACCAAATGCTTCCAAGACACTGGAAGAATGCCTACTAGCTATGGATTGACTTAGAAAGGACTTTGAAAACCAAATAAGAGAAGTGGAGGAAAAATTGGAAAGAGAAATGAGAATGAT
>CM053601.1:191218058-191289351 GCA_028646575.1 Pseudocheirus occidentalis | reverse complement strand
CAGCCTGTATTGAAGTGAGTCTCCTTCCAGTGGGGGTGGGTGACAAGGGAGGAATCGAAAGAATCTAGAATTTAAAGTTCTGTAATACCTGCAACCAGGAATTAAGATATACAGGGGCTGGGATAGGGAGACCCTTCCTGCCCTACCAGAAAATAGGAGAGCAGAGCAGGGGAGGGGCTTTACAGTGGGATTGCTGTTTTAGGGTTGGGGCAAGATGGGGAGAAAATTTGTAATGCAAAAATGTAATGAAAATGAATAATGTAAACGAGAAAACAAATAAAAAATAAATTTAAAAAAAGAAAGAAAGCAGAAAGCTGGGAAATAATCTTTACAGCAAGTGTCTCTGATAAAGGCCTAATTTCTAAAATATATAGAAAACTGAATAAGATTGATAAGAATATATGTCATTCCCCAGCTGATAAATCGTTAAAGGATATGAGCAGGAAGTTTTCAGATAAATAAATCAAAGCTATTTATAGTCATATTAAAATGCTATAAATTGCTATTGACCAGAGAAATGCAAATTAAAACAACTCTGAGGTACCACCTCACACCTGTCAGATTGGCTAATATGACAGAAAAGAAAAATAATAAATATTGGATAGGATGTGGGAAAACTGGGGCACTAACACATTCTTGGTGGAATGGTGAACTGCTCCAATTGTTCTGGAGAGCAATTGGGAACTATGCTCAAAAGGCTACCAAACTGTGTGTGCTCTTTGAACCAGCAATACCACTGCTAGGTCTGTATGCCAAAGAGATCAAAAAAGGGAGAGGGAGGATCTATTTGTACAAAAATGTTTATAGCAGCTCTTTTTGTAGTAGCAAGGAATTGGAAATTGAGGGGATGCCCATCAATTGGAGAATGGTTGAACAAGTTGCGATATATGATCATAATGGAATATTATCATGCTATAAGAAATGATGAACAGGATGCTTTCAGAAAAACTTGGAAAGTCTTATATGAACTGATGCAAAGTGGAGTGAGCAGAATGAAGAGAACAGTGTATACAGTAATAGCAATATTATACTACAGTCAACTGTGAATGACCTAACTCTTCTCAATAATACAATGATCTAAGACAATTCCAAAGGGCTCATAATGAAAAATGCTCTCCACTTCAGGAGAAAGAACTGATGGAGTCTGAAGGCAGACTAAAGCAGATTTTTAAAATTTTCTATCTTTTTTTCATAGCGCTTTCCGCCTTTGGCTCTGTGTCTTCTCTCATGACATGACCAGTATGTTAATATGTTTTACATGACTGAACATGTATAACATATCAAATTGCTTACCGTCTCAGGTAGGGGAGTGCTGAGAAAGAAAAGTTGGAACTCAACTTGTTTTTGAATATATATTAAAAATTATCTTTACTTGTGTCTGGAGAAAAATAAAATATTATTTTAAAAGATTAAGTCAGTACTTAGAGTGTTCCCTCAACCTTCTCCTGCATATCTGGAAGTTCCTAGGATGTTAGCAACCTACCAGAAAACATTCATGTTAAACAATGGTTCTCATCTCAATTTTTCAACTCCTGATTTCATCCAAGGCATCTCATCTTGGCAAATACAATATGGCAATGTTTTTTGCCTGAATATATAATTTCAACAGGGTTGGGGAGTCTTGTTGTGGAAGCAAGAGATCTGATATAGATCAGTAATTTATAAGCTCTAGTCCTGAAGAGTGCAGGAAGACACAAAGATTAAATACCTTGCTTGGGGTCATATAGCCAAGATGTATTAAATCAGAACTTGAACTCAGGACTTCCCAGCTCCAAAGGCAGAGCTCTCTATCCCTTACATTTGGACAAAAATAGCAAGATTTGCCATTTAATTTCAAATATTTTATCTGAACCTCACTGTTGCTCTGTGAGGGGACAGAGAAGGAATAATATTGTTTTCCAGATGAGGAAACCATCTTAGAGAGCCAACTATGGCCAAGATAAAAATGGCCTAGTTTCTTTGGGAGGGATCTTTTTATAGTCATGTAGCTTGGAAGCAATAGAACAGGGGGGTTCAGCCCCTAGGGACATTCAGACTGTCATTCAGGGCTCTTCCTAGTGCACAATAATGCCTTTGGCTAGACTTAGGGGGTAGGGGAAAGACTGAGCAGACACAGACTCTAACTCTCTCTGCTGCTGGATAGCTGTGTGATCTTGGGTAAGACTCTGGGCCTTATTTTCCTTGTTTGCATCCAGCATCAAGGCTCCTGGGAGCTCTGGGTCATAGAGGGTAAGGGTGCTGCTCATCCTTTTCTGTCCTATATCCAGCCATGGGGTTGTGTACAGGGTTCATTGCTAAGGAAGGCAGACTTTTCAAGAGAGAAATGACCATCTTACTAGGCACCCTAACTTTCAAATTCATTGCTTCATCATCCCTACCCCCACCCCACTACTCCAGGGACTATTCTATTTTGGGTCTAGTCTAGAGTTACCCCAAGAAAGAAGAGAAATTTTTTAAAAAGGTAAACAATGAATGTACAGACATGAGTTTGGGTACAGAATAGAATTTTTTATTCACATACAGAGAAGAAAATGCTAAGAATAAAAAAAATCATAGCGTGTATCACAGAATGCTTAGAACAGAGTTCAGTGACTCATTCTACTTATCGTGCAGTCGGGAGGTTAGTGCTCAAGTTCACTAAGCCCTTCCTTCCTCAGGATAAACATAATAACAATATTAACAGTTAGCATTTAGAGTTAGCACTTAATACACACCATCTCATCTGATCCTCACAACAGCTCTTTGAAGAAAGTGCTGTTAGTATCAGAATTTTACAGTGGAGGAAACTGAGGCAACAGAGACAAATGGCTTGCCCAAGGAATGGCTGAGACCAGATTTGAATTCAGGTCTTCCAGACTCCAGTCCCATCATTCCACCCTCTGGGCCACCCAACTGCCTAAAATATTGCCCCTTTCTTTAACCGATCCGTTTATGGCATGGTCCATTCACCATTGACTCTGAACACATGAACCAGCTCTGGGTCAATAAGAGGCAAAGTAACCTCATGGAAAGAGTCCTGGATTTTGAAAGAGAAGACGGGCTTGAATTCAGACTCTGCTCTTCTCTGTGTAACCTCAGAAAAATCACTCCCATCTTGGGGCCTCATTGCTTCCTCTTGAAGTGTCTTCCAACTTCAGTGCTCTGTGATTCTGGGGGATTCCTTGTTCTCAGTCTATGGTTGGACAGCGCTAACTGGTAGCAAGGTCCTTCTGTGGGCTGAGTCAGAATTTGCATCCTGTAACTTCCACCCATTGGTTCTAATTCTAATCCTTGGGGTCAAGCTGAATGATTCAACTGACAGACATTTATCAGATTCCTGTCATGTACTGGACACTGTGCCGAGCCCTGGGGATACAAAGGTGAAAATGAACTGATCCTTCCCTCAAGAAATTTCCATTTGTTATGGGACACAATGTGTATATATATATATATGTATATATATATATACATATATATATATATACACATAAGTATATGGGAGACAGTGTATACACACACACACACACACACACACACACACCAAATATAGGGGACAGTGAATGGATCTGTGATTTCATTGGTTTAGGGAACTCCCAGGCAGGGAAACTCCCTCCATCACTGCAGGTCAGCTCTTCTCCTGAAGCTCTGGCCTGGAGGGCTACCTCCCTCTCTAAAATGGTGATGGAGTGGGTTTTCTCAACATCGCATGGTCACTATATGTCCCAGGCTGGATATGAACCTGCCTGGCCTTTGAGGCTGGCTCTCTCCAATTTTTTCCCATACAAAATATATCCAAAATGAAGATGAATTGATTTCTTAGGGGGAAAAGCCAGGTGTTTATAATGTCTCTAATCCTAATGATGTCCAAAACCTCTTTTAAACTCGACCCTTAACACTAGTGCCTTTTGATGCATTACCTTTTCATTTAATTTCTATTTTCTTTCTTTTTTAAGGCCTTTAAGATGTGTGGCCTCCCATCTCCTTTCAAAGGCCAAGATGTTTATTACACAGATGTTAAGGACACAAAGAGGGGATGAAACATGAATCCGAGGTCCCCTAGTGAGGTGGTAGCTGAGGAGTCTAACAGTTCCAAGTCTTGTTTCAAGGTCTGTGGTTCATTTGCCTCACACACAAGAGCCCTGTGAGCAAGCATGTGCTGCTGAATGTTGAAGAGCCTTCCTAAAACAACATGCACACAGCACGCTTTGCAGGTCAATTCCCATCACTGAGATTTTTCTCTATCACTTTCTTAAGTCTAGGCCATCAAGAAAATAAGATGCTCCTTCAGATCCCATCAAGCCCAGTCCAGACCCTCAGACTTCAGCAGGAGTGATTTAGGGTGTATACCCTCTTGGGTTATCCTTCTGTCAGGGGGCACACAGAGATCCAAAGCTGCTTCCCCTTCCCTAGGGAGCCTGGAATGAATTGAGCCATCTCCCTTCCATCTGTCCTTTCCTTTAATGGTAGAGTCTAGGTTTCTGGCCTTCCTGCATTCCATTAACTAATGACCTTCCAGGACCTCCAGGCAAATGGGATGTTGCCTTGGTCTTCTGGTGGACAAAAACCCAGTCTGTCCAAGAGGAGCATGTGGGTGTCAGTCAGGAAGACCACAAGGTCTCCAAAGCATCCCCCAATCCGGTATTTCACAGGAAACCACAAAAGTGCCTTCCAGTGCCCCCCAGGTCCTCACCAGAAGCCACAGAGGCCTGGCAAATCAGGGGCAAGCTTGAAACTCAACCCCTGGTTGATCCACATTGCCGTGTTTGGGCGGAGGACAACCTGGCATCTGATAGCCTTGATAAACACGCTCTTGGAAGCAATCCCACTCCTTCCTAACATCAGCTGGAAGCCAGAGAGCCTCACCTGATTTTTTCTGTCTCTGTTAAGAAAACAGCTATGGGAAGAAAGCTAGAGTTTGAGCTCAGACCTTGAGTTGCTTTGCTTTGAGCAAAACACAAATGAAAGACAAGCTTTTGGGCAAGAGGCGAGTGGAGGAAGGGTCCAAGAAGGGGAAGGAAGAGGAAAATGAGTTGGTGGGTCTCAGATACTTCCTTGGGAGTGAGCAGCTCTGATATCTCGATCTGTGCTGGATAAACGCGGCCTGAGGACCTTAGGGGAGCAGGGCTGCAGCCTGACTGTAGAGTCATCCTGGAATCAGGGTCCGAGTGGGCCTCTGGGGTCTTGGTGGAATCTTTCTTAGAGAGCAACTGACAGAGCCTCTCCCTCTTATCTGATTAGCCACAGTGTGACCCCCTGTGGCCAACAGAAGGGCTGTTCACTAAGTAGATGGGAGGCCTGTAGCACACTTGGTCAAGGCCTATTTTTTTAAACAAAAGAAGAATAAACCTATTGAATGATGGGATCACGGTTTTAGAACTGGGCTGATTCAAAGGCCAGTTAGTCCACCCTTTTATTTTACGTGATGGAGAAACAGAGTCTCACAAAGGTCCAGTAACTTAAACCAGGTCATACAGGTAGTATGAGGTGGGGCTGGGATTTGAACCAGAATCTTTGAGCTCCTAATCCAGCATCATTTCAACAATAACATGGTGTCTCAATCAATAGATACTTCTACCGTGTGACCTTGGGCAAGTCACTTAACCCCAACTGCCCTCCAAAAAGCAAAAAAAAAAAAAATAGATAATTCTAATAGCTTTCATTTCTAGAAACCATTAGGGTCTGCTAAGCTATGCCCACCCTGACCCATTAGCATCCCTATTTTAGAGGTGACACCCGCAGGGTCTGTCTGTACATCACCTTATATTGACCTGAGACTTTCTAATGTAGAGAACTGGAGCGGTAGCACCCCACTGAGTAGTCACAGGCAGGTGATCACAAAATCACACAGGTTTAGAGCGGGGAGGAAGCGGCAAGACCCCCTAACGTAGCCTGCTCATTTTCCCGATGAAGAGCTGAGGTCCAGAGAGGCCAGTGAACCCAGGTCACACAGCCAGTAAGTGGCAATGCTGAATCTGAGTGCAGTTCCTTCGCCTCCACACGTAGCCGTGTATAACAACCATACAACATGTAACATATGAATCTATAACACACTGCCGCTTCATTTGTCTCTGTAAAAAAGGATCTCTTTGCAAGCTTGAAAAGTTTGGTGAACTGCCTAATGCAAGTGAAAGCTGGCTTTAAATCCTCAATGACCTTGGCTAACAGAAACAAAACTAGAGCTCTCTGCTCATGGTCTTACACCAACAGGCATCAGGGCATGAGGTTTGTGCACATCAATATGAACTGACCAATATCCATTTGAACATGCATGTGTCTTATGATAGATGGGTCCTGAGCCAGTCAAGTAAAGGGAGAAATGTTGCCTGTTTGATTGGTCATCTCATCACAGCACCCCAAGAAAAAAAGAAAACTGAGCACCCAAATGATGACATGTGACAGGGGGGCATGTGGACAAGTCACTAAACCAGGAGCTCTCTGTGAGCTGGGAGCCTCTGAGCTGGAGAGTACAGGTCTCTGCAGAGCAAGAGATCACGTGGGTTTTAGTAGATGAATGCAGGAATAAGCAAATGAGGGAATTAGGCAAATGGGGATTTGCAGGGCTTTGATGCCATACCTGAACTCAGGCATTAGACTTTTTAGTTCTAGAATATTTGGAGTACATGGAATGGAGAGGTTCATTCTCCCCCTCTCTGTGTATATACATAGCATGCACTCCCATACAATCATGCTCTCATGCAATTACACACACACACACACACACACACACACACACACACACACCTTTATTTGTTCAACTAGGAGAAACCAAACAGGGTTTTGTAAAACAAACAAACAAACAAACATGGCTGCCAGGTTTAAGAGAAATGGCTTTCCATGCAGAACACAAAGCAAATTTCTCAGAGGACATTACAACCTTTAGCAGAGAAGCTGTACCATTCTGATTCATACCCAAGGGTAAAAAGGAAAAGATGAAAACTTTGTTGTCACAGATAGAGAGGTGTCAATACAGTAACACTGTGTTTTTCCAGGTCCCGTGAAAACTGATGATGGAAAGAAGTCAGATAAAATCTTTTAAAGTCTTTTTAATGATTTCATTAAACAAATACCAACTGCCCAAGCTGTTCACCTGGGTGTATTGCTGTTGGAAAGGATTCATCTATTTCTGGCCTAAAATATGTGGTGAAGGGTGTGCAGGACCAGAAGAGGGAATGACACAGGCTGCTCATGTTATGAGAATGAAACAATAGCCCAGGTGGGACCCTGGTACTACTAGGATATCAAAGGAACTGGAGGAGGACCTCCAGCCTTCAGGGAAGATTGATGGGGAAATATGGATGAAGAGAGCACAGGATGAGAGTGTGCAGAGATTGGCAGGGGGAAGGAGACTTGAAGATCACAGCCAGCCAATCAGGGAGCTTTCCCTACAAGCTGAGAGCTCTTAGCTACCTTGACTTTGGGTGAGAGCCGTGATAGACTTTGGCGGCTTATAAAAATAAAATTCAAGAGAAATACACAGCCATTTCAACTGACACCTGTTCCCTAGCCTCTCCCCCAAAACACCCCTGCTGCACCCTGGCCTTCCCATCCCCAATTCCCACATCTACTGTCAAACAGTTGGGAACCCCTTGGCCTGATCCCTGGAAGTAGAAGGAAATGGTTAAGGCCTTATGAGGATACCTGGGGGTGACAGAGAATGAAGTAAAAAATACATTATAAAAAGTTACAACCCTTAAATGCAGTTTTTATAGATATTGAGAAGGTTTGCCATTGGAATGTGCCTCAAAGGGGTGTGGAATTTTATAAATCACCATGAATGAGTCTAACAGCACTAGAAGTCAGGAGGCTGGACAAGATGTCTACTCAAACTGCCATTAGGTCAGAGTATCCCTGCAGAGGGTGGTGTGCTCACAGAGGGAACCTCTGGCAGGGCTGTCTCTGTCCCCACTTCCAGAACTGGAGAGTATCCCTGCCTTCTCTTCCTCTCACTCTTGTCTGCTGGCTTCCGGAGGCTCTCCCTGTAGGGGACGCTGGTATGGAAGAGCCGGACCATCTCGTGGTCTTTGCTATCCAGGACTCGGGGTAAGAAGAGAGAAGATTTCTGGGTCCGGCGGGTTTTAAAACCTCTTCTGGGTCGGCCCTTCCCGTTGATGGAGACATACCAGAGTCTCTCAGAGCTGGCTCTGCGCCTGGCCCCGGCCCCGTTGGGGGCTGTTCTGTACAGGCGGGAGGCGTAGGTGTTGTATCCCAGCTCGTGCAACCGCTCCACAAACTCACACTCAGCGTTGTAGTTCTCCTGGAAAACAAATCCTAGCAATCAGAGTCTGCGGGGCAGAAAGGGGAAAAGCTGACGCTGTGGGCAGGGGCTCAAAGTGCACGGGTCAGGGCTTTGATGCAAAGCAGAGAAGGCAGGAGGTCAAAGCTTTCTTCTTGAGAATTCAATCAATCAATCAATCAGAAAAAAGAATGTGGCAACAGCTGTGGGGACTGGGGAAGAGCAGGCCAGGCCTTGAAATATTTGAGAACTCTTGAGAGAAGGGAAAGGATTTTGTAGGCACCTTCCAAAAGCTGCTTAAAGGATGAAAAACAGCACCACCCTTCCCCTCCGGGGCGCTGAATTTGAAATCCATAGACTTGGGTTTATGTCTCACAGCTGTTGTTACCTATCACTTCTACCATTCCTTATCTGTAAAGTGGAAAGGTTGGACTAGAATAGATTTTTTCCGCTATTTTTTTTTTTCTTTTTGGAGAGGGGAGGACAGGGCAATTGGGGTTAGGTGACTTGCCCAAGGTCACATAGCTAGTAAGTGCTAAGTGTCTGAGGTCGAATTTGAACCCAGGTCCTCCTGACTCCAGGGCCAAGGCTTTATTCACTGTGCCACCTAGCCACCCCTAGATTATCTTTTAGATGCCTTCCAGCTCTGGCCTAGAGACTGTGGTGATTTTGTGACGTCACACTTTCTTCCATTGGTGGCTTTGGCGGGGGTAGTTTTCGGGGTGGGAGGGAATGCAGATGGACAAACAGATATGGAGCAAGAGTTTCTGAGGATCCTGACAGAGACTGGCTCCTGTTCAGAGCCCCAGGGAAGAAGACTGACTCTTCCAAGCGGGTGTCGAAGAGACTGTATTTGGAAGTCACTTCGAGCTCTAAATCCTGGGGCCAAGGAGGAAGCCTTCTCAGGCAACTAAAAAGAGGAAAAATCCCTATGTCAGGGAGAGTCGAATCTGGATCCTTCTCTGTAGATCACCAGGAGCTTTCAGAGTACAATTCTGTTTGATTTCTACAATACATCGAGGACGTAGCTGATGCCAGAACTCTAATTCTTTCCTTAGAAGTAACGAAACTGAGGCCCATAAGTGGGAGTGTAACTAGTACGTGTAACAAGGACATGTAACTAGTAATTGGGAGCCAGCGTTGCACAATACTGACTCTGAGTCATGGAGGACTTGGGGTTGGGGGTCGCTCTTGCCTCAGGCACATCCTGGTTGTGCCGGGGCCATGAATCAGTCCCTTTCCTTCTGTGCCCCTCAGTTTCCTATCTGGTCACATGAGATGGGTAATAAAGGCCTGGCTTATGTTTTCCTGAGGAAGAGGTAAGGCCGTGGCTATAGAAAAGGTAAAAGGACATTCCACGAAGAAGACAGACCCAGGCCAGCTCTGGAAACCCCTTGGAGGCTGCCCCCAGTGCTTTGGATCCAGAGGCCTGGCCCCCTCACATCAGCTTCCACTGGATGAGGACATCCCAGCTTTCCTCGATATGGGGGCAGACCAGGCCTGAGTCACCCCTAGTCAAAGTGCTACCTTGATCCCAGAGAATACAAGTGGATGGTCTAGCTGGTTCTCTTCCCAGCATCCTCCAGCTAAGTTTGCTTTTCTGCAATGAGCTGTCTAATGACCTCTCCTGCTTGTATTTCTTTTCTTTCTCAAGGAAAGAAGAGAAATGTGGTGGGCTGTGGACATTGGAAGTGTTTAGAAGTCCATGCTTTTCTCCCTCCTCAAGCCATGAGGTTTGCAGGTGAGCATTTGGAGCCTGAGAAAGTGAGGCACAGGTAGGACAGGCCAAGGCCTGCCCTGGATCAGATCCAGAGCTTTGGCAATGCACGTTGTCTGAAATATAAGGCACTGGTTTGAGAGGGGATATTTCCAATGTGCTAGAAGGAGTTTTGTTGGGTCAGGGAAACACCTTGGAAGGGCACTATCTGTGGGCCCTGCTGGCACAAGAAAGCCTGGGCATCTTCCAGCTATCTGGCTTAATTCTTAAACCAAGAGAGTCAAGGCTGGTGAAAAGCCATAAGGAATAAGAGTTTGGGGGTTGTGTGTGAGTATGGGTGTATGTGTGTGAGCTTGAGTGTGCAAACATGTGTGTATGTGAATGAGTGCTAATGTGCATGAGCATGTGTGCAAATGAGGGTTAATTAATGATTGTGAGTGTGGATGTGTGTGAATATGTGAATATGAGTGTATGATGTGTGTGAATGAGTGTGTGTGTCTCTGTGTGTAAATGAATGTTTATTAGTGAGTGTGTATATATGTGAGAGAGCATATATATATATGTATATATATAAGTTTCAGTGTGTGAATATGTGTGTGTAAATTGTATGAACAAGTGTGTCTGTGTGTGAATGTGCATGTGAATCGATCAGTGATTGTGTGCCAGTGAATACGTGTGCATGTATGGGAATGAGTGTGCATTCTGAATGTGTGTGCCTATATGTGTATTAAATAAATGTTTTTGAGAGAAGAGTGTGTGTGTGTGTCTTTATCTCTGTCTGATTGCCATAATTAATTACAGTTTTAAAAATCCATGCTCTACCTTCATCCCCCACTCGCCCCAGCCCAGAAAACATCATTAGGAAAGCACAGACCAAAAGTAGAAAGAAAACACTTGACCTGTCATCAAGGTTGAATATGGATGAAAATTCTCATTGCTTAAGGATGTAGGTCCCGGCCAGATCAATGTACTAGAGTTGGAGATAGCAAATTTCCTGCAGGCATAGGCACATTTTACCCAATGGAGTTGAGTTTTCCCTGCCTTTTCTTATGGAGGAGACAATAGTACAGGACTACCCAGAAGGGTCCCAAGGGGTTGCTCATCACAGGGTGGCCATGATCTCAGCTAAATAGTATGAACTCAATGCCAGTGTGGACTGATGAGATGGTCTTGTGGGCTGAGCAATTTTTGTCTCTTGGCTTTACCACCAAGGGGCACAGCCTGGTGCATAACAGGGTCTTAAAGGGCAGCGCTCCTCTGGTTCCTCCAAATTCCACCTGTCCTTGGTCCCTCCCCAACAGAGCCAAATGCTTTTGCCTCTTCCTCTCCAAAACTCCATGTCCTTGGGACATCTAGGTATGGATTACAGTGCCAAAATATTCATAAAGCACATACTTCGTGCCCTAGAGTACGAAGGGTAGTCAGTGGTGCAGTGGGTAGAGTGCAGGACCTGGAGTTGAAAGGACCTGAATTCAAATCTAGTCTTAGGCACTTTACTAGCTGTGTGACCCTGGGCAAGTCATTTAGCCCTGTATGCCTCAGTCTCCTCATCTGTCAAATGAGCTAGAGAAGGAAATGACAAATCAGTGTCCTTGTCAGGAAAACTGGGGCCACAACGGAAATGACTAAACTGAACTGCATCCCGAGGCCAGTGCTGGATGACCCCAACTCTAGTCTAACTCACCGTTGCCAGGGGCATACTATGAAATGACACAGACTAAGAGGTGTTTTAACCTCCATTCCACTGGGAAGCTTTGTATGGGGATGGGGGAGGGGGCGGGGCTCGGGGAAGTCAGATTGGAAGTCAGAGGACCTGTCTTTGAATATCAGTCACCTTGAGCAAGTCACTTCCCTTCTCTAAGTATCAATTTTCTCATCTGTAAAATTGAAAAGGTTTGGACTAAGTTCCTTTTGAGGCTCCTTGAAGCTATAAACAATAATAGTAAAGTGAGTGTTGGTTCAAGAAAAGTCATCCTTCACCTGAGGTCAAAGAATCGGAACACCTGGGCTCAAAAGACAGACACTGTCTTGTCTAAGGAGCACTTTTAACAGATCAGGAAATTGTGACCCAGTTATGGGAAGCAACTTTCCCAAGCCCCCTATTTTGTGGAAGACTGGTATATAGTAAAGACAAAACAAAGCATTCTGCTTGTTCCTAGTGACAGAACCAGGAACAGTGATTGGAAATTGTCATGGCAAATTTAGGCTTGATGTCTCAGCACTTGGCACAATGGCCGACACAGTAGGATTGAATAAATGTTGATTGCTTGATGTTAGGACCAACTTCCCAATGGTTAGAGCTGTCCAAAAGTGAAATGGCCAGCCTCCAGAAACAGACTCATCCTCCTTGTCAGGCTTTAAGCAACAACCGAAAGATCTTTTGCCAAATGAATGTTAGAGCTGGGCTGGGGCTGGGGCTGGGGCTGGGGTTGGGGCAGGGTAGGAGTTAGACTAGATGGTCACAGAGGTCTTTTCCAGTCCAGGAAATTCTGTTATCTGGTGCCATCCTTGACTTCTGTCACTCATCCTATGTATCCAATCTGTTGCTAAACATTTCTATTCCTAATTTTACATCATCTCTTGAATATACCCCCCCAGTTCTCTCAGTTAACACAGTCCCCACCCTGGCACCCCTCATTACCCCTCACCTGCAGAAACCTTCTAATTGACATCCCTGCCTCAACTCTCTCCACTCTGATCCATCTTCCACTCAGTATAAGTTGCCAAGATTTTTCTAAGACTCTGGTCTTAGACCTGAGCCCATGTTACATACCCCTCCTCACTAAACTCCCCAGCCTCCTTATCATTCTCCTTCCTTCCGTTTGTTATTTAAAGCCCTTCATTTTCTGGCCCCTTCCAACCTCTCCAATCTTCTTACATTTTATTCCCTTCCACTTACAATGGTCTATTTGGTTTTCCTCCAAGGCTTTTCCGTGATTTAGTTCCCAACCCCCTCCCTTTCCCTCAGATCACCTCTCACCTACTCTGCTGGTATCTTGTATGTACACAGTAACTTTGGTATCTACCTGCTCCACTAGAACATGAGCTCCTTGAAGGCAGGCCCTCTTCTGCTCTTTCTCTGGGTCCCCAGCCTTTAGCATAGCATATGACATGCAGTAGGTACTGAATAAATGCTTATTGAAGCATTAAGAAGCAAAGCCAGTCTAGGTCTTTTGAGTCCAAATCCCCTTAACACTTAATAATCCCCCTTATAGCAGCTCCACAGTACCAATTCTTTTCTGAAACAGATGCTCTGGGTTCCATCTGCTTGTGTGAACATTCAGCAACTGCAAAGTTTGGGGGACTACTTCAGAGACTTTGGGGAGGGGCACTCCAAATTCTTCAACCCAACTCCATTTTTTACAGGTGAAAAAACTTGGGTCCAGATTGGGAAAGTAACTTGTCTCGAGAAGGGGCTAGATTCTGGCCCCAGCTCCTCTTCTTGTCTCCTAGGCCTTTCTTCTCTAAATTGTTTACCTTCTGAGACTTTTTGGCAAATGGGACAAACAAGCCACATAATCAGTCTAGTGGGTATTGCTTAGGTTTTAGGTTAAGCAAATCCAGACATGATGTATCAAAGCCAAGCTTACCGAGGCATAAAGTCTTCCCCGTTTGTTCATTGCTAGATATCGACCAGAAAACAGCCCCTTTATGGCAACAATTCCAACCTCCACTGCTGTGATTTCTAGTATACCTAGGAAAAGAAGCAGAGTTGAATGAATCCCTGGAGTTGAGGATTAATAATATTCCTGTGCCCAGCTAGGAGTTGAAATGTATGCCATCCCTGCTGACCACCAGTCTCTCTAACTTCTCTTTAAAATAACTTGGAAGCCCCTGAGGGAGAAAAGCCACCTACCAAGGCCTCTGTAAAGCAAGGAGTCATTTGGACAAAGAAAGGAGGACCTGGTTAAAGCTAGGCCCCTACTCTCAATGCACATTTCTGGTTGATTAATTGAGACTCCAGAAGCTTCCCAAGGCCAAACCCTGACATTGAACCATAGTCCCCTAATCCTTTGTGTCTATTAAAAAAAAGAAAAAAGAAAAAGGTCTAAATCCCCTGTAATGCTTTTCTGAGAGACAGGAGAGCTCTTGACTCCCTGAATTGGCAGCAAAGGTCTCCTTTAGAGGACAATGGCCTCCCTCAGGTCTGCTGGAGGGGAAGATAGGAGGGGGCAAGCTATACCTAGAAGTTTGGATCCAGCCCTAAATGGCTTGGTCCCCAAGGGAATCTGAACTGGAACCCTTGGCAGTATGTCTGGGAGAGCCAGAATCTAATGACAGGCAAGGCTTAGCCATACTGGTCCCTCTGTTCCAGGGTCAGAGATCAAGGGGGTAAAGGGTCCTTCCCTTGGGACCAGGAACAAGTGATTGGTTCAGGGTTGAAATGGTGGGGAGCCAAACGGTTACAGGATACCGAAGTTCTGAGCAATTGGGGATGGGGGTGGGGGGGGGGGAGAAGCAAACATGTTGGAAACTGGGAACAAAACAGGGCACCTATGGGGAACCAAGTTCCCAGGGCCAGGGAGCAAAGGATATTATCTTCTTGGGCTTCGCTCACAATTCTATCTGTCCTCCATCATCAGCATCACTTTTACTGGAGCTAATAATTAGAAGAAAAGGCCCAGAAGCCAGGAGACCTTCCAGACACCTGGCCCTGGCAGTTCTGCCACACCCAGATCTAGAGCTCACACAAGGTTGGCAGGGCCGGTTAAAGAAGGGAGGGGCATCCTTTTGGCACCTGGAGGCACACACGTGTGGGAAATGTTTTTGTCCCCCCCTCCCGCCACCCCCGAACAAATTCTTGATCAGCGCCTCATTTCCTGAGCGCCGGGGGATAACGAGGGTGACAGCTGGTTTCTATCACCCCGTTTAATGAACTCTGAAGGATGATGCTTCAGAAAAGCCTTTTGGTGGCTGGAGGTTTCTTTTAGGAAACCGCGGTTTTCCTTCGCCGCCTTCAGCCGGGCCTCCGCAGCTTCCGCATCTGCCCCCCCCCCCCCCCCCCCCCCCCGGGCTCGCTAGTTCGCAGGCTGGCGAATTCACCGGGAGAGTGTATGCTGCTGCTGCGTCCCAGGTCTCCGTCTCCCTGCGATCTGTACGCTACGGTGCCCTGGGATCGTTCGCACTGTTCACCGCGGCCCCTGCGCCTTCTCGCCCCTGCTGCATACTCTTCTTTGACCTGAGTACTCACTTTGGGATGGGAGTCCTGCACCCCTGTCCGCTGCCCTTCTGCATACTGGGCTCTGGGCAAAAACTGGGAAGAGAAACATCCCAGCTTCCAGTCTTAAAGCAAGGTTTCACAAGGCAAGAAGTATTCCAAGATAGTTCAGAACTAAGGAAGTTCCCTCCTTCTCCAAGAGTAGGAATCTGCAGTTTAGTTGTCATTATCCCTCCTTTCCAAGAGCATCCGCGCCTTCAGCTCACTCAGGTTGCGCTGCCCACGTTGGCAGTGCAGAGAGCACGCCAGGATGGCGAAGCCCGCTCCCGACCGCTGGCCTTCCTACTTCTTTCATCCCCCCACTTCCTTACTCCCCAGACTCCTAATTTCTTGTCCCTCGTCCCATCCCATTCCCAGCTTCCTCAAGCTGCCCGACACACTGACTGTACCCAGCAGAGCTCCCGCGATCCTCTGCAGCAGCAGAAGCAGGGTGATGTGATGGTGGAAGGGCCATCAGGACTGGGGCAATGTAAGAAAAAAAAACCCGGGCGGTCTAGTTAGGAGTTTGAGTAACGCAGAGGCAAGAGGTAAGGAGCGAGCCCTGTGCCTGAGGGTCCGATGTGGCCACTGCACACTTTCTTAATGGCCCCCCTTCCCATCCCCAACCCCAGCCCCAGTCTATTTCGAAGCTAGACAGGGTTACAGTTTCTGAATTGAGACTCCCCTAGGGTGAGTTGATGGGCTTGGGGTTGAGGTTGAGAAGGGCAGCCCGAGGAACGAGCACTAAGACCTCAAGGTCCAACCGACCGCGTCCTCAAGAGCGCACAGAGCATCTACTCCCTAAGCATGCGCTCCCCAGGACTGCAAGGTCTGGAAACATGGGAGAGGGTGGCGGGATGATGTCGTGTGTGTGTGTGTGTGTTTGTGTGTGTGTGTGAAATTTATGCCCTGAGGGGGAAAAACCAGAATGGGGCGGGGGGAGGAAAAGCCGATGACTGAGGTGGGAGGAGGAAGACAGATTTATCTTCTGTACTGCCTCCCGAGAGGTAAACCCCCGACCCCGAAATGCCAGAAAGGACAGCTCCAGAGCCTGACCAGGGCGCAGTGCAGAGAAGCTGAGGCTCCTCGATCCGGCTGGCACTGGGAATAACAGTGGCAGAAACATGGCAATACTAGTGTCGAACTCTGTCTAAGGTGACGCATAAACTCCCCGAGACTCGTAGCCCCCGAGCGTGGTCATAATCTGAAAGTCCTTCCCCACCGGCTCACCTCGGGCCGGAGAGAGGGAAATACCAGTTCCACCTCAAGCATAGATCACCTGGCTCTGTTCCCGTCCAGTGCAGGGCCCGGTCCCTCTTCCTGTCCCCGTTCCGTTCCCATTCCCGTGGATGTCTCCTAACCTGACCCCACCCCAGTCCCTGTCGCGGTCGCCATCCTTGTCCTGGCTGCAATCCCTGTTCAGAGCCTCCCCTCTTCCGACGGTCCCTGGGCGCCCAGGCACTGAAGATTGAAGCTCCAGTTGCCGGGCGGTACTCACTGTAGACGCTGTTCTCCAGGCTGCCGCCGACCCGGCCACTGGGGGGTATCTGCAGGTGGTATTTGGTGGCGCAGTACAGCTTCCTGCGCCGGGGCGCTCCTCCAAGGTGCTCATAGACACCGCCTCGGCCCCCAGCATCTCTACGGAGCCGGCCCTCTGGGGCCCGGGTCTCCGCCTCCCTGTGGGGACCTGGCTGAGCCAGGCCCAGGGCCCACGCCGCCTGCCCGCTAGGATGGAGCAGACTGAATACCAGGAGCCAGATCAGGACCATTGTGGCATGGTGACAGGGACGCTCAGGCTACTACGGAGACCCGGAGCGGGCTGGAGGTGGGGGCGGGGCGCCCCCCTGGGCGCCCATGAACCCACAGCCGAGGCTCAGCAGCCCCGACAGCCTCTGGCCGAGCTTCGAAGCCCCCACAGCGTGCGGCGGGGACTGGGAAGGGAGTCACTTTGGGACCTCAGTACCCTCTTCCGCTTCTCAGGTCTGTCTGCCCTCTGGAGCCTCAAATGAGCGAGAGAGCAGTCAGGCTGAGGGCAACAGAGTCGGGGAGAAGGTGAGGCAGAAGGCTGGAGGGAGAAAAGGAGAAAGGGAGAAGGAGGGAAGGGAAGGAGAGGAGGGGAGGGGAGACTAAGAGATAGACAGAGACCAAGAGAGACAGAATCGAGAAGCCCAGTAAATTTTTGACTGGGAAAAAATTTTGTTGATAGAGAGAGCATAGCAATAAAAGCCCTCTCTGGCAACAATGGAGCTCTGGGGCCAGTTGATGGGGAGCAGGAAAGGAAGAAAAGAGATGCAGGGAAAGGAAGAGAAGAGAGAGGGGGGGGAGGGAGGGAGGCGTCCCGCAGTCGTGCGGGAACACCCCTCCCCTGCCCTCCCTTGGGCCCTGGAGGAGAGGTCTTGGCGTTTCCCACACAGGATCCCCTACCCCCCGCCCCTAGGGACAAGCCGCACCCCACACAAAGAGCTAGGAGCGAGCACGCGGGCGCACGGAGGCGCACACCCGAGCACAGAAGCGCACACACCCGCCGGAGCTCCGCCGCAGCGCTCAGTCTGAGGGCACAGCGTCTCTTGGCCCGCCGACTCCGTTTTCCCTCTCTCTCTTTCTCCCTCTCCCTCTCTCCTTTCTCCCTCCCCCCACCCCCGTTTTGAAAGATTTCTTCCCTTCCCCCACTCCCCTGAAGACCAATTACACGTCCGAAAATTATACATTAAGGATTTCAAGTCAGCAGGGCCTGGGGTCTGTCTGTCAAGCACCCCCCCCCCCTTATCAATCCCAAATCACAATAGTGACAAGCCGGATGACTGATGTGGCCTTAAAACAACGAGGGGCGGGGTGGGGGTGGGGGCTTTTAAAAATGCACATTTAAAAGACAGAATGTTAAAGGAGGGCGCAAATTCTAACTGCTGGGGATCGTTGCTGGAGAGTGTGCAGCAAACACAGGAGTGACCGTGTCTGTGAGTGTGCTCACACGTGTGCGTGTACATGTGTGCGACTGTACCTGCATGTCTGTGTGCGTGTGCCAGTGCGTGCGTGTGTCGATGTGTGCGTGCGTGTGCATGCGTGTGTACAAGGGAGTGGGTGTATGTGTGCATGCGTGACTGAGATTTTCGGTGAGCGTTCGGGTGTGTTTCTGGGACAGACCAGGAGTGAGGAGTCTTGGCAGCAGACTTGATTTTCTCCTCCTCCCGGCATCCTCCTCCCAGGGGAAAAGCCCAGGCCCCCGAACCGCCTGCGTAGAGCACTTCTGGGGTGGATGGCAGAGAGGAGGTTCAGCGAATGAATCCTCGTGGCTTTCCAAAGTGCTGCTCCTCTCCCCCGAACGTTGCGCAAAGATGCTGAGACAGACAGGATTAGCTCGAATTTGCATCTCGGTTCCACGAACCGACCAACGGCCAAAGAGCTTGGCCTAATAGAAAGGGAAGTGGCCAGCCTCCTGCGCTAAAGCCAAACGCTGCCATGCTAGACCCGAAGCATGGGAGACCCTCGAACAGCCTCATCTAGGTGTGCCCCCTCCACCAGGGGCAGGGGTGCTGGAGGACTAGAGAGGAAGAGAAACCCCCCCCCCCCGCAGGCGCGCACACACACACACACACACACACACACACAGGCAAAGGCCTAGAAAGATAGCTGTAGAGAGACATAGACAGACAGACAGGCAGACGGGGGGGGGGGTGGTGAATCAGACATACCCAGATAGAGAGACACACACAGAGAAGGAAGGAGGGGAGTAAGACACAGAGATACACAGGCAGACGCAGCTGGAAAGACAGAGACAAAGACACACATAAACCGAGAGGTACTGAAACAGAGACGAAAACAGACAGACAGAGAGATGGAGACTGAAAGACCAAGAGACCGACAGACTAGAAGGGAGAGACTCTCCCAGACAGAGAGAGAAGAGAGCCTCCTCTCCGGAATGAATCTGTCTATGTGCCTGCTCGAGAAAACTCGTTAATTAAATTTGCATCTGAAATGGCTGAAAATCAAGAGCGTTGGGGGGCACAATTTGGGAAATGTGAGCGATTAATTTGTCCCATTTAAGCCTGACGCTTTAACGCTGTCCATCAGAAGGCAAGGAAGTACCCTTTAATTCAATTCAGTTCAAGTCAATTCAACAAACATTTGTTAAAGGCCGACTACATGCAAAATATACTATTAGAAGCCAGATTTCCTTAAGAAGAAATCCTCTCTTCTCCTCCCCTCTCCTCCCCTCTCCTCCCCTCTCCTCCCCTCTCCTCTCCTCTCCTCTTCTGTCTTCTCCCCTTTCCTCCCCTCTCTTTCCCTCTTTTCCCTTCCCTTCCCCTCCCCTCCCTTTTTCTCCCCTCCTTTCCCTTCCTCCCTTCCTCTCCCCTTCTTCTCCTCTCCTCTCCTCCCCTCCACTAGAAGGGACCTCAGAGGCCAGGTATTACGAGAAGTACCCTTCCCCTTTGTGCTGCTTTCATAGTCAAGACTTCCTGTATAGCTCACCACCTTTCCAAATTCAAACTTGTTTGCTCACCATTCAAGGCTCTCCACATTCTGGCCCCTGCACAGCCCTATCTCAAATGACTCTCCTTCCTGCATTCTGTAGTGCAGTTGGGTCCTCTCCCATTCCCATGCTTCAGTACTGATTGTTGCTCAGGCTGTTCCCTAATCCCTCACCTCCTCCCTACTGCTTAGAATTCCTTTCCTATCCTTTAAAGCCCAACTCCAAATGTCTCAATCCTGGGGAAGTCAAACGCATCTCTCCAGTAAGTAATGACCTCCCCCTTGCCCCATTCATGCAGTTCTTGCCTTTCTCCTGCCTGCTGCAACCCCTCTCCCCTAATTTAGTTGGACAAATGGAGCAATAGCAAAGCTTTTTCTCATTATCATTTTTGTGTGTTCTGTTCCTTTATTATGGGCTGAATTACTTGAATGCTGCGTGGGATATTTCTCTAATTTTGGTTTCTCCTAGAGTTTTCTGTATAGGGCTCTACAGGTTCTTGGTGCTTATGAAAAGTATGGAATTGGATTCAGGACTCCTAAATGGACCCTTACTCTCTCCTGCCCCCCCCCCCCCCACATCACATATCCTTCCCCAATCCGGTAAGCCTTCTCGGTCAATTTGTTTGGGTGGTGGAAATGGAGTGAAGACTGTGTCCTCAAGTTCATTCCCAAATATTATCTCCTCCTCTTGACTGTGTACTTGAGCCCAGCTTCCCTACCCAGTGCCAGTATTTTGATCCTTTATCTCTCATTATTTTGAGAGTTGGCCACAAGTCAGGTACCCACAAAGACAATGGTAGTGATTTTTTTTTTCCCCTGGCTCCACCCTCAGTCACTGAGTCTCTCTGCCTCCTCTCACCTAGTAGTCTCTGAAGTCTCTGGAACAGAAACAAATAAGGAGGTGCTATCTGGAGATGTGTGGGTTTGGATGTATAGGCCAGTATATTCACAGTCTTGGAGCTCACTGACCTCTTGAGACCCCATCTCAGGTCTAGCTGGCACGTTGTAGGAAGGCTTTTGCTAAGCTGGAGAGACCCCCTGGAGGACAGTTCAGGTAGGGAAGGAAGCAAAGATTTATCTCACTGTAGGAGGGTAGGCTAGAGGCTTAGCTTGGAGGAGGAGAGACCAGGCACATGTGATAGCTCTTATCAAGGATGAGAAGGCTGTCCCATGTGGAAGAGGGATTACACTTAGGCTTGGCTCTAGGGAACAGAACCAGGAGGGGTGATGGTGAAGAGAGCAGGATCTGGCTGCATGTTCCAGCAACCCAAAGTGAAAAGGGAAACTTCGGGAGGGGGAAGGGAGCCTCAGGTTCTTCTCTGTCCTAGGGGACTTCAAGCCAAGGCAGGGCATGGAAGCCTTCGGGGTGTGTGTGCATTCTAAGGCAAATTGAGCTACTTCTGAGTCCCTTCCTACTGGGACACCAAGTGTTTCTGAATCCACTTTCTGGAAGTCTGGGGTCCATGGGGGATGAGGGAAGGAAGGGGGAGGCTGGCCTTCGATAGCCCAGCTCACCGCTGACAAGGCAGCTCCCTTTCCTGGGCTGGGTGGGGCACCTTCTCTTCTTCAGCTGACCGCTCTACTTCTGTCCATCGGCTGGAGAGCCTTCAGTCGGTCAGGGAAGGCTGCAGGCTGTGTTTCGTGACAGTAATTTTAAAAAGAAAAACAAACAAAACACCCCAGTAATAACATATGACATGTATCTAAACTTTTCGCTTTATAAAATCCTTTATACACATTGCCTCGTTGTATTCTTATAACAGCCCCAAAAGGTAGGCTGTGAGTATGCCCGTTTGATAGATAAGAAAATTGAGGCTTCGCAAGAGATGCGAGGGTCTGGAAAGAGGTGTGTCAGCAGGGCTCCAGAGGTGGGTCTGGGCAGCGTGACTCATGTGCCGGGACTAGAGCCCCAGTAAGCGGACCCGGCTCGGCGCGGTCGGGGCAGGGCCAGGGCCACCCGGGGCCGTGGTTCTGCGCCTCCTGGCGGGTCCCAGCGCCTAGATATTAAAATCGACCCCCCGCCTGTGGGTGGAGGAACGGCCGGTTAATAACTGCTCCGCAAATTGCTTCCAGCTTGCTCCCATTATGGGGATGATTTTGCTAATTACCGCCATCATCTCCCCAGCGCTGCCGCCTTTGGTTATCTCCCCTGCCCCGGGCCCGCGCCCAGTCCCTGAGGTCTCAGCTCTCGGTCAGGGCAGAGGGGCTGGCAGGGGGATGGGCTAGTCCCAGGAGCCGATACTGACATTCCGGGCATCCCCTTCATCCCTACATTTCTACATCCCATTCAATTATCCTCGAATCTTTGTATGTCCATCCCGTCATCCCCAGATGCTGGGATCCTGGCTGGGACAAGGGGTGTCCCCTCCTTTCTGGTACCACCCTCCTCTCCTCGCCAGCTCACACCAGTCGCCTCACTGCCCCTGGCCAGCCATCTACCAGGTCCCTACCACTACCACTCCCCTCCCCCATCCTCTCTACTCTGGAAGCTGCCAGCCCCATTCCTGGAGCTGGGGACTATTTTTTGCTTTTTTTTTTTTAAGAGTGGGGGAGGAGGAAGAGGAGGGAGAAGAAAGGAGGGTCTGTTTGATGTGGTCTCCCTTCGAGCAGAGGGTGGGACTTCAGATGTGGTCTCTGCTCTCTCTCTCTGGAAATCTTTGTTAATTACGTCCCTGAAGCAGCCCCCAAGCACCCCAGCAGCCGGTAATCACTGGGAAGCTCAAGGCGCCTAGAGGAGACCCCTGCTCCCAGTCCCTCTCCCTGCCCCCCATTCAGGGCTTGATACCCTCCCCATCCCTGAGCGAGTAGATCTGCGTGCCTGGTTCATGGAGCCTCCTTGCTGCTGACTTCCAGCAGGGCCTGGAGGGAGTTTCTGGCAGCCACATCTAGATGGTGGGGGCGGATGGGGGAGAGGTGGTGTCAGTTCAGGGAGTGAGGAATGGGATGATATGGCCAGAATTTGAAATCAAGCACTTTGGGTTGAACACAGCCAGGGGTTCCCCTCTTCCAGAGCCCAGAATTTGCTGTCTATTGCATGGTGTAGGTGTGTAGAAGCCCCTCTTCAGGGAGAGTAAGGGGAGACTGTCACTGGAAACCCTCCCCCACATGTGCATGAAGAGAGTGAATGTACTGGCATGCACACCTGCACCCACTCATATCCACTACTTGCATTCCCAGACATATAACACACACAGATTGGGGCACACATACATCCATGCACACCATTCCCCTTACCCCACCCAGTTAGCCAAATACAAAAAGGTGTTCTAAAAATGCCACCACCCAAGTTCTCCAGAGTTCTGGTCCTGACCCCCTGGGCTGGGCACAGCTGGAGCCTAGAGAGAGATACTAAAGTCTCTTCTAGGAAGGCTAAGAAACAATAATAACACCCTACACACACCCTCTTCCCCCCTCTACTGGTCCTCCCACTCCCTCTCCCTTCCCATCTTCTGTTATATTCTAGGCTGAAATCTGATCTAGACTAGGTAGAATAGGAAATCACAATTTGTAGGACAATAAATGGGGGGAGGGTTGCAGAAGGAGGCTCCAGAGGGGATCCCCTCCCCCCCATGCCCTTCTCTGCTTCCCTGCCCAATTATGAACCCATTATCAGTCATAATCCAAATGGGACCCAGGATTCAGTGCAGCCCTAGGGGTGATTGACTAGAGCTGTCTGATTGATTCACAGAATGAATCTGGTCTCTTCTACTTACCATCCCATGTTTGGGGGCCAGTCCCTTCTCTTAGAAATCCCTTCTTCCAGGTATACTGGCCTGAGAAGGTGAAGGCTGGGGTCACATCTTTGGGGCTCCGCTGAAGGAAGGTTTGAGCCAGTCCCTAAAGATGATCAAGAATCATTCCACCCTCCCTGCTCAATCCAGTACAAAAAAGAACTCATCCCTGAGATATTTGGACTCTGGACACTGCTGCTGTCCACTAGTATTCATTATTAACACCCTAGGAGCAGAAAACTGCCCCGCCCTCTTTTTTGACATCTTCCCACAGGCACCCACCTAAGAAGAGGCAGGATTGCCTAGTGGATAGTGTTGGGCTTGGAATCAAGAAGACTTGAGTTCAAATCCAGGCTCTCATACTTGGGAGCTGTGCAATTCTGACAAAGCCCCTTCAGCTCTCAAAGCCTAAGCATCTTCATCTATAAAACAAGAATGTTAATCCCCCTGGGTCCCTGATCCACAGACAGTCGTAAGACTCTGATGACCACACACATGTACATATGTATGTATGAATGCTCCAGGTGATTATCACATTTCTCTGCTCCAACAGACAATCCATTAAGACTGGAAGCTCAAAGCATCTTGTGACCATTTATTTCTAGGCTCAGCCCCTAGGGAAGTATGCCCAGTGGGGGACTTTCAAACCAGGACCTTGCCATAAAAATGTTTGCCCTGATTTCTGTTGGAAAATGCTATTTGTAGGTCTTTTAGAAATAGCTTCCGTCTTGGGGTGGAGCACAGCCAAATGAGCTGAGCCCAGCCCTAAAGCCTCGGGACACAGGAAACAGCCCTTTCTACATCCTCCAAGTTACTCTTTCTCTTTTCGTAGCAACTGCAAACTTACAAAGGACTTTTGCACGGGCTCTCTCTTTCTGTCCTCACAACACTCTGAAGGGATGCTTATCAATGGAGATAACATTAAAGAGGCATCATTGCTGTCTTCTTTGCCTCTTTCCCACCAAGGACCATGGCACCTTCTGTCTGCCTTGCCACTCAAATTTTCCATAAATGGGTTGTTTTGAGCATCCAAATGGGATCCCCTTGAGAGAAGAGCTGTCTTTTCCAATTGCATCCACAGGGCTTGGCATATAGTAAAACACTTAATAAATGCTTACTTCATTCACTGATGTAACAACCCTTTTAAAAATCGGCTACTATTATCTCCATCTACAGACCGGGAAACCAAGGCAGAGGGTGATTGAGTGATTTGCCTAGGGTCATTCAACTAGTATGTTCTCCCCACCTGAAGTGCCCCCAACCTGCTCCTCCTCCTCAGCATTCAATCTCCACCCAGTGCCTGAGATGCTCTCATGGCCCTTCCCATTTCCTTCTTGCAGAGTCCCTGACTCGCTGTAGCCACCGCAAGTTTTTGACCCAAGGCCCTTCCTGGCTCTCCCAGCTGCTTGTGCCTGCTCTCTTGAAATCATTCACTGGCTCTGAATAAAGGGGAAGCTTCTTGTTCTCAAGAAGGGCATCATTTCTGTCACTGTTTCCTCACTATCTGGCATGGTGCCTGGCTTGTAGCAGCTCCTTTTAAAAGTGCTTGTTGAGTAACTGATTGACTGATAGTACCTAGCTCAGAGCTATCATGGAACAGAAGGACAAAGGATTGTTTGGTAGAAAATGACCCCTGAGACTCTCTGGTTCAACCTCCTTCACAGCATCTCAGCACCCTGGATCTCCAACTTACAGTCACCTCTACGGAGGGGCCAAGAGCCTCTGTCCGGGTCTGTGCACAGATCAATGGATTTACCCAAATGAGGACACCAGAATCTGAACCATATTTTCCCTCAAGTGAAGAAAGACCACAACTTCTGTCCAGAAGTGCCCTGGGTTTGGTGTCGGGGGCCTGGATTTGAACCTTGACTGCTACTTCCTAGCTAGCTCACATTACCCCCTTCTAGGTCTTAGTTTTCTTTTCTGTAAAACTATGATCATATATAGAATTCATTTTAGCCTCACCATTTTATGAGAGATGTCCTAAAGTCCTTTTAGTCTCTTGAAATCCTAAAACACCTTTGTACAAAAGGAACAGAAGCAAGACTTCAATATGTGTGAATAAGTAAGCATTTGGGGACCAAAAAAAAACATAAAGGAAAGAAGGAAGGAAGGGAGGGATGGAGGGGATGAGGAAGGGAGTGAAAGTGGAGGGAGGGGATGAGGGAGAGAGTGAAAGTGGAGGGAGGGAAAGTGGAGGGAGGCAGGGAAGAAGGAAGGAAGGGAAGAAAGGAAGGATGGAAGGAAGAGAAAAAGGAAGGGAAGGAAGGAAGGGTGGAGAGAGGAAGTTAATTAGCTGGCATGGTGGATTGAAGGCTGTATTCGGAGTCAGGAAGACCTGAGTTTGAATTCCTTCTCAGAAAGTTCCAGGGACCCTTCATAACCTGCCCTCCCTCTCCTCTTTCCAGTCCTCTTACATGTTATATCTCCCCATGTACTTTTTGATCCAGTGACACTGGTTTCCTTGCTGTTCCGTGTACAAGCCACTCCATCTCCTGACTCCCAGCATGTTCTCTCGCCATCCCTGGTGCCCAGAATTTTCTCCCTCCTCATATTCCCTTCCAGGCTTTCCTGTTTGCCTTTAAGTCCCAGTTAAAACACCCCCATTCTATCAATAAAAGATATGTCTCCTTTTGACATAATAAAAAATGGCTTGCAAAGTGTTCTAAATACATCTCCTCTTGAACCTCATACAATCCAATGAGGTTAGTGCCACAGGCTTTCTCCCCATTTTAGAGGAGAGGAAACTGGCTCAGAAGGTCCGATGATTTCCAGAGATCTCCAAAGTGGGCAATACCACTCCCTGGAGGGGTGCTGGAATGATGGGGGGCAGTAGTAGCCTTAGCTGTAATTGGGGGCTCTGAATAAAAATAAGGGGGAAGTGAAAGCATAAGGAAAGAAAAAGAGAGAAGAAAATCTTGAAAGGACCATTTATACATGTTTCGCCTGTTGTGTAACAGAGTTAAAGTTATGATTACATTATTTTCCAAATAAACACCCCCAAAATGCACATTTTAATTGATCAGTGGTCAAGTCCACCAACAGGTCTTAACAAGTAAGTGTTGGCAGGTGAGTATGATGCACATTGTTAGGAAGTCTAGCATGCATCAGAAGGAATCTATGTGTTCATAGAATTGTTTGCAATACAATACTATATGTGGTTACATGATACAATGTTGCATCATTGGAATTTTGGTGCAGGAAAAACCCCACAGACGTAAAATAAATGACTAAATTTAAGATACATCCTTTAAAAATACATTGTACATATTTTTTGAAATGACACAAATTAAAAAAAAATTAAATGGTTCAAGGAAGTAGATTTCCAGCAGGGTGCTAAGTAATTTTTTTTCAATAAAAGGGGGCAGTAAGCCAAATAAGTTTGGGAACCTCTGTGTACAGGACCACAGATGAAATGCAAGCCCTGGGTTTACACTCTTAGGGCTGGAAGGGCTCTCTGTGGCCATCTAGGGTATGACAATCATAAAAGGATGCTCTGGACAAGGGGTCACTCAGATTCTCCTTGAAGATCTCTGTCAATGGGCAGCCTGTTGTCTCCAAGGAAATCCATTCTGCTTTGGGACAGTGAGAAAGACTGCCCTGAATGCCTGCTTACATGGACACCTTGGCAGCTGCCATCCCCTGACCCTAATTCTGCCCTCTGGGTTTTAACATGTGGAATCCCTTGTCTATGGCTACCAGCCTCCCAAGTTCTAGATGCCAGCCAGCTAGCTCTATACCCCTAGGTTCTCAGACCATATTCCTTTCCCATCTCCTCCCACCCCTCACCCCTCACCCAGGTAAAGTAAAGCCTGGAAGCATTGGAGTGCAATTAGATGGGATATACATACACACACACATACATATATGCCTTCTATTTTGAACTCATAAGAGAGGATAATGAGTGAGCCTTCAAATCATTTGTCCATGGACAGGCAGATCTCCTCCACTTGGCTCCTCACAGTAAAGAGATGTCTGGACACCCACAGAAGCCTTTTCACATGCTAATAACTACTAATTGCCACATAGGACATGAAAGGAGCTTTCAGGTTTGAAAAACCCTTTGCAGACATTTTTGCATTTCTTATTGACCCCTGGGAGGCAGTTATTATCATCCCCAGTTTAAAGAAGAGAGAAAGGGACTTTTGCAGAAGATTCCACAGCTGGCTTGTGAGAGATACTAGGCTAGGGCCCAGCACTTCGTATAACACATAGGAGGCTAGATTCAGGGGCGTGGAGAAATGTCTTTTCATGATTAAGTTTCCCAGTGTGTCCCAGCGCCTTCTGGGAATGAAAAGTTGGGGTTACTATCCCTAACGTCCTGGGAACCCATGGAGAGCTAGACTTTGGACCTTTGAGAAAAGGTCACCCTACTCTATTCTATGAGAAAAGAGGACCCTGGGGCTAGGATCAGGGATAGATTCCCTGACTGAATATGAGACCAAGGCAGACCTGGGCATGTCAGGGAGGGGGAAATCTGTGGAGAAGGAAGGTCCTAAAGGAAGGCCCCCAAATTCTTGATCTTGTGAGTGTCAGTGTCTGGGTTTTCCCAAAGTCTGGGAGATGGAAAGGAGCTCAGTCTAACCCAGACTTGACCAAGAATCTTGTTTCCAATGTCCCTAGCAAGTGGTTGTCCAGGCTTTCCTTGAAGACCTCCGGGGAGGGGATTCTAGGCTTAGGAAGTTCACCTTTACTTTAAGCTTCCATTAATCTCTTGGCAACATCCCCTATTGTGCACAGTCAAGCAGAGTAAATCTGGGAGCTCTTCTCCTTCACAGTCCTTCAAGATGGCACTTCCATCTCCCCAGGTCTTCTCTCTTTTCCATGTTGAAATTCCCAATTCCATTATTGGATCCTCATATCACTTTGGTTGGCATTAGTTCCACAGAGATAATTGTGGAAACCACTGGGACTGTTTCTGAGAAAGAAGGCCCATGAACTTACCCATGAGGGCCTTTCCAACTCTGAGAGCTGTGATCCCATGGCCCCAGTCAGCACCTCTAAGACAAGAGGCCCAAGTTCTTGAGTGTGCCGTCAAGAATAGGACGGAACCCCCAGGCTCTGTGGTCTTCATTCCCTGAGTGACCCAACAAGCTGCAGATCTCCAGACCCCATAGAGACGTTAGCCCCATCATCTCTCAGCTCTGGGTTTTCTCTCTGGCTAATCCCACACCTGGAACCTCTCTCCCTCTTCTGCTCTGACTGCTGACTCCCCGGGCTTCCTTTAAGGTCATCTCCTCTTTAATCTTATGCCTTCCCTTTGTTCATTATTTCCTGTTTATCCTTGACATAATCTGCTTTGTATTTGTTTGAGATCTCTCTAAACAGGGGTCTTTAGATTGCAAACTCTTGAGGGCAGGGACTGGCTTAATAAATGTTGATTGATTGAGATGGATGTTTCCCCACATTTTCTGGGAGTGACAAAAGATGAGTAGCAGGTTTGGGGAGCTCCCTACTGGGATACTGCACACTCTGGAGGTTGACTGGGACCATTGGAAGTGGCCTGCTCTGTAGTGAGGGACCTGGGTTCAAATTCCAGCCTGGCCACTTAAGTCCTCTGCTCTCTTCCCCTTGGTGCACCTCCATTCTTCATCTGTTAAAGGAGCCAGTGGGGTCCCACCTCTGGGATCAATGGAGGGAGGCCAAGCTGTGATCATGGCTCCAAGACATGGTGGAGAGCCCTGTCTTTGTCTGAGGACCAAGCCACAGGTTGGCTACCGGATGAATTGGCAGGGAGGGGACAGGGTCCTGGATTCAGGAGGTGTCACAGGGCTGTGGAAAGTTCTGTGGAGAGGATGGGTTGGAGAGGGGACAGTCTGGAAGTTGCTGGGAGCCACAGTAAGGAGCCACAGCCACACAGTAAGTAAAGTCACAGATCAAGGAATTTCCTGCAAATACATGCAGATTCTCTCTGGTGCTTTGCTGTGCAGCTAGTTGAGTTAAATTTCCAGAGACAGAGAAATGATTTTCTTTTGTTGTTCATGCTTTTTTCAAAGTAAATTACTGCCTTAAACTGGCAATCCCCTGGGGAATTTCCTTCTCAAACAAAAGAAGACACACACTTATATTCTCCACCCCCCTTCTCTCTTTGGTTGTGCCTGGAGCAGGGAGCTAGGGGCTCCAGGTGCCAACACTGACCGCTGCTTTGGTTCATTTCCTCAGGCATCCCAGGAGCCCTGGTGGCAGTGCCAGCTTCAGGACCCAGGAAGGGCCACGGACTGACTGGTGGCTGAGGCCTCTGTCTCTGTAAGATGTACAGCTTTGGTCGGAGGGAGTTAAAGAGGCATTTCTGGATGACACCGGCAAAGGGCAAGAGGCAGAGGTGGGTAGAAATGGGCCCTGAGCTGGCCTCAGCCACAGCCTCCTTGGGAAGAATGGTGTGATCCTTGGTGGCATGAACTAATGGAGCCCCAGGATGTCAGAACAAGGGTTTGCATTGCTAGGTGGCCTAATCTGCAGCTTCCCTTGGCCAGCAGTGGGCCAGTGTCTCCAAAACGAATTTCCCTCAATACTGCATTTAATTCCAGACAATCCAGTAGACCCACACAAAAGAGATCCTGCTCTCCTTCCCTTCTCCCCTCCTTCCCTCTTTCCCTCCTCCCCCTGGGCAATCCCGTAGGTGATTAGCAGGCTTTCTCTCCTTCCCTGGCTTTCAAAGGAGGCACCAATAATCCAAACCAAATAAGAGTGACCTCGGAAGCTTTTCTGCTGTATTTTTTCTCATGCCATGATTTCTTTAGCGTGTGAGTGATCTGAAGGGCCGGCCAGCCAGGCTGCCTTCAGACCCCTTTGTCAGGCTGCCTGGCTTTGATCTCACCTGCCTGTCAAGGGGGAGAAGGCTCCCTCCTGGACAGTCCCTCCCAGAGCTAGCCTGGCCACAAATTGGCAGCCTAACAAAGATCGAGCTCTGGAGGGAAAGAAATTAACCCTTTCACTGACCCCAGAGCTGAAGGGAGGAAAGGAAATGGTGGGGGGGGGGGAAGAAAGCACCAGAATCACAGTAATTGGATTTAATAGAAGCCCCTTGAGGACAGGACTATTTCTAAGGATCTAAATTGTGAGACTGATTTTATACTGAGGCCCAGGAAGGGGGAGGCCCTTAATCACTCGTACCATTCCCAAGTGGGACTTGAACTCAGTCTTGATGACCCTGGATCCCAAGTTCTTTCCTCTGTACCACACTTCCAGTACTAAGCACAGAGCTAGGGCGAACAGTAGGTCTTTTATGAGTGCTTCTTGACTGACTGGCTGATTTATCAGATAAAAAAAATCCAGGTTGAGGGAGGTGACTGACTTGCCTAGGGATGCATGGAAGAAAGGCACTGGAAAAGGATTCTTTCCCACAATGGGGTGGGAGCCAAGATGGGAAGAATTAGGAAGCTGTGTAAACACTGTATTTTCCGGATACTTGGCTGAATCTTGGGAGCATAAATGGTGTGACCTCACTGCCATCAGTCCAGTTCCTTCTTTTCAAAGAGCAGAAGACATAAAGACCTTAAAGGAGAGCATAGGAACAGCTGAGATCTCCTCATGTACTCCCTCCGGTGGTGCAGGTCAAAAACCATGCACGGCAGCCTGCCATGCCCAACTGCTGAGGGACCTCCTATAAAGAATACTCCAAGGCGCCTAGGCAGTGTTCTGGGAATGTTCTGGCCCTCCTTCAAGCTTCCTTCACCCCCCTGTTCTAAATATTAGGTAATGATAATAACAAAGCAGGTACTTTACACCCAGTAAAAATGTAATAGAGGAATTCCTGAAATGAGCAACAAATCCATGACCATCTGCTTAATGCCCGGCGATAGAATGCCTTTATTTTTCAGCCCGAACTATGTGTGACTTCTGATCTCAAACACTGCCTGGTTTGTAATTTGCCAAACAGCTATGTGTGTATTTTAATTAAGAGTGTCTAGGCAGCTTGTCCTAGCAGGTAGGACACAGGAGGGCCTGGTTCCAAACCTTAGCAGTGGTGTCACTCCAGGAAAGGGGATCTCTCTAGGCCTTGGTTTCCCCGGCTACAAAATGTGCTTTTTCTTCCTGGATGTTGGGTCTGCTTGGAAGACCAATTTTCAGATTAGTTAAATGGACTGCAGAACTTTGAATTGGGGCTCCTGAAAGCATATTTTTCATCCCATGAATCACCCTTCTCTGTTCTGGGGGTCAGTATGTTTAAGGAAACAGGACAAGTCACCTCAAATCTGAGCTTGTTCTTCTTGGGACAGGACAGGGGATGGATTCTATCCTGGGCCACCCATCTGATAAAATTATTAGCCCCTCTCCTTGCCACACATCTCTTCCCCCTCACCCTGGCTTAAATGGAACTAATTCCATTTTAGATAAGTGATCTTCTGATGATCAGCATTGTTGGTCACCTGAAGGGTGATGAAGAGATACATGTCCAAGTAGCACAGAACTTCATAGCCATAACTTGGGTGCAGAAAAGACCCAGCAGACATCCTCAAGGACATGAGGGTCAGAAAAAGAAATGGAGGACTTCTGGAGGTAAGATGGCAGGGTTAGGCAGAAACTCACCTGAGCTCTCCCAAATTTCCTCCAAATAACTTTAAAAAGATGCCTCAAAGTGAATTCTGGAGCGATGGAATCAACAAAACAATGGGATGAAACAATTTTCCAGCCCATGACAATTTAGTAGGTCAGCAGGAAAGGTCTGTCTCACTGGGGTGAAACTGGAGCGCAGCCCAGCATAGGCAACCCAGGTAAGCTAGCATTGAGACCCCTGGTGCTTGCACGAGCAAAACCTTGGGGGTAGCTTAATATACAGTAGATACTCCTGAAACACTCAGCTCATAGGAGGTCAGGCAACTGATCAGAAGATGACAAGGGAATCTTTACTGACCTGGGTACAGGACTCTGCTGCATTGCCCAAATGGGGACCAGCTCACAGACCCATATCTCAGTCCCTGAACCAGGAGGAGCACTAGTACACCAAGCAAGAAGCTGCAGGGGAACTTGTCACAGTTTCAGATCAGAAAAAAGAGCCTGTGGTCATTCACAGACCAGAGTACACACCAGGAGAGCAGTGAACACACCTTTCCTTAGCTCCTTTGGAAGAAACAAAAACTTATAGACTCCTAGAATTAAGTCTGAAAACAGCAGCATAAAAAACCTGAAATTTAGGACAGTGCCTCCTCCACCCCAGGAGCAGAGTCCAACTGTAACATAAAATTTAAAGTCAAGAAACAGGTGGGGGAAAGGACTTTATCATTCTTAGGGCAGTTAGGAATATGCATAAGCGGAGAGCATGAGTATGAGTTGAATATGATGGGATGGTATCCCAAAAAACAAAATTAAGGGGTGAGAAAGAGGGATGCACTGGGAGGGAGGGGAAGAGAGGTAGAAGGGGACAAATTATCTCACATAAAATTTGCACAGAATAGCTATTACAGTGGAGGGAAGGATGGGAGAGGTGATGAGTGACTCTTGAATCTTATTCTCATCAGATTTGACTCAACGAGGAAATAATATACATACTCAACTGGGTATCGAAATCAATCTTACCTATAGTGAAGTAGTAGGGGAGTGAGATAAAGAAAGAGGGGAAGGATTGATAGAAGGGAGGTGCTGGTCAGAAGCAAAACACTGGTGAGGAAGGACAGAGTGAAAGGAGAGAGCAGGATAAATTGGGGGGGGTAAAAATAGCATAGTTGGAAATATATTCTTAGGGTAATTAGGAGTATACATAAACAGAGGGCATAAGTATGAGTGGGATTATATCCAAAAAAATAAAGTTAAGGGATGAGGGGAAGATTGTACTGGCAGAAGAGGGAAGGGAGAGGTAGAATAGGGTAAAATTTATCTCAGATGAAGAGGTAAATTTTATCTCACTATTACAGTGGAGGGAAGGAAGGGAGAGGGTGAGCATTGCTTGAACCTTTCTCGTATCAGATTTGGCCCAAAGAGGGAATAACACAAATTCTCAGTTGGGTATAGAAATCTATTTTACCCTTTAAAGAAGTATGAAGGGAAGGGAACAAGAAAAGAAGGGGCATTGTTAGAAGGGAGGGCAGACTGAGGGAAATGGTGCTCAGAAACAAAATACTGGTGAGGAAGAACAGGGTAAAAGGAAAAGTATAAAGAGGGGGAAAATAAGATGAAGAGAAGTACACAGTAATTATAACTGTAAATGTGAATGGTCTGAATTTCCCCATAAAACAGAAGCAGATAGCAGAGTGGATTAAAAACTAGAATCATACACTATGTTGTTTATAAGAAACACATTTGAAGAAGCAAGAGGAGCATGAGAAGGTAAACAGGAAAAATAAAACATAAGTAACTTATTAAAGTTGAACTATTTACATTCCTACATGGAAAAATGATAATTGTAATTCATAAGACTTTTCCCAGTATGAGGATAGTCAAAGGGAATATATATATATGAATATAAATATAAATATATGGGTGTGTGTATGTATGTGTGTATAAAAGGGTCTATGTGTGTATTAATACATGTGTGAGTGTGTGCATATGTGTGTATATGTATACATAGACAGAGGGCACAGGATGAGTTGAATATAAAGGGATGACATCTAAAAAAATAAAATTAAGAAGTGAGAGAGAAATATATTGGAAGGAGAAAGGGAGAGATAGAATAGGGTAAATTATCTCATATAAAAGAGGCAACAGAAAACTATTACAATGGAAGGGAAGAGCAGGAAAGTGAAAGGGAATGGGTCAACCTTACTCTCTTTGAATTAGGCTTAAGGAGAGAATAACATACACACTCAATTAGGGATCTTACCCTACAAGAAAATAGAGGGGAAGGGGATAAGAGGGGGGATGATAGAAGGGAGGGCAGATTGGGGGAGAGGGTAGTTAGAAGCAAACGCTTTTGAAAAGGGACAAGGTCAAAGGAGAAAATAGAAAAAAAACTGGGGCAGGATGGGATGGAGGGAAACATAGTTAGTCTTTCACAATATAACTACTATGGAAATGTTTTGCATAACTACACATATACAAACTATATTGAATGGCTTATTTATCCAGTGGTGGTGGGTGAGGAAGGAAGAAAGGGAAAAAAATCTGGAAGTCAAAGTTTTAAAAACAAATGTTAAAAATAATCAATTTTTTACATGCAACTGGGAAATAAAATATACAGGCACTGGCATATAGAAATCCATCTTGCCCTACTAGAAAGTTAGGGGGGTAAGGGGGAAGATACAAAAGAGAACAGACTAGGGGAAGTGGTATTCAGCACGCTTGGTATTTGGGGGTGGGAGTAAGGAAAAATGGGGAGAAAAATGTGTAACTCAAAATCTTTGGGAATTGAATGTTGCAAACTAAAAAGAAATAAATAAATTGAAGAAAAAGAAAAAAGAAACACATTTGAAGCAGTAAGACACACAGAGAATCAAGGTAAAGTGCTGGAGCAGAATTTATTAAGTTTCAGATGAAGTAAAAAAAGTAAAAGCTGGGGTAGCAGTCATGATGTCAGACAGAATCAAAGCAAAAATAGATCTAATTAAGGAGATAAGGAAAGAAACTACATCATGCTAAAAAGGTACTATAGACAACAAGGTAATATCAATATTAAACATATATGCACCAAATGTTATAGTATCTAAATTTTTCATGGAGAAGTTAAATGAGTTAGAGGAGGAAATAGACAGCAAAACTATACCAATGGGGGACTTCAACTTTCCCCTCTTAGAACTAGATAAATTTAACCACAAAATAAACAAAAAAGAAATTAAGGAGATGAATAGAATTTTAGAAAAGTTAGATATGATGAGAAAAGAGCATACCTTTTTTCTCAGTGATACACAGCACTTTCTTTTTTTAAAAAAAGTAATTAATTTTTATTGGTAAACATTGATACCAGAATTAGAAATGTCAGCAGAAAAATAAAATTTGAGTTGTTTTCTCTCACGCAAAGATTTCATCTTATTGACTGTAGCAGTTGGTGAAATAATCTTAATACAAAAGGGTAAGCTGGTTTGAGTTACAACCAGTATAAATGGCATTTTCACAAAAATTAGCCATGTACTAGGACATGAAAGTCTCAAACAAACCAGAAAGGTAGAAATATTAAATGCAACCTTTTCAGATCATGATGCAGTAAAAATTACATTTAATAAAGGGCCAGGGAAAGATAGATTAAAAATGAATGGGAAATGAAATAATCTAATCCCAAAGAATGAGTGGGTCAAAGAACAAATCATAGAAACAATTAATGGTTTCATTAAAGACAACGACAGTAATGAGACAAGAAAAAGAAATAGGCCAGTGATGAATAAAAGTGATATGGATGGAAAGGCCCTGAGAGAGTGTTCACAATGGCTGTAGAAGGACATGAAACACTCTTATTCCTCTGTTGCCATTGAGTGTTAAAGCATATTTCACAGTGATAGTAATTACCAATGAGCAGCTGATTGCCTCAGAGTCAAAAAGACCTTGTCTCACATTCCAGGTCTGACAGTGTCTCTGTGACCCTGGGCAAGTCACTTAACTCAGAGCCCTGGGCAACTTTCTAAGATTATAAATTACTGCTCAAAGTGGGCACTTATCTGGATTGGTAGAGGGAATTTCCTCACTTACAATTCTTTGTGGATGAAGTCATAGGTCCAGCCCCTCCCCCACAAAATACATAATGCCTATTAGTACTGGTCACACATTGTCTCATCTGGTCTTTATACCAACCTATAAAGGCAAATATTTTAGATGGCATTATCTTATATTGATGAGAACAATCAAAGGATCTATAATTTCTTCAGATTAGAGAGCTCTCAGGCAGCAAAATTCCCTCCACTGACCCAGATAATAAGTTCTGGAGAGCTACCTGAGGCCCAGAGAAGTAAATGGCTTGTCTTCAACACACAATTAGTAAAGATCAGAAGTCAGATTTGAACTGTGATGCCTGTCCTTGGGGTCCCATGTATGTCCCACCATATTGTGATATAACTCCAGTCAAACTAGAGCTTCATGGCCTTCTGAGCTTAGCTAGAAGGTCTGTAGAAACTAGCTTTCTGGTTTGATATCTAGTAGGATGCCTGAATCCATGCTCACTTTACCATAGGTCTGAAAGTGGGTGATATTGCCCCCTGGGGGGTGCTGGGATGATTGGGGGAGTGGTGATAGCCTCAGGGGCAATTGGGGGGGACTGAATAAAAATAAGAGGGCAGTAGAAGCATAAGGAAAGAAGAGAGGAAAAGAAAATTTTGAAAAACCATTTCTGGATATTTCATTTGCTGTATAACAGAGTTAAATAGTATTGATTACATAACTTTCCAAATAAACATACAAATGCAAGTTATAACTGATTGCTGTCAAGTCCACTGACAGGTCTTAGCAAGCAAGTGTTGGCAGGTGAGTATGCTGCACATCGTCAGGAAGTCCAGCATGCAGTGGCAGAGGATGTGCATGTAATGACTTTTTTACAATATGATACTGTATCTGGCCTTGACATTGCATCGTTGAATTTTCAATGCAGGAAAACCCCACAAATTTACAATAAATTATTAAATTTAAGATGTGTCATCTAAAAATGTGTATTTTATATTTTTTTTGAAATGATACAACTTTTAAAAAAACATTAAAGGGTTAAAGAAAGTAGATTTCCAGGGAAGCACTGAGTAAATTTTTTTGCAAAGGGGCTAGTAGGTCAAATAAGTTTGGGAGCCTCTGCTCTAAACCAAAATGTAATTCCTCCTTAGACGTTAGAAAGAGACCTTAGAATAAAGTATGGGTGAGGGAGAAGAGGTGAAGCCAAGATGGCAGAGTAGAATAAAATATGTCATAGCTGGGTGTAGCCTTAGAACAGAGAAAGGCAAAACTGGAAAGGCTAAGGACCCAGGCTTGAATTTCAGCTCTGTTTGTTTCCTGCCTGTTTATCTAGTCTCCCCTTGTTTTAACCTGGACAGAAAAAGAAGCCTAGTTTTCTAGTGCAAACACCCTTCAGTCCATCCTCATCTGACAAGGAGCTCCGCCAGCTTGTGACTGAGCTGAGCCAGAGGGAGGGGAGGCCTGTTTCTCTCCCTTGAAACTAGATCAGCCCCTGTCTACTCTTAGCTCTCTTTGATTCATGCCTTCCAACTTCAAATAGCTTTCCAAAAACAGGAGAGCACTCCTGGTTCCAACAGGGCAAGCTTTGTGATGGGTGCAACCCAATAGCTGACTCTTCATGATGGCCAGAAGACAGCTCCCAGCAGCATCTGAAAAACCAGAGAATGAGGCATGCAGGGAATGACCACTGAGACTCTTTCCAGCATAACCTGGGGAAGTCTGTGTGTTATTTTTCATGGAGGACTGCCTGTCTCAGACCCTGAAAACTTCCTAAGGAACAATTGCATCCTGCTTTTCTCCAGGAAGATAGACTTCCACCTACAGCAGTGGGGGGCAGGGTTGGACCTTTTCTGCGAGTCATTGTGGTCCTTTGGTAGTTGGATAAACCCTATGATATGTATGCCTCAGAATCAGGTGTGAAATGTATAATATTAGCCATTACGAAGATTACAAATTAGAAAGGAAACGTTATTTGGAAACACAGTGAGCAGATTTTTAGAAGTATACAGACGTCCTTATTAAAACCCTCTAGTATAGACTGTCTTGTTTCCTCTAGCTGGGTCAGTCTAAGTTTCTAGTCAAAAAAGCATTTTCAAAAATGTAACTCAAAGCTTTGAAATATGTTTAAACCTCAGATAAGGCAGTTAGAGATTTGATTCTGCGTGTCTTTTATTGACTTGCAGTCAATAGTAGTGTATGTTACAAGGTAGCTTATAAATGGTGCCCCAAATTCGGTTCAGCCCAGTGGTTCTCAAGTTGCGATCTGGGGACCAACGAGGTTTTATAGGGACCTCTGTCAATCAGTCAGTCAACATTTATGAAGTGATGAATTTGAGCTAGGCACTGTGCTAAATACAAAGAAATTCAAAGCTGCCATCCATGCCCTAATGGAGAGAGTGGCAGAGAGAGGAGGAAACATGTAAATAGCTGGAATGTGCCATAGAGATAGAGATATCCATATATAGACATCCATCCATCCATCCACCCACCTATCCATCCATCCATCCATCCATCCATCTATCCATCCATCCATCTGTCTGTCCATCTCTCTATCCATCCACTTACCCACCCACCCATCCATCCATCCATCCATCCATCCATTCATCTATCTCTACATATAATAGATATGGATAAGCTATTTCTACCTTTCTAGATCTAGATCTACCTATATGAATATATATAGAGAGAAGAGATAGGAGATACTTGAAGAGGGGAAAGTTCTAGTCAAGTGTTTCATTGGCTAGTTTTTCCTATGATGCCAAAATTCCTTCCTTCGTGAAATAGTTTGTGAGGCAATGTGTGGAGAGCTATGAGAAACAGGCAGAAATATGAGGTCCTTGCTCTCAGAGTCATTCATCTGTTTGAAAAGAAGGTATGGGAGCTCATATCAATGCAACAATATTCCATAAGAATGTCAAAGTTTAACATGACCATATCTGCCAATGTCTGCTAAATGCCCAAGGAAAAGAACAAGCAGGGAGTGCCAGTGGAGAGAGATCTGAGCAGAGAGAGACAAGGTGTCTGTGGCACAAGGCAGGGCTTGAAGGGTAGAGGATGTACTTAGGAAGGGAGGAAAGGAATGGAACTTGAGGGAGGAGAAGGAAAGGTATAAACTGGGGCAGGAATATGCCTCATGGAGTTGGAAATGATGGCTTAAGGAAAGTTGTTTTAATTCTGGGTAGTTTCTAAAGTTGGGTTCCAAAGACCCATGGAGTGGGTCACTGTTGACTCAATCACATGGCTGTGGTAGGGAAAGTAGAATGAAACTGGCTTTAGGGAGTATTTGGATACATGTAGTGTACATAACCTAGAAACTATAGAATGTTGGTAATGGAAAGGAACACTAAAACAAGAAATGTTAGAACTGGGAGGGACCTTAGAATATAGGATGTCATGGCTGAAAGAGACCTTAGAATGTGGAATGTCAGAGCTGGGTGAACCTTAGAATACAAAGTGTCAGAGTTGGGAGGGAGTTTAGAACGGAGAACATCAGAACTGCACAGAAGCTTAGAATGCTGGATATTTTAACTAGAAGGAACTAAGGTTTCTTCAGCCTGAATGTCAGAGCTGAGAGGGGTCTTAGAATACAGAATGTTGGCAGTGGGAGGGAATTTAGAACATAGAATGATATAGATGGAAAAAATAACTTAAAACACAGGCATAGCCAAGAAGGGCCTTAGAACATGGAATGTTAGAGATGAGAGACAGTTTAGAATGGAAAATGTCCATGGGAAATTAGAACATGGAACACACAATCACAATTTCAGCAACTGGAATGAGGATGACTAAGCTGGAATCTGAATGGACTTGTTGTTTCTTTAAAAACCTATGTAGATAACTATATTTCAGTAGAACTGATTTCCTTTGTAACCCTCTGTATTTTATTTATGCATTTCAAAACATTACTTGAGAAGAGGTCCCTCGGTTTCACCAGACTGCCAAAGGGGACCAGGGCCACCAAAAGCCAAAGGAGTTCTGAGCCAGTGGGTCTTCAGAGGCCACCTCTTCTAATGCCCTTGTATTTTAGACAAGGAAGACCGAACCCACCAGCTGGTTTGCTCCTGCACCAGTAGCCTCCAGCAAGCATTGAACCATACTCAACGAGTCAGCAGGCCACCAACTTTACTATGTTCTCTGAACTGACCAGGAGTGTGGCTGATGAGGCAGCTCAGCTGATGCCATGTTGCCCCATGGGATCAGTACAGACCCCATCTTGTGTTCATGGTGACCTCTTCCTTAAAGCCTGGCTATGGCAAGGCCAGGCCTGGGAAATGTAAAGGAGGCAATGACTGATCTTTCTAAGCTGCTAGCTAACTCCCCCACCTTGCCTCGTCCCTCTGACTTGTGACACTAAGATTTCTTTACACTGTGCTGTCCTCCAAACCCACCTTAGAGTAAAGCCAAGTGCAGTGTTTCCTTTCCTAGGATAATCCATGTGCTTTTGGGAGCAGCAGACCTAGAGTCAGCAAGTCCTGAATTGGAAGTCTTCCTCAGATGCTGTTACCAAGTTACCCTGGGCAAATAATTTAAACCCAAGTTTCCTCTGTTGTAAAAAGGGGATAACAACAGCCTTCCTTCCTAGAGTTGTGATTATTAAATGTCTTAATTTTGTAAGCTCTTTGCAGACCTTAGGGCACAAACCAAATGTCCTGATTGTCACCATCAGCAGGTCTCCAACCTCAAAGTGAACTTTGGCCCATGGGGATGGGGCATTCTGGGCACAGGGGGATCTTGATGAGGCGACACTGACTCTGCTCTCCTGTGTTATCATAAACCTTCTTTGTGGTGGCCACATGACCAGAAAAGGCCAGGCTTTCTGCTGATAGGACCTCTTCAGAGGCCCCCTCCCCAGCCATGGGCATCACCTGTCAGGGCTAGAGGAAAGCCAGTAGCCATGAGCTCTGCTCTATCTATCCATTCTCTATGAGCACCCCCGAAAGGTTTGTTCAAAAGCCTTTGAAGTCCTAGAGCTAAATCAATTCAAGAGGCATTTCTTTTATTTATCCATCCATCCATCCATCCATCCATCCATCCATCCATTCATCCATCCATCCATCCATTCATTCATATCTATTTATTTATTCATTTATTTTTAGTTTTCAACACTTATTTCTACAAGATTTTGAGCTACAATTTCTTCTCCCTGTCTCTCCCCCAGTCCCGACTCCAAAATAGCAAGCCCACTGAATGCCGCCTCCCCCAATTCTCCCCCATCTCCAGCAGGGCAAGATGAATAAGAGGCATTTCTGAAGTGCCTACTATGTGCCAAGTACTTTGGGGCTCCAAAGACAAGCTTAAGCCACGTTGTCATCAGGTAGGGGACCCAAGAGATGAAGAGGAACATTCTAGGCACTTGGATCAGTCTGTGCCAGGATCAAAGTCAAGTACATGGGTTCAAAATGAGAAATAAGGTAACCTGCTTTTAATATAAACTATAGCATTTCTAAAAAAAAAAATTGGAGGGAAAGCAATGTCTTGCACCTGGCTCCTTAGTGACCCACCCACCTCTCATGACTGTCCACTCCCATGACGAGAGTTGGAAGGAGACAAGGATACCATCTCCATCCCCAGGCTTGGGTAGACAACTTAAATGGTCCGGAAGCTTTGATGATCAGAAAGCATTCCCTGACAGCTCTTTCTCTGGGCATTCTGGGAATGTTTGCGCCTTTCATTCCATCTTGTAACTAGACCCTTGGGTTGGTTTTTTGTTTTGTTTTGTTTCTGATATTGGTTTTTAAAGCTGTAGCATGACATTTGGCAGGGAGGAATGTTCAAACATGCTCCATCACTGGGCACTGTAACCCTATCTGTTCATCTAGCCCCCTGACCTGTGCTACATTATGGGCTAGGGGTTAAACCATCTTGTACCACAAGTTCTGGGCTGCCTGCTCTTGCAGAGTCTGAGCTGGCCTTCTTAATCTCTCAGCAACCAAGTTGTGGATTTACATCTGGAAGGACCTCAGAGGCCACCCAGGCCAATTGTCTCCTGAGGTCCAAAGAGGGACACGAGTGGTCCAGGGTCACCCAGATCTGGGATTTGACCCAGGTCCTCTGTTCCTCAAGCCAGTGGTCTTCCCACTTTCCACAGCATCACAGTGACTGTGCACATAGAATCCTGACTTTTAGGGCTGTCAGAGAGAGACCTTTTCTTTCATGTCTGTCCAATGCCCTCATTACGCAGATGAGGTGACTGGTATTCAGAATAAAGCAGTGAGCCTTCTCTTATCCCTCCTGATGAACTCCAGTGGAGAGATGGAAATGTCTGGGATCAGGCCTTGTCCTCAGGAGCAGACTACATGTTTGACCCAGGCACCGCAGGATCTGTTCAGCCTGGCACTCTTCAGTGGGACCACCCACCTGATCCCATCTTAGCACACCCCATACTGCAAGCACTCCCCCCTTTCCTCCCCATCCTTGCTCCCCACAACCTGCTCTCTTGGGAGTGAGTGAGGGTCATTCTCTGACTTTCCATGACCTGAGCTTCAGCCAAGAGCTCCCCAGACCCCAGCATTCTCCTTTTAAGGCTGCTTGAATAGTGGCGGCCCCTCCATTTGTCTCTCATTTTTAAAGGGATATTGTGGTCTTTTAAAATCAGTTAGCTTCAAAGCCAGAGACAAAGAAGGGGAAAGGAAATTAAATGAACAGAGTCAGCTTCCAGGGTACCCATTGTATTCTGTAGTTAACGTTACCTAAGTGCCTGAAATGATCACTAATTAGTACCTTGCCTGGCCCCTTTAAAAAGCAGAGAGCTGACATGTGTGATTGTAAAAGCCCAATTGTACAAGGGAGACAGATCAAATCTCGGACAGGAGCTGGGCTGAGCTGAGGCAGGATGTGGGGAGGGGCTGGGGGGAGACGTGACCCAAACTCCCTCATTGAGTTGATTGACAAAGGCCAGAACTGGGGGGCCAGCTGTTCCCTGTGCTTCAGGAGGGGTCCTGAAGCAGTCAGTGATGGAGCTGAGGAGGAGGGTCCCCAGTGGTAGGGAGTGACTTTCAAGAAGGATTACATGGATTTTTCTTTGGGGAAAACGAAAAGCCCTCGCTTCCCACCTGGAGGCCCTCTCTGAACCATTGCTTTCAAAAAATGCTTTCCTGTTTACTAATGAGGACAAGAATACATAAAGTCCTTACCTCACAGAGCTGTCATGGGGCTCAATGAAACAAGCGCTTATTAGGGGTGTCTCCATCTACTCAAGCCTCGCCACAGCTGCCAAACTGATGCTCTTAAAGCCTAGGTCTAACCAAGGCATGATCCAGTCCAAGGAGCTCCTCGTACCTCTGACATCAAATGCCCAGCCTCTGCTTAGCATTAATGCCTTCAAATCTGGCTCCTGCCTGACTTTGCACGTTTGTATTCTCTATTAAGAATAGCTGTTAGTCACCTCTGAGCTACCACCTCACACCTATCAGAGTGGCTAATATAACAAAAAAAAAAAGGAAAGTGATGTGTTGGAGGGAAGATATGGAAAAACTGGAACACTAATGCACTGTTGGTGGAGTTGTGAACTGATCCAACCATTATGGAGAACAATCTGGAAGCAATCAAACTGTGCATATCCATTGATCCAGCAATACCACTGCTAGGTCTATATCCAAAAGACATCCAAAAAAGGGGAAAGGGTCTATTTGCACAAAAATATTTCTAGCAGCTCTTTTTGTGGTAGCCAAGGTTGAAGGAGGTTGAAGAGATGCCCACCAATCTGGGAATGGTTAAACAAGTTGTGGAATATGATTGTAATGGAATATTATTGTGCTGTAAGAAATGACAAGCAGGATGATTTCAGAAAATCCCGGAAAGGCTTACATGGACTGATAGAAAGTGAAGTGAGCAGAACCAGGAGAACATTGTACACAGTAACAGCAACATTGAAACAATGATCACCTGTGAACAACTTATGTGAACTGATGCTGAGTAAAGTGAACAGAATCAGGAGAACACTACACAATAACAGCAACTTTGTAACAATCATCAACTGTGAATGTCTTAGCCATTCTCAGCAGCATAATGGTCTAAGACAGTCCTGAAGGACTAATGATAAAGCACGCTATCTGTCTCCAGAGAAGGAACTGGCATTGTTTTAACACAGACTTGAGCATGTCGTTTTTCACTTTCTTTCATTTCTTTCTTTTATTTCAGTCTTCTTGTACAAAGTGACTAATACAGAAATGTTTTAGTTAATTGTACCCAGATAACCCGTATCTAATTGCTTACCATCTCAGGAAGCAGGAGGGGAAGGAGAGGAGGGAAGTAGAGAATTTGGCATTCAAAACTTTAAATAATTTTTTAAAAAATAGCTGGGGGTGGCCAGGTGGCATGGGTAATAGAGCGCCAACCCTGGAGTCAGGAGGACTTGAATTCAAATCCAGCCTCAGACGCTTAACACTTACTTAGCCATGTGACCTTGGGCAAGTCACCTAACTCCTATTGCCCTGCCCTCCCTCTTCCAAAAAAGGCCAAAAAAAAAAAAAGCATAGCTGTTAACTCTCTGTCTCTCCCCAAGTTAAATAAATATAGACACGTACACGCATATGTATGCACACATATACACAGACATGTGTGTGCAGACACCAACTGATATATACAGCATATTGAATACATGCACACGTGTATACTGTACATATCATACACAGGTCTATATCATGGGACTTTGATGAACTCCCAGACCACAAGAGACGAAGCTGTCTGTACATGTGGGAGGCACCAGGGCCCTGTTTCTGGGAGAAGGGATCCTGCAGAGGTCTGCCATGTGGCTGGGAGCAGTCCGTTTCCATTAGCTGCATTAACTGGAACTGGCTCTATCTTTCGATTTCCCTGGCTCAGGGTACCCAGGAGAGAGTAGACTTTCCTTCATGATAGACAGGTGCTTAAGTAAACGGGGAAAGAGCCCAGGAGTCCTCTTCTTTTCTCCTGGGGTCCTATGGTCCTAAGAAATGGCCTTGGGGTTTGGGTCTATTTTGACGCCCTTTTCAGTTCAGGGGAAGAGAGTAGAGACTGGAGTTGGGAACGTAAGCCATGAGGATGTGGCAGCCAGGATCCCAGGACATCAGCCTACCAAGGAAGTCTGGAGAAATAAGAGTTCCTGGACCCAAGACCAGGAAAGGCTTTGGACCGGCAGGCCTAATGCCATGTAGGAACTGAGAGAAGCTGTCCACCCAATCCTCCTCCCCTCCCCAGAGACTGAGATGGTCTGGGGGGAGGGATGGGCACCTTGGGCAGAGTCAGGCCCCACTTCCCGACATTGCTGTCTCCCAGATAGTTTGAAATGGATCCCCTGTAGACATCTATCTCATCACTACAGTCCTTTGTGGCTTTTCCTTATCACCGCTCTTGGTGCAAGGCCTCAGACCCTTGCACGATTACGGTGAATACTTCAAAACCACCCAAACCCCAAATGCACAGAGGCCAACTTTCCTGAGAAGGGAAATCCCTTCTGGGAGAAGATTCCAACACTGCTTTTCTATATTTCCAGATGGACTCAACTTTCAGCTGGCTCAATGCTGCATGTGATCACTTCTTTGTATACACCTGATAAAGGAGCAGATAAACACAACCAGAAAGTCCTAAATGTAGCAAGGTCCCAAGGGTCTTTTGGGTGTGACAGTGGTGCTGAATGATGTGGTAAGGTGCTAAATCGAGCCATCATAAGCTTCAGACTAAATATGGGGAAAGCTCTTCAGCCTATAGGGACATTGCACAAAAGTGTTCCTTCCCATAGGCTGAGGAAATCTTGACCAGCCATAATTTGTAAATGACCAGGATTTATCTAGAAGTCATCATTCTACTGAACCAGAATCATCTGGGAAACTGGAACAAACTCAGCACTCTGCTAAGTGCATGGAGGGGGGGGAGAGGGGGAGGTCTTGGCTCCCTCTGGTCTGGGTCTCTGGTCTCTATCTTCTCCACCCCTACTCCATTTGGCCAGGGGGAACCCCAGCAACTGGCTCCATCTCTCAGGAGCTTCAAAGGGTCAAGAGGATTTTGGGGGTCCCCTCTTTCCACTGGTGTCCTTGTAGTATCTCCAGCCCAGCTGCTGAACTGATGTCTGAATCAGACCCAAAGACAGTCGGATGCAGGGACAATGGGCCTGAGGGGACTCCCACTCTCCCACTCCCAGCATCCAGGAGCTATGTGGGGTCTTTGAGGTTCGGGGAGGGGGAGGAGGAAGGAAGGGATCCAGGGCATTGAGCACCAGCTGTTCCTCCTGTCATTGTTTGTCCTATATTTTCAAAGATGACCAGTGACACCAAGGTTGATGTCCTGACCAACTCATAAATAGGATTGAAGTGAGGTAGAATCGTTCTCAAGTCATCAGACTCACTCTCTTCCAGAATCATCCTAAGTCCAAGAGCAGAACAAAAGCCAAGATGACCAGTACTGGTGCAGGAAGCGGTAAATGACTGTGGACTCTCCTCTGTCCAGCCAAGCTCTGAGGGAGCTGAGTGCCTGCTCAGCCACCTTTGTGGCCTGTGGAATAAACTATTTCCATGTGCCCACTGTCCTGACAGGAGCATACCTTCACATATCTGGAGCAGAAACTTCCAACTCACCAATGAACTGGAGGCCTGTTGTTTATCCTACACCTGCTAAAATGGTTTTAGCAGGGTGTGGCTGCTCTGCCAGCTTTAGCCTCATGGAGCCACAGGTGAGAATTGTTACTGTCTCCCTAAATAGCCCTTTCTGAAAAGCTGTGTAAGACTGACCAGTCAATTGGAGTGATACACCCTGGTGCAGGCTGGAACCTGTAACATTAGGGAATAATCCCTGAGTCCTTAGGTGTAGCCCAAGCCCTTCAGAAGTGAGAGGAAGGCCTGTCCTGGGGATGCAAGGCTCATATATGAGTGAGGGACTGAATATGCTCCGAACTTCCATGAGATTGCTTACAGGAATGGCATGATTCTGACATCTGATCCTTGGCCAGGGATTCTGATCCCTACAGACATCCAATAGCTCTGGAGAAGAACTTTTTTTTTTTTTTTTTTGCATTTACTGGCCCAGTGCAGTGCTCGGCACATTTAATAAATGCTTGTTAAACCAGATTAATAAAGTACGTCTCTTCCACTAAAGTCCTTCTCTGACAGCTCACTGTAATGTGAAGATGACCCTGGAGTCATGAAGCTGGAGACCTCAGAAGAGCCCAGGCTCCCATAGGTTCTGCCTTGTTGGGTCCAGTAACAGGCTTGGAGTCTGTTCTCTGAGAATCAGCCTGGCTCAGGGCAGGGCAGTGGAGCATCTGAGAAGCGGCCACTCCAGGACGGCAAGAGAGTCTCATGAGCCATTTGAGGCTTTAGCCAAGCCTTCAGCAAAGTCTTCTAAGCTGTTCTTGTGGAAAATATGGAGAGACGTTGGGTTAGCAAGACAAGGAATGGATTCAGCCAGAGTCAGCTGTAATGTCCTTGTGGAAAGAGTCTCCAGTGGAGAATCTGGGGATCGAGCCAGGCATGGTCCTTTGCCATGTCTCATAAGACTCCTGTCTCATCAAAGAATTCAATAAAGGCAGAAGAGAACAGCTGTAGTCTGTAAAACCTGGATTCGAATCCTACTTCCAACGCTCACTAGCACCATGACTACCGGTAAGTCACTTAACCTGCCTTCAAGAGTCCATTTCCTCATCTGTAAAACGGGACCAATGAGACTTACATTTCTTATCTCATCGGAGCATGGCTGAGGACTCGATTGCATGTTAGTCATACTACATGCTGCATATGTGTTGGTTCCTACCGGGTTGTGCTTCTCATGTTTGCAGATGACACACAGTAGGGAGGCATTGGTAACACACGGGACAACAACGACGATGGTAACAGTGACAGTAACAGTAACAACAGCATCCATCCTGAGTGCCAAGAACTGTGCTAAGTCCTCGGCCCACATGACCTCCTTGGATGCTCACAGCCGACTGCCTTGAAAGGTGGGTGCTTCACAGATAAGGAAGCTGAGGCAGAAAGCAGTTAAGTAGCTTGTCCGGTGTCGCACGGCTGGCAAATGTTTGACCTGGGTCTGAAACCGGGTCTTCCTGACCCCAAACCCAGCACTTTATCCCCTTATCCCCCTGCAGCACAGCTACAGACAGAGACCGGATCCAAAAAAGACTTAGACAGGCTAGAGCATGGGATGGTGAGGGAAGCAGGACTAGACAGCCGTTCATTAGAAAACGATCTAAGGGCCTTAGTGGACTCCAAGGTCAAGATGAATTGATCGTGTAATAAGGCAGATAAACATGGAAGATAACCCCGGGCTGCCTCGAGAGGCCCTGCTCACAGGACCACAGAGCTGAGACCCACTCCTCACTTTTACCTTGGTCAGAACACCCAGCCCAGGTGTTTTGTTCCACCGTCGGCATCACATTTTAAGCCCCAGAGCATCCCAAGTAAGTCAGTTAGGACTGAGAAGGTCCTCGAGTCCATACTAGCTGAAAGGCCTGGGCTGCAATGTTGAATATGGAGGAGAGAAGACTCAGGAGGCCACTGGTGGCTATCTCCACATTCTTCCAAGGATGTCGGATTGAAGACCTGGACCCATCATGCCCGGTTCTGAGGGCAGAATCAGGAGCAGAGAGTGGTGGGAAGGGTGAAGAATTCCAAAGATGATAGTATAGGCTCAGTGTCAGGAACAGCTACCTAACAATGACAGCAACGGAGCCGTGGGATGAGAAGGAGACTGACCCATGCCTTTGGGGAGATGTGGTAGAGGGCACTGGTCTGGATTCGATCAGATGTTTCCATGGTTCCACCCAACTCTGAGATTCCGAAATTCCCTATTACTAAGGCAGGGAAGGAATGGCCATCTGCCCTAGCACAGATAGAGTGCACTATGGGACAAGACCCCAGATTTTTAAAGCATTGAGATTGGCAGTGGATTTCAAAGTGGTGAAACCAGATGTGGAACATAATTCTTGCCTGCTCTGAAAAGGGACATCTGGTCCCTTGAGTGTAGAAGGTCAGGGAGCAAGCCTTCCAGGCTTTTTTGTCTGGTGATTGGCAGAGCACGAATGGCCACCTGTCTACCTGGGCAATGGCATCTCTCTGGAAAAGGGTTCCTCGCTGCTCACAGGCAGGTGGATGTCAGAGGGGGGACCTTCTTCTTTCTTTTTTTGCCAAGTCACGTAGTTGACAGACCAATAAGTGAGTCCTGGTTACCTTAGGGTGCACATAGATCTTTGGCCCAGAGTTTCTGAGCTGGATGAATGGGGTTTTGACAAGGGTGTGTGTGTGTGTGTGTATGTGTGTGTGTGTGTGTGTGCACATGTGTGTGTGTGTGCGTGTGTATGTGCAGTATGTGCAGTATGTGCAGTTGGTTCCTACCGGGTTGTGCTTCTCATGTTTGCAGATGACACACAGTAGGGAGGCATTGGTAACACACGGGACAACAACGACAATGGTAACAGTGACAGTAACAGTAACAACAGCATCCATCCTGAGTGCCAAGAACTGTGCTAAGTCCTCGGCCCACATGACCTCCTTGGATGCTCACAGCCGACTGCCTTGAAAGGTGGGTGCTTCACAGATAAGGAAGCTGAGGCAGAAAGCAGTTAAGTAGCTTGTCCGGTGTCGCACGGCTGGCAAATGTTTGAGCCTCCATTAACAGAGATGTTTGAGGAATCCATCTTTTTCCAGGTAAATGGCAAATTCCTAGTTGCCACCATTGTCCCTGAAACGCATGAGGTCCCCTTTTCTGCCTTTCTATGTGCAGAACGCTGAGAGTCCTTTGAAGCTTGCTTTGAAGATTTTGCAGGGCTCTGGGAATGTCACTCTGAGCATTTCCCCTTATTGTCAGAGTCTGTGGAGGGAGAGGTGGTTAGGATGAGTGCCTTGGTTCCTGGGATGCAACCAGGGAGGGGCTCGACCCAGAGCATGCCATTCATGATGGTTCCCTTTTCTTTTTGAGAAATTTGAGGTTTAGAAAACCCTTTATTCACAACAACCCTTGGAGGCGTGTAGCAGAAGTATTGTTGTGTATGTTTTACAGATGAAGACCCAGAGGCTCAGAAAGGAGAGGACTAATCCCAGACCACACAGTCATCCAGTGGAGAGTAGAGGCTCAGCCTCGTCTTTGGCTAAGAGTCGGCGTTTTTTGTTTCGTTTTGTTTTGTTCTGTTTTTTAAAATCATTTGCTGCCTAAAATATCTCTTCTACTGAGATTTCCAAATCAAAGTTTCATTGCTCATGCTGGTTGGGATTTAGTTGGTTTGGACTTCTTTAATGTGGGAGCTGGGGATGGAAGCAGGAGGCTGATGGGCTCTTCCACTCTGCTCTTCTTCTATCACATGGCTCCATGTGAAGCTCACCAGCCATACTGGGCTGGGGACATTTCAGCTCCTGAGCTTGCGCTAGGACACCAGGGGTGTGGATGGACCCTAATCACTAGATGACTGTTTTTCTCAGGACCCCCTCTGGTTTGTGGGATCCAGTCCCTGGTCTGGACTAAAAGGAAATGATTTCAAGTGTCCTGGGATTGATGTTGGGCTTGACTATGAGGGACTTTGAGGGGCTGAGGTGGGAGATGTCTGATTCCCTACCTTCAGGACTGTGTCCTAGGGCCCTTCAGGGCCTCAGATGGAGGGAGTGCCTGGAACACACTTGAATCAAACAGTGCCTTTCCTGAGTTACCACCTGAAGTGACCAAATTTGGGTTTCTTCCCCATGTGGGTTCCATGGCCCATTCCTTCTGCTTATCCAAATTGATGGTTTAGCTGAGACCAAGAGATGGTCATTCCAGGAGACCCTACCATAATTCTCCCATGTGCTAACATGTGCTGACCTCTTGATCAGAGACTTTCTGACCAACCCAACGGGCTGAAAAGGGAAGGGAAACCATGGGACGAGAGTCTCAGTGAGGCTAGGGGTGGGGCAAGGAGCAGAGTAGGTGAGTGGACTCTCCCTCACCCCCACCCCCGCCAGCGCACAATGCCCCTGGCCATCCAAGCGCAGCTAAATGTGGCTTGTAAGAGTTTAAGTTTGGGGGTGGGTACTCCCACAGAAACCAGAGAGGCCTCCTGGGAAAGAACCTTCTTTCAGCAGGTCTGCCTGAGAAATCCAGAGCTATTAACTACTCTAATAGGCTGCGGTCCCTCCCCAGTCATCTGCCTCCCCTTTGTTATGATCCCCACTTAAAATATCAAAGCTTTCAGGGATACAATAAGATACTGAAAGCGGAGAAGCTCAGGTTTTTGTGACAAGGGCAAGCCCCTCCCTTGTGGTCCCTCTGCGTTTGGGGACAGTCTGCCAGGTGGAAAGGGAATCCAGAGTCCACGGGTGGGACACCAAGGCCTGGCCAGGTCTGGCCAGAGCACAAAGACACCTATGTTCTTATATCAAAAGAGTACAAACAAAAGACTGGGGCGGGGAGGGGGGGGGGGGAGAAAGGGAGAGGATTCTGAGTCCTGTAACCCAGAAGTTTTCTGCTGTCCCTTTGAAAGGAGTCTTCTCAACAAGAAATTGCAGAATCCCTGGATCTCCTGGTCTCAGGGATGAAAGGTGTTTCAGTAGCCAGTCGACCAAGAATCCCTCTGGCTAAATATCTGACAATTGTCCGGCAGACTCACGTGGGATGCCTCCTGCAGAAGAGGCACTGGCCATCTCTCTGAGCACTCACTCCACTTGACCACAGCCCTCAGCCTCAGCAGGGTCCTCCTGACCTCCAGTCTCAATGGATCTCTTTGGGCCTGGCTCTGCCTTCCCCTCTACAGGATGGACAGACAGCTCTCACGTCCTCCTCATGTCCTCTTTTCCAGGTTAAACATTCACAATGTATAAGTTGCAATGAGTCCGTCACCATCCTGGCTTCCCTTTTCTGGTCACCCTCCAACTTACCAATGCATTTCCTAAAACTGGTACCTAACACGGAGCTGGGTGCCAGAAGAGACCTAGGCAGGGCAGCAGACAGAGGGGCCATCAGTCACCTCCTTACTTATGAATCCTTTTCCTATAGATCAATAGTGTGTTAGGGCTTGGAGAGGAGGGGACCATCATGCCACACTCCTAACCCCCACCCCAGATCTCCTCTGGACAAGCTAGTCCTGCCCCACAGTGACTTGGGAAGTAGATTTTGGACCTGATTTTCATCCCTTAGGAATTCCATCCTATTAGCTCTGACCCAGTGTTCAAATTTAGCAAGATCTTTGGGGATCCTTGATGTGCCATTCAAGTGTTCGCTCTCCTCCCAAGACTGATGTCATTCCATCATCTCAGGAAGAATCAAAGAAGATGTAGCTGGTCAAGGAACGGAAACAATGTGACAAGCAGGGAAAGGGAACCCTGGCCCATGATAGTCTTTGATAACCTGCAGGGTTGATCCCTAGAGGACCACTAGCGCTCCCAAGGCTCCTGAGCCTTGACCACTGTCCTGAGCTGCAGGGCCCCCTCATTAAAGGCTGCCTAACCCCTCATCCCACATGTCTGGAGATCCAGTCTCAGGTGTGGGTTGGCCAAAGGCCTCTCAGATCCTTCAGACTCAGATTCTGTTATTAGGAGACTGTCCAAGTAGGCGCAGCTGCAAGAAACTATCTGGGGGCCTCGAAGTATGTGTGAAGGTGATGCCAGGTTCAGGGCCCCCTCAGAGCTGACTGATAAAGGCCCCCCATGCAGTGCTCCCAGTGTCTCTGGAGCCAGGCCTGCACCTGCTACCTGCAGACACTGGGGTACAGATGGAACAGCCCCCCCCCCAGATGCTGAACCTCAGAGGGGTGGGAACAAGCCTCTGATCTTCCTTGAAACCCATCAGAGTTAAAGGTCCTTGGTTTCTTTTATCACTAATCATGTGTTTTTGAGACCCTCCTTTGGACTAAATCTTTCCTTTTGAACCTGTTTATTAAATGAGACATGGGCAGGACCCCCTCACTCAGAGCTGGAAAGCTAACTTTTTAACTTGACACTTTTCAGGCGGGCACCATAAACACCAGTCCCCCCATGCCTAGTAATCTTTTCTGTTGGGAAATTGCCTTTAGGAAAGCAGCCTGGTAAGGCCTTTGATGTGGGCTTGTCCTCTCTTTACTCGGGCTTCTGAAGGCCTTTTGATAACTTAACCTCATCGGTGGAATGGAGCTGTGCAATCCTTGCTGCTTGGAAGCCTGCCCCTGTGGAGGACTGGGCTCCCCCTCCCAGGAGGCTGGGAGAACGGCCCTGACAGCCGAGGCTGGGCAGCACTCCTCTCTCCCTGATTCCTGTCCACACCCTGGGCATGTTAGCCTGTTGGCAGTGGATTCTGGGAACCCCGACTGATTAGCTACTGATAGACTCTGTGGCCTACGAGGCACTTATGTCCCAGTGGGCCTAGGGGCTGTTCCTGGCCGTTCCTCACCATTTGTGAAATGCTTCCTGTGAGTGGTGACAAGTGGCTGGATGGAGAGTCAGCCTCATCCAGCCCTTCCCTCAGAAAGACCTGTGTTCTAATTCTGTCTCTGACACGTAATAGTTGTGTGATGCCAAGCAAGTCACTTCCCTTCCAGGGTCCCGAGCAGCTTTCTACGTGCTTCAGGTCGATCACCTTTACCTGGGGAGGGAGATGAATTTTAAAAAATTCTTAGAAAAGCCATCTTAGCCCATTTCCCTCCATTCCACTGACTTGACCAAGCAGCGATCTGCGTCTGCAGCCAGCCCTTCCTGAAACCACCAAAGACGGTCTTGCTGTGGTCTGGGATCTGTCAGTTGCCTAGACACGAGCCCAGACCAAAGTTTTAACCAGGCTTGGTTGGAGATACTTGCGGGCGAGGAAGCCGGAGAGGAGACTCGGTTAAAGGGACAGGAAGGGCTTCCTCCAGGAGGTTCTCAAATCTGCAGTCCTGTCCCCACCTGCCCAGGTAGACCCAGGACCCCAAAACACCCATGAAATGAATGGGAATGGTGTTGCTCTGTTTTGAATTTTAGTCAAAGTTTATTCAACTGCTATTGAAGCTGCTCAGCCCAGCTTGTCTCTGGTGGAGCTGTTACCGTTCAGTCATTTCAGTCACGTCCAATTCTCCTTGACCATTTGGGGCAGAGGGGAGTCAGACACAAATTAAAAATGGCTGAGAAACCATGGCTTTAATGCTTTGTTCCGAATTCTCTCCCATTCAAAGATCAACGCCCTGCAGCTTGCACTCTCTGTCCCCACCCAGTCACCAGCTCTTCAGAATCTGAAGCTGTTGCTCTTCTGGGCCAGGGCATCTACAACCGGGCCAGGCCCGCGGGCTCTCTCCCGACTGCCCTTGGACATCAACTTCAAATTAGCCATTTTTGTTCTGTCCATGACAAGTCTGAGTCTCTTCAGTTTGGCAGAAAGAACAGAAGCAAGTCGAGGACTGAGTACCTCTGACTTCTGTCAGTTCTGATCATTCCTTCCATCTCCCTTGGAGGTCCTGAGCCTCTCTGGTCTTCCTCTTCACCCCAAGGGTTACGTTGCATGAGATCATAAGCAACTAGAGCAAGTGTGACCATTGAGGGGCATGTGTGTGTACATGCATGCATGTGCATGCAGATGTGTGTGCATGTGTGTGCATGCATGATGCATGTGTGTGTGACCATGAGCTCAAGCTCATGTAACAACCTCTGTTTGATGTGGGTACAGGCCACAAGGGGAATTATCAAAAGCTGGGGTGGTTTAACAAAAAGGTAATGGATCTCTTTTCCTAGAAATTGCTGACAAGTGAAGGCATATCAGAGGACGCTTAGCTTAAATTCTACATTTTCTACTCCTTTTGCTCGGTGAAAAGCACGAGGGTTACACTGTCATGTCACTGTATCGTTTGTCAAAGGATTTGCAGGAGGGGTCTTAGAGGTTGTCTGATCCAGCCATCATTTGACAGAGGAAGAAACTGAGGTCTGGTTTCCCAGGGTCACACCTAGGCAGCAGGTGTAGAGAGAGGATGGCCTCTCTGAGGTTTTCTCCAACTTCTCCAGCCCACAATGGTCCCTGTCTTTTCCAGATTTCTCTATGGCCTCTAGGTGTGGGGGCAGGAGGGAACAGGAAGATGAGGAAGTTGGAGATCATAGCCCACAGTGACTGGCTAAAGCATGGGGAGGGGAGTGCTCTGCCTGGAAGAGAAGAGCTGAGCATGGATCTTTCAGGAAGGGCCATCACCTTTGGAAAAGGGATTTGGTTGATTCTCTTTGGCCCAGAGGAGAGAGAGAGAAAGAGTCAGAGGCAGCTCAAAGCTTCTCCAAAGGAATGCCCTTAGCTTTACAGAAGCTCATTACCAAAGACTGACCACTGGGGATACATGTTGGGTCAGAACAACACATGAACCATCTTGTAAGGCAGGGATGAAGACTGTATTAATTTACTTCAATAGGAGCTGGACTTTACCCCCCTATATTTCATAGGCTTCCATATCAAGAGCTAGAGGCTGACTTGAAGTCAAAGGTAGAAGCCTTCCCAATAGCACCAGGGGTGAAGCAAGGATGCCCACTATCACCAACATTATTCAATGTTGTGTTAGAAATGTTAGCAATAGGAATGAGAAGAAAAAGAAATGGAAGGAATCAGAATAGGCAATGAGTTAATAAAACAATCTCTTTTTGCAGATGATATAATAGCATACTTGGAAAACCCTAGAGATTCAACAAAAAGCTGAAATAACAATTTTAGCAAAGTGGTAGGACATTAAATAAACCCACATAAATCATCAGTATTTCTAGATATCACTAACAAAACCCTGCAGAGATAGTAAGAGATGGTTCACTTAAAATAACTGTAGACAATATAAAACACCTTGGAGTATACCTGCTAAGAAAAGCCCAGGAATTATATAAATATAGTTATAATACATTTTTATACAAATCAAGTAATATTTAAATAATTGGAGAAATATTCATTGTTCATGGTGGACCAAACTAATATAATAAAAATGACAAGTCTACCTAAACTAACCTACTTATTCAATATCATCCCAATTAAATTACCAGAAAATTACTTTGTTGAGATAAAAAGCATTATAACAAAATTCATTTCGAAGAATAAAAGGTCAAAACTAGAGAACTAATGAAAAAAAATCTAAAGGAAGGAAGTCTGTGTCAAATCTTAAACTATATTATAAGGTGGTAATAATCAAAACTATCTGGTACTGCTTAATAAAAAGAATGGTGGATCAATGGAATAAAGTAAATATACAACACACAGTAGTAAATGATTATAGTAATCTTGTCTTTGATAAATGTAAAGATTTAAGCTTGTGGGATAAAAATTTACTGTTTGGTAAAAAAAAAATTGTTGGGAAACTGGAAAGCAATCTGACAAAAACTGGGTATAGACCAATATCTTATACCATTTACCAAGATAAGGTCAAAATGAATACATGACCTAGACATAAAAGGAGATATCATAAGTAAACTAGAAGAACATAGAACATATTATCTATCAGATTTATGGATACACAAGAGATCTAGAGAGTATTGTAGAATGTAAAATGGATAATGCTGATTAAATTAAATATAAATGGTATTGTACTAATAAAACCAATGTAGCCAAGATTAGAATGAAAGCAGAAAACTGGGGTGGGGGGATTTCATAGAGTTTCTCAGATAAAGGTCTCATATCTCAAATATATAGAGAACTTTATCAAATTTATAAAAATAGGAGTCATTCCTCAATAGATATATAGTCAAAGGATATAAACAAGCAGTTTTTGGAGGAAGAAGTTAAAGCTATATATAATCACATGGAAAATGCTTTGAATCATTATTGATTAGAGAAATACAAATTAAAACAACTTTAAGACATCATCTCATACCTATCAGATTGGCTAAAATGATAAAAGGGGAAAACAACAAATGTTGGATGGGATGTGAAACAATTGTGATACTGATACACTGCTGGTGGAACTGTAAACTTATCCAGCCATTTTAGAGAAAAATCTGAAATTATACCCAGACTTATAAAGCGGCGTATAACCTTTGACCCAGCAATACCATTATTAGGTCTGTCTCTGAAGATGATCAGGGAAAAAGGAAAAGAACCTATATGTTCTAAAATATTTATAGCAGCTTTCTTTGTGGACTTTAAGAGGATGCCCATCAACTGGTGAATGGTTAAACAAGTTGCGGTTTGTGATTGTGATGGTATACTACTGAGCTGTAAGAAATAATGAACTGGTTTTAGAACAACATGGAGGAGGGAGGGGTGGGGTGGGAGGGGGTGCGGGAGGCGTTCATCTCGGTGGGGGGACGGGACGGGGTGGAGAGCGGGACGGGGGGGGGGGGAGTTGCAGGGTTGGGGGGAGGGACATGCAGTTGGCCTCTCGCGGTTTGCCCGCCATGGAGATGTCCTGTGTGGTTGCACGGGTACAGCCTGTGTTGAGTTGCTGCTCCTCCCGGTGGGGGTGGGTGACGGGGGAGGAGTTGCAAGAGTCTAGTATTTGAAGCTATACAATCAGGTGCGGCTGGGAGGTGGTGCAAGCAGGGACGGGGGCAGGGAGGGGCTCCCTGCCCTGCTGGAGGGCTAGAGGGGTGTTGGAGGAGGGCGTGGAAGGGAGCGGATTGTGGGAGGGGTCTTGCAGTGGGATCGGTGTTCTGGGCTAGGGGGGTGGGGACAAAGAGGGGAGAAAATTTGTAGCTCAAGACCTTGTGGAGATGGATGATGTAACCAAGAAAATGGATTAAAATAAAAAAAAAAAAGAGAACAATACCATCCTCCCAGTCCCTCAGGATTATAACCTAGGTGTCATCCTAAATTCACTATCTCAACCTGTCATACCCAATCTATTGCAAATGTCTGTTGATTTCACCTTTGCAACATCTCTTGAATATACCTCCATATCTCCCTCTGACACTGTTACCTCTCCAATGCAGGACTTCATCACCTCATGCCTGGATTCCTGCAATAGCCTTTTGGTGTGTCTGCTTGCCTCAAGTTCTCCCTGCTCTAATTCATCCTCCATTCAGCCACCAAAGTGATGTTCCTAAAGTACAAGTCCAACCATGTTAACTCCCTGCTCAATAAATTCCAGTGGCTTCCTACTGCCTCCAGGATCAGAAAAAAAAAAAAAAAAAAAAAAGAACAACATGGAAAGACCTGAAATGATGAAGAGTGAACCCAACAGAACCAAGAGAACATTGTATACAGTGACAGCAATTATTATTCTAAGAGTAACTGTGAATGACTAAGTTATTCTGACTTAGATGAACATTCAGATAAACTACAAAGGACCTAGGAAGGACAAAGCTATCAACTTCCAGAGAAAGAACTGGTATCGAGAAGCGTTTCTTGTATCATTCCATTCATTCCAGCCTCAGACACTTCTTATCTGTGTGATCCTGGGCAAGTCACTTCATCCCTATTTGTCTCAGTTCCTCATCTGTAGCATGGGGACACCCTGGAGAGGGAAAAGGCAAACCATTCCAGTATCTTTACCAAGAAAACTTTAAATGGGGTCACAGAGAGTTGGATATGACTGAATGACTGAACAACGCTGTGCCAGGTACTCAGCTAAACACTTGTGAGACAAAGACAGGCAAACACAGTTCTCACTCTCAGGTCCCAGTGTCACACAGAGAGTGGGTCAGAGGCAGGATTGATCACAAGCTCTCTAACCACGAGTCAATAGTACAATAAAATGATTTAATTGTTCTTTGGAAAATCAACTTCTCAGATGGAACCGAAGATTTTGCAGGTGTAAGGGTCCCCCAGGGAAGTTCTAGCTCATTATACAAAAGAATAAGCTGAGTCCTAGAGAGAGAGAGCCACTTACTCAAGGTCACACAGAGCCAGAACCCTACCGGCCTTTCCAGAGTCTTAGAGCTAGAAGAGACCTTGGAAAGCCTCTAACCCAAGTCTCTTGTTTTACAGAGAGGGAGACAGAGTCTTGATGCCCATAACAGGTGACTGACATCTGTGGTGCTGAACTGAATGGACACCTTCTCCTGTAACTGTATCTGGAGTGACGGTGAACAGAGAATTCTAGTTGATGGTAATTTTGAGTAAGAACAATATTATGAGGCCCCTAAGATGGCATCCCTTGGAAAACTCTCAAATCCTCCGCCAATGTGAGAGAGTTGCACAGGCGTTTTCCAGAGAGCTATCACTTGTAAGCCTCCCTCTTCCTTAGGATTAATAGCCAGGGATATGCAGGGACATATTTAACAACTAGCTTTCTGAAAAATAAAGTGTACACACGGGACATCTTTTAAGTTCAGTCTGCATGACTGACACTTTTTAAAGTCTAGAAAATCAATAAGACAATAACTCAAGGCTTGGTTTGCTGAATTTGCCCATTTCCAAGGTGTAAATGCTCACAGTGAAATTTAACAATCTGACACTGGTCACCTGCTCCAGCTGGCTCAAGCACATCCCTTGTGTAGAGCAGTAATACAGAGGTGAAAAGATTCTCCGAAGCATCCAGTGGTTGTTGGTGACAAAGAGTGAATAGAAGGAGGGGACAAGGATCACCCCACTGTGTCCATTTGGCTTTAAGAGATTGGATTCTTCTAAACGTTCAGTGTTTAAGGTGCCACTTGGCACCTGCCCTGCCTCACTACCCCATGGGACTGTTGTGGGATCCAGAGCTTGACTGTATTTAGAACCTCTAGTCCCTCTGAGGACCAAGTGTGCTCTGAGGCTCTGGGACTTCTTTTGGCAGGGACTAAGATACCTTTAATCCTGGACCTTCAGGCCTGTCCCAAGCTCCCTCCTGCTCCTAAAATGGACCCAACAGGTAGGGAGACTCCCTGCTGACAGTCTGCTGAACCTGAAAGGCCACAAACTAGTCTGAGCCCAAGGTCCACAATCAGCTCAAGGCTTTCCCTAGAAAGTCATAGGGGCAGCTAGGTGGCACAGTGAATAGAGCACTGGCCCTGGAGTCAGGAGGACCTGAGTTCAAATCTGGTCTCAGATACTTAACACTTACTGGCTGTGTGACCTTGGGCAAGTCACTTAACCCCAATTGCCCTACCTTCCCCCCTCCAAAAAAGAAAAAAAAATCTTATTAAAAAAATTTTTAAAAGAAAGTCATAGAACTATGAGACTGGGCTAGCCCCTACCCCTACCCCCATCTGAGAAATGGGGAAAATGAGGCTCAGAACAATGGGATTAGTGCTGCCAGGTCCCACCTGGGGGAACTTGGGAGGAGAGGCAGAGCCTGAGAGAATGAGACTCCAGGAGAGAGCGAGGATAATGATCGGCCAGCTGGGGAAGGAGAGAGTTCATGCCCTGTCCATCAAACAGGACACACACAGTCTGTCAGCATGCTGACAGTCCCCCACAGAGTGGTCAGATCAATAGACCTTCCTAAATAGGCCAGGATCAAATAGTCAGGAGGAAAAACAGGGACTCTGTTTGTCCAGCTCTAGAGTGGTCAGTGTCCCTCTGCCCAAGATGAACTCCAAGAGTCGTTGAGGTGGACCTTAGTCAACCTGGGATGAGTGGACTCATGGCACCCCAATTGTTTCCCTTCAAACAGAAAGACCCAGAATCTATCTAGTGGGCTCGTTCTGAGGATATGTAGACCATCCAAGCAGTATGGAGCACTTATTAGGACAGTACCTGTCTGACCCTGGGATGGTCCCTTTCCCTTTCTGAACTTCAGGTTCTCCCTCTATCAAATGAGGTAGTTGGAGATGATTTCTAGGGTCCTTCCCATGTTTAAATTGCTATGGATGGTCTATGTTCTAGAGCATCAGTTCTCAACCTGTGGGTCGCAACCCTTTTGGGGGTTGAACGGTGCCACCTAGGACCATCAGAAAACATATATTTCCAATGGTCTTAGGAACTGAGACACTGATCCTCTATTCATCTCCGGGTGCGTCCACCCACATGCAGATACACCCACATACTAGTATTAAAGGTTCACGGCAGTAGGAAGGTTGAAAACCACTGTTCTAGAGTATCCCCAGCTCTGATATTCTCTGTTCTGATGTTCTTCCCTACCAGCTCTTACATTCTGGGTTTTCTGTTCTCTGGTCTCTCCCTACTTTGATGTTCTATGTTCTAAAGCCCTTCCCAGATCTGACATTCCATGACTGAGGTTCTAAGATCTTTCTCCACTCCTAACTCCACCCCAGCTCTGACATCTCTGTTACGTGTTCTAAGGTTTCCTCCATCTCTGACATTGCATGTTCTAGCTTCCAAGATCTTTCTTTGTGCCTGGCCCTGCACTTGGCACCAGGGAAGTGGAAAAGAAATATACATTAAAACTTGCCTCCAGAATCTTACTAACCAGCTATGAAACCTCCTGCAGGTCAGATCCAGGACTGGAGAGTCATGTATTCATCCTGGTGCTTGGAGTGGGAATGGGGTGGGGAGAGGGGAGATTAGGGACTAAAATGAGCCATGCTAAGTTCATACCTCTCTTTCTATTAAATTAAGGAACATTCTAGTCCTTGGAAGTTAACTTCCAATATTCACAAAGAACACAGTCTTGAAAAACTGAAATCATTTTCTAGAATAGCCCTTCTTGTCCATTGGTGTGGCTAGGAGAGGCCCTTCTCTTGAAAACCAAGGCCAATCCATTCATAGCCAGAAGCAGCCACTCTCCGTGGCTCCCTCTGGCCACGCTTTTCTTTCTTTGCAGCTCTGTATCAGAAACATGTACGTACATAGAGAGCCAGAGGGTCCAGTGAGACCCAGTGGGATGCTGGATAAAGCAAGCCCTCAACCCTTCTGGGCCTCAGATTTTCCTCATTGGTGCCAAATGAGCCATGGGTTTGGCTTGGTGACTTTGGTCCTGTCCTCTTCTAAATCCTCTGATCAGGAAGGTCTGGGTGCACTGCCCCTAACAGACACCCCTTTGGTGCTTTGGGGATGATCCTATGGGCTCTCTTGTCTGAGATTCTCCATGTGCCTTAAGGATCCCTAGGAAAGGTTGTCTCTGAATGACTTGCTGGTGGTGACAATGCTGCTAAGCCACACTCTTTCAGGCTGGCCTTTACTTCTACTTGGTGACACACACAAAGGCATTTGGGTTTGCCTGCTGGGACCCAATGGGCTCCTGATGGAAAGTGCCCTGGTTTTGGAGTCAGGGGGCCTGGGTGTAAAACCTGGCTGTCATCTGCTCCCTGTGTAAGTTTGGGTTCATCTCCCCAGTTCTCAGTTCCCTCACCTTTAAAATGAGGGCATTGGATTAGCTGGCCTCTGAGGCCGCTTCCACTTCTACATTTAAGAGCCTCATTCTCCCGTGGCTGAGTCTCCAGTGGCCCCGTGGCTTCTTTGCCGGTGAAGTACTGGCTGGCCCTGCCCCCAGGGCTCTTATCTCAGATCAGATCCCTCTCTCTGGCATGTTTTCAAAGCCTGAGTGCTTCCAAAGCAAGCCCCTGGGGGGAGGGAGGGGGGACATGCCTACATGTGGGGGCACCTGGGCTCAAAAGAGTCTTTTCTCCAACCCCTAACCCCCAGTATGGCAAGGAGGCAAGTGACCAAGGCCTGGAGTGGCCCAGCAGAGACTGCCCAGCTGGGAGACTCATCCCATTCTCCCTTGTTCTTTGCACCCCCCGAATCAAAGCCAAAGCCCCCCTGCCCCAGCCCCTGCACAAAACCCTGGCCTGAATGGCTTCTGCCTAAGCTGCAGTTTCTTTGAGGGAAGCTGTCCGGCCCACCGTTTGTCTGGGACCAAGGAGGCATTTTGTCATGCACGTCTTTCTTTTCTCCAAGACTCTCTCCGAGGAGCCCAGCTCCCCAGTCTCTAGTGACAGGCACTTGGAGATGCTGTTCTCATCAATCAGGCTGATAATGAGGTGGCAAATTGCTGTCTTAACGACCCAGAGAAAAAAGCCAACTTCTTGGGGAGGTATCAATGGGAGTGTCAAAAGATCGGCCACCTCCCCTCCCGGGGGAGCCCTGAAGTTTTCAGAAGAGCCTTGCTGGGCAGCCTGAATGAGGCCCTGGAGGTATTGATCACTGAGAAAGTTGCACTGACATGCGATTTCCACAAGATACCTCAACCATCCATTTTCCAGCTCCCAGAGAGGATCTAGAAGGGAGACCCCATAGAAGAGCAGCAGTCTATGTGAGCTTTGGGTCTCCAGACCCCAGCCCTGTCCCCTCAACTCAGCAGAGGCTAAGGTTATGAATAACAAGAAATTATATTCGGGAACAGCTTGAGCCGGCTGTGAGCCCCCACAGCTGGGGCTCAGGCACTGATCAGAATGGGCAGGGGCCTGGAGACACAGCCTCCCCCAAACCTGTGGAGCAGGAACTCACATCCCAACCTTTTTTCTCAGTCCCCCAAAGTAATCGTGGAATCCACTGGTGAAATGACTTGGGGAAGTATCAAGATTTGTCTCCACTCAAGACAATTTCTGCTTAAACAGCATCAAACGTAAGGGCAACAATGACAATGGCTTCCTTTGTACAGTTTACAAAGCCCCACATTCATTCCTTCATTCGTGCATTTGTTAAGAGCCTGTTATCAGTCAAACTCAGTGCTAGGTACTAGGAATTCAAAGGCAAATATAACAATAATAATCCTTGCCCTCAGAAGCTTATACTTTTTTGGGGGAAACAGTATGTTGCCAGAAATTAAAAATCAAATATATTCAAAGTCAATTTTGGGAGGTGGAAGGGTCTGATCATTGAATGATCAAGAAACATTTCGAATGCCCCTACTATGTGCCAAAGCCAATAAATCAATCAGCAATTATAAATGACCTATGGAGCATCCGGCACTGCTCTGGATGCTGAAGATACTGACTGAAATGGGAGCAGTTCTTGTCTTCGTGGAGTGGGGGAAGAGGGATGGGGTGGGAAACCACACAGGCAATTATCTATCAAATAGGATTTGAAAACAAATGAACACCCTTAAGGGACCAGGAAAGGCTTCCGGGAGAAGGTGGTGCTTGAGCTGAGGTTTTGCCCTTAACTAGAGGCAGCAGAGAGGAAACCATGGTGGGATCAGGGTGGGCTTCATGTAGGAAGCACCAGAGTCATCTCAAAGGAAGCCCACATTCCATGAGGTGGGGATAAGGAGGGTGTGCCTTCCACTGCTGCTTCTAAGTCACATCTGAGATGAGTCACAAGCCCAAAGAAAAGGGCTTTTCTGCTTCCTTGCTCCCTCTCTGTCATTTCCTGAGCTGCAGAACACCTTGCCCACAACTTCATTCCTTTTGCCCCTTGTTTGACTTAGAATAAAGATCGCAGAACTGAAGGCTGGGAGGGGCCTCAGAGAACACTTAGCCCAACCTCTGCCCCCATCTTTAAGGCAGAGAAACTGAGGCTCAGCAGATTGCCTGGAAATATCCAGGCTGAGATTCCTTCATTCCAGATCTATGGCTCTTTCCTCTGCACCCAAGGGTCAGAATCTGAGCCCATCTCCAAGGACTCTTTGGAGGAATCCAGTGCCCAGCTCTGTGAGAAGTGCTCCAAGAAGTGCTTCTCCAAAAGTGGTGGAACTGAGGAAAGGCTCTCTCCTGGGCAAGGAAAGCCAGAGAAGAGGGAGTGCAGCCCTCCCCCCCCACACACACATTTGTTCTGCTCCCTCCTTCCCCTCCCTGCTCCCTGCCCCCCACAGTGGCTGCCTATGGAGACCTGGGGCTCTCTTTGCATACCTGTCAGGGGTAAGCATCAGTCCTGGGGACATGGCAGGAGGACAAAGCAAGCTTGCAAAGTGATTGGCATCCACAATGCATTGAAGCGAGTCTCGTTGATCAATGGATTCGTCATAGCCTAGGGCAGACACTAGTCAGTGCTTAATAAATGCTGGGTCTGTCTAATAATGCTTTGTCCATCACCTGTGCCTCATTATAGCCTCAAGAGATAGGTGCTATTCTTATCCCCTTTTTACAGATGAGGAAACTGAGGAAGACAAGAGTTGAAGTGACTCTCCCAGGGTCACACTGCTAGCCAAAAGCATCAAAGAAAGGAACTGAACCTGGGTCTTCCTCATGCCCAATCTAGCCCCTCTCTACCTTTCACGTCACACTACTATGCCCTTTCAGGGCCCTGGGACCTCGATTGATCGTCTCCAAGATTACTCACTGGATCACAGAGCCTGGCTGGAAGGGCCCTTAGAGGGGGAGGAAACTGAGACCCTCAGAGAAGAGACTTGCCCAAGGGCACACGGGTAGTAAATGGAGAGCTGGGATGGGAATTTGGCTCCAGCGAGAGTCTTATTCAAAAGGCTTTGAATCCATTCAGCCTTTCTCTGTAACAGACACCAGATGGGGTTGTGAGCGACTGTGGATTGCAGGAAGACAGATTTTGGCATAAAAATTAGTCTTGAGCCCAACTGTGGGGAAGAGAGAATCCAGGTAGAGGGAATTGTCGTTTTCCAGACAGGGAAATGCACCCAGAGAGGGCAGCTTCTCCCTGAGGTGGTGAGGTCTGGGAGCCACTGGAATAGAATAATGATAATAGCATTTATAGAAGACTGGAACATTGGCAAAGCACTTCACATATGCTGTCTTGTTTGACCCTCACAACAAATAGCCCTGGGAGATAGATGCATTATTCTCATTTTGTAGAGGGGTAAACAGAGGCAGGCAGGGTTAGGTGACTTGCCCAGGGTCTCAAGAGGCTAGATTTGAACTCAGGTCTTCCTGATTCCTGCACAACATTCCATGCACTTCACCTAGTGTCTGGGTTGGGGCTGAGGCTGGGGGATGGAGGGGGATGCTATTCATCTTCTCACTCAGCTTCCTAGAGAGCTGGTTAGTTACACTGAAGTCCCAGGCCCCCCCCCCTTTCTTTTTCCTTCCCTTTTAGGATTGCCTTTTGTCATTCCAGTCTCCAGCTTTGTAATACATTTCAGATTGGCCCAACCAAAACGGGCTGCCTCAGCCATTCCCCTGCACCCCCCCATTCCCCAGCCCCATTACACCCCAGGCCCAGAGATGTATATTCAGGATGTATGGACACCGCCTCAGCCTTGGGTCTGGAGGTATGTACAGACAAAGGTTTCCCCAGGAACTCCCAGAGGGTATCTCTGGCCACTGGCCACATCAGCAGGGGCAGATGGATCTTCCTCCTAGAGTTCTGTGTGGACTCTCAAGGCTTTGAAACACACCCTGATTGGTCTTTTAGCTCATAGGCTCTTTGAAGGTAGGGTCTGTGTGGACTTCTCCCTGCTCTGAGACAGGGCTGTACATACTTTCAATGCTTTGCTGAATCTCTAATATCCAGCAATTGGGAACACCCTCCAACAATGCGGAAAGCAACCCATCCTTGCCTTTCTATCTGGTGCAACTCTTCTGCATCCTTCCCAAAACCTTAAGAAAAAGTCACACAAGCAATGCAGCATCTTAGAACTAGGGCTAGAAATGGAGCTGACCCAGGCTCTGATCTCCAGGAGTTTACACTTGTTTGTTTGTAAGGACAGAGGGAGCAGCACTGGAAAGAATGTAGGCAATGAACAGGTTGGTTAATTAGGCCCAATCTGTGAGATCTTGGACACATCTTTTCAGTCCTCTGGGCCTCGGTCTCTCCAGCTGGGAAGTGAGAGGAATGGACTTAACTTCTGTCTCAGTTTCTTTAACTGTAAAACGGGGTAAAAACAGCACCAGCTTCCCAGGACGGGCCACAGAGCAGATGCTTTATAAAAAGGCACCTTAAAAGAACTCTCACTTCCCCTTCCACTTCCCTAGAGCCGAGATCCTGTGATCCTACCTGAATTACTGTGACGAAAAGGAGGACTTTAGACAAAGAGCTGGGAGAAGAGTGAAGCAGACAGACTCATTTTCCCCTGATGGCAAACTGAGGTAAGTCCAGAGTAGACCACCGAGGAGGTAGCATTTGATTTGGGCCTTGAAGGCAGGGTTAGGGGCTTCATTGGGAAGAGGAGGAAAGGGAAATCTGCATCATATTTGGTAGGCAGGACTGGGAAAGGGAAGGGTGAGATGGAAGATGGTCAATCGGTCAATTCAGCCAGAATGCAGAGTACCTGAAGGGAGGCAGGGTGGTCAGCTAAGAGCCCAAGCTGGAGAGCCAGGGTGGAACAAGATGGTGGAGGACCTTGAATGTTAGCAAGAGTAATTGATGCTTTGGTCTGTAGTGACTTAATGGGCTCCACTGTAGTCTCCTTGGCTTTTAATTCCCTGGGAACTTGGAAAAACTAAAGGTGGCCATAGTGGGCCTTGGTTTCCTTCACTATAGGGTTAGTAAGTGGATCCATAATTTCTTTGGTGTAGGGAACTCTGATCTGGCTTTCAGAGATGGGATTCAAACCCAGGGTTCTCCCAAGCCCCACCCACCCTACCACTCTCTCCACTCCTCAGGGCTGCCTTTGTGAAGTTTGGGGCTGGACACTCTCAAGGTCTCTCTTAAGAATCGATTGTGTGACACGGGAGACACCGGCACAGGACCACTCGGCCCAGAGTGCTGAGATCAGGGAAGGGGCTGTGCTCTAGGAACAAAGCAGAATGGAGACAGCTCAAAGGAAATGCAGGGGGCACAAATTTGGGATATCTACCCCAAGCATTCACATGGTTATTTGTGCCCAACCTGACGTAGGGCGTTCCCAGCTCCCTGATCAACCACGGTTGGACGCAGCGAAACTTGACTTAACACAGTGAGGTCATTCTGGTCCTCTCTGAGACCAAAGTACGACAACCAGCCAAGGGACTGAACCAGATAAATGTCCTCTGTACGTCCCTTTGAGATACACAATTCTCTCATTAGTACAAGTCACTCCTGCAGGATTTAATACAGAATTGTAAAAAGCAGCCCCATGGCAGGTGTGCTGGATTCGCACCCTGAGGCCAGTATCTTGGCCCCTTTCTGCCTCAGCTCCCATCCTGGGCAACTACTCTCCATGTTCAGGATCTTGAGGCCATTCAGGGTCCTCAGGCTTCAACTAATCGGTCAGCTAGCATTCATTACATTACTTGAATGTGCTAGGTACTTGTGATAAGGGATTGCTGTTTTTCAGTTGTGTCAGACTCTTTGTGACCCCATTTGGGGTTTTCTTGGCAAAGATACTGGAGGGGTTTGCCATTTCTTTCTCCAGCCCATTTGACAGATGAGGAAACTGAGGGAAACATAATGAAGTGATTTGTCCAGGGTCACAGGTTAGTATCTGAGGCCAGATTTGAGCTCTGTGCACTATGACAAAGGTGACAAACTGTGTCACAGTTTGTGACACAGCTGTGACAAACGCTGGAATCTTTCCAACAAAGATCGCATCCTTCCAATAGAACAGATGCTCATTGAGGGCAGGGATGCTTCATTTTGTCTATGTGTTTTTAAAACAGAGCCCTGGACATAACAGGAGTTTCAGATGTTTGCAGAATTGTATCGCACGGACGACTCAGCCTTGAAAAGGCTCAGGAGTGAATTTGTGTGTTTAGGAAAAAACCAAAAACCTACTCTTATAAAAGTTTAAAGACTAGCAATTTCTGATTTTCTCTCATAAATGCAGACAATTATGGAAAACTGTTGGGGGCATTGTAGTTACTTGGGATTTTGCCATGGTTGAGTGTGCCAATTTTGTACTCAGTTGGACGGAAGCTGAGGACCACTCCTAGTCCCAGCTTAGCTTCCCCAGCCCTTCCCCTCCCCCCTCGTGCATCCCTGTAGAACCTAGACTGCAGCTGTAGGACAAGCTCCCCAGGCTCTTCATCAAATGAAAATACACTCAACAATCAGAGAGGAAGGAGGGACGGGGATTTATGGGAAAACAGGACTTTTTCCCTTTCAAAAAGATTCAAGTCCATTTGGCAAGCATTAAGTGACTGTTACATGTTAGACAGCAGAGACAATGCCTACCCTCAGAGAGCTTAGGTGGGGCTGGGGAGAGGGGAGGGAAATCCAGAGAGTACTGAGACCAGGAAATAACAAGCTTTAAAGAGATGTTTCCAAGTAACATCAAGAGGGAAGGAGAAACTCGTTGGGATGAGAAGTGCCTTGTAGGCAGTGGGAGCCAAGAGAGCTAGAGTTTTATGAAGTGGTGAGAAGAGGAGGGTGTCATTCTAGGTACCGGGGTGGATTCTTTGGCCACTGCGACAATTAGACAGCTGTGTTCCAAAGCAGCTGATATCTGCAGTAGCGGAGGGTGTGGGACCCACCTTGATGGGATGGAACAAAAGTAGTGTTTGATGTATCTCAGTTTGCTCTTTTGTCACATGGAGACAAGAATATTTGAACTCTCTCCCTGCCTCCAGAGCAGAGCTGCTCCCAGAGCCCCATTCAGGTTGTGCAGATAGCTGCCCTTAAGTTTGAAGGACGGATTTATGCCATGGCCACCCCCTGGGGTTTGGTTCTGGGCTGGGTCAATAGTCAGGCTCAGAAGGTCACACTGGCTGGGACCTGAAGACCACAGTCTCTGCTCAGGCTGAGAGGTCCAAGAGACCTAGGAGGTGTCTGCTTCAACCTCTTCGTTCTGCAGGTGAAAAGACTGAGGACAGAGAGGTTAAGCAACTTCGGACAAGTCAGAGCAGGGGCAGGGCAGATTCGAACCCAGGTCCCTCTCCTCCAAATCTAGACCTACAGGTAGGCAAAGTCTGGACTTGGTACAGTGTCCAGCACATAGTAGGCACTTAATAAATACTTACTGTCTGACTGATCATGTTGGCATGGATGGAAGCCGGGAATGTTGCCTGTCTTTGAGGGAGCTGGTCCAAGCAATGTCGCCCGAGTCAGGTAGAGGGCTTTGGAAGGGGTTTAGTGCCTGCTCCCCTGGGCAACCCCTCCTTCTTCCTATCTCATTGCAGCCCCCTTCAGGCCTGGAAATTGCTGGGACAGATCAAAGGACCTGCTGGGGGAGGCCAGGTACCAACCAAAACCCAGGCACTGAAGCCCCTTGTCTGGGATGCCATTAAGGGAGCCCATCTCTTGTGGAAAAAGTCATACTTTGTCTGCATAAAAGGGCCCCCATTCCAAGACAACCTATGGGTTCTTTGATGTGCCCACACTTTTGTATGTCAGCTCCCCCCAGACTGGTGTGGCCCTTTGGGCAGAAGTGCCCTGGCTGATGGCCACCCTCCCCTCCATGTATGCAAGCCCACAAATGAACAAATCAGGAACAAATTCTGGCTCCACTCCCCCGATGGCCACCCAGCTCCCCAGACCCCACAGCTCAGGTTTCCAGGGTAGCTTCAGGGGCCAGAGATTAGTCCTGCTTAGCTGCCAGGCTGTCTGTCACTCAGCAGGCACAGTCCTGCCTGGAGCGTTGTCTCTGATTTGGCCGGGTCAGCAGGGACAGCGGCTTGAGCTAGGAACAAAATGGCCCCCATGGCCCACTGTGGCCCCAAAGTGGGCTTCCTACCCTGGCTGGCTCACTAGCCTACGCCAATAGTGGCTGTGCCAGGTTCACTGTACAAACTTCACTGCCATCTCCGACTTTCCAGTGCCCACGTTGGGACCCGACCTCTCATAAGAAATTCTTTCTCCCAGTGCAGGCCAGTTAATACTGACTGACTGAAGATATGAAGAAACTAATTGACCTGTCCAGGGTCCCCCAGCCAGGAAGTGCCTGCCAGAGGCAGCCTGGAAGACCACAGCCAGGACCCTCCCCCACAAGGCTCTTAGGTACATAATGTAAAAAGGGAGCCCCATGGGGCTTAGAAGAAGGAACATGGCAACTCACTGGAGCATGGAGAAGTGGAAACTTGCCTGTACACTTAGGAATTTTGTGATTCTGGCCAAGTGGTTAGATCTTTGTGCCTTAGTTTCCTTCTGTGAAAAATGGGGAAATGAGAGCCGTACTCTCTTCCCTCAGAGGATTTTGGGGAGGGAGTCATTTTACAAACCATGAAGTGCTATAGGAGTCAGAGACAATGTAAGAATCAAAAATGACATTTACAAAGATTTGCAGGTGCTCTACAGACAGCCTGTCACCTGACAATGAGTAACTAAAGCCCCTGGCCTGGAGTCACAAAACCTGAGTTCAAATCTAGCCCCAGACACTTACTGGACAAGTCAGCTAACCTTTATTCATCTCAGTTCCCTCAACGGTAAAGTGAGGATAACAATAGCATCTACCTTCCAAGGCCATTTCGAGGAGTGAATGAGATAGTTCCTGTAGAGTGCCTGGCATGGTGCCTACCACACCGTTGGTCGTATGTAATGGCTTAGTCCCTTTCCTTCCCACCTGAGCCTCACAACTGGCCTGAAGAATGGGTTCTGTGGAGATGATTGTCTGGTTCAGAACATGGACCCTTTATGGCTTAGGGAATGGTCTTTGAGAACTACTAAGGGTCTCAAAGTCCCTTCCTCTCTTCAGCCAGGCTGGTATTGCCCATCCCACAGTTATCCAGGATGACCCTTGGATGCCAGATCACAAAGTCACCAATCTACCCCTGGCAGGGAAATGGGGACCCATCAAGACCAAGTCTTCCTTTACAGAGAAGGAAACCAAAGACCAAGGAGGTCTGACCACTTTCCCAGGGTAGCTTAGCTCCCTAGGGGCAAAGGCCAGCCAAACTCTGACCTCCTCTCTTGACTCCAGAGCCAGTGCTTGCTCCCCTGTGCCTTGTGGTATCCCAGGAGCACTGTCCCTCTCAGTCCATCCCTCAAGGCCATTCTATCTGGGTGGCACCTGTCAGATCTTGGGCACTCTTGGCAGATGTTACTCTGTAAGATACCAGAATAGGGTGTCTGTGGAGGCCATGCTTGACAAACTTCAA